>VZTA01009828.1:0-145908 GCA_013398855.1 Mohoua ochrocephala
GAGGGCCGGGCCGGGCCGGGCCGATGGCGGCCCCTGGGGCTCTGGCCGGCCCCGGCTCCGGCTCCTCGGTGGTCTCACAGCTCCTGCGGCTGCAGGGGTCACCAGTGCCTACACTGGGCCGGAGACACACACCAGGAAAAGGCCACAGCTCTGGGTCACGGCCAGCTCTTGGTCTGACTTTGCTCTAAAACTACAGTGACAGAGATACTCTGGTATCTCTGCAAATCTCTCCTAGGTGTTTGCTACTTTTGTTATTTTACACACCTCTATACATATACACACACATACACGTGCACATATATATATGGACATATATGTGCATATATATATATATATGAGAGGAGAAAGGCTATTAATTTTGAGAGTTCAGCCCCTCTCTGCAGTGCCTGAAGACCGATGCAGTGTTTCGGTGGGCCCTTACCTGTCCCCCCTCATTTCCACCTCCAGACTCCAGAGGTTGATGTCCCTCCCCAGCCCCGGCGGTCCCACAGCCCCACTGTGGCCCCGTTGTGGATCTGTCATTCCTGTCCTGGTGCTTTGGTGGTGGTGGCCTGCCAAGGAGAAGATTGTTAGACTGATTTAGCATGCCTTTTTTTCCTGAGAAATTCAGGTTAGCTGTGACTTTCACCTTAAGGTTTCTTGCCATTTGAAAGAGACACGTTTGCTAGCATGGTTGAAGGGTTTTTCTTGGAATTCAGTTTAGCTGGCTGACTTTTTAAGAGATGAGACTTCCTTCTCTCTTAAAAAAAAAGGAAAGAAGTACGTACCTTCCAACCTTTGCAATGCTTCATCCTTTTTCTGTCATAACCTAGAAGAAACTGTGTCAGGTTTTATAAAATTAATGATTCATTGTAGTACAACCTAGGTTCCTATTTTTAGTTTCTCATATTTGACCTAAGAAAAAAATTACTAACTTTTTGATCACAAAAACACAGACCAGGCTGGTAGGCTTTGAAAAAGACAACCTTCTTCAAGGAGATCAAGTCTTTTTCACACACTTGTCCATTTCATAAATACACACTTGTCCATTTCATAAATACACAAATGTCCCTTTCATAAACAAACACCCACTGGTTTTGTTATACCAGCGTTCTTTAGCACAACCTCAGCATTTTGGCATCATGCAAACAAAATTCACTAACTCAGCAGCTGTAATCCAGCTTGCTGGAGTAGAAATACTGAGTGGAGAACAAACTGATTAAAAATGAATACAGGGATCCTACTGGAAAAGTGAGGTTTTCCAGAAAGGACACTATGAGGGACAGCAAGTGCGATCTAGGCTAGAAGGGAAGGGCAGGACTTTCCTCATCACATCATGTCAAATGCAGGAAAATACAAGCAGACTTAATATATAAAATGGTGTGAACTGTTCACGGTATGGAAATGAAGGAAATCTGAGCTGCTGGAACAAATGGTGTGTGGAGACTCTGCAGTGGAAGCTGAATCAATGCCTAGACCAGAGCTGGTTGGTAACAGGGGAATAGCTGAAATTTCACTTTTATAGGCATATAGTAATTATAGGCAAAAATGTGATTTATGAGAACGCTTCAGTGTTTACTACTTATCTCCAGCTGAGCTTTAGAGGTCCTGTTGAGAATAGCATAAAATGTAACATTTTGTTCTCGTGCAATAAACAGTAATTAGGAAGCAATTTTAATTTAAAGCCAGCCAGGGTTTTGCTGTTTACAATAACTAACAGGCAATGACTAAAGTGTACAGTATCTATGAATGAGAGATTAAAAATATTAATAATGAAGAAACCTTAATAAAAGGACATGACACACTCAGTACAATTGAACACACCCTTAATTACCTATTTTAGTTCCTAAGCAGGCAGCACTTGAAGGTATACACTTCATCCTGAATCCTTTGCTTGCCATCCCAGTCCACCACATCACCACCTGCTTTTCAACAATTATCTAGCACCCTTATCGCCCCTAGTTTATTTAATTTTATGTTTTGTCTTGTTTTAAAACTATGGAGCACAACATATCTACTCTACTGAAGACCTGATGCCAACCTAAGAGCTTTTTGTTGAAATATTATTTTAATACTTTATTGTCCTTACTCTAGTACTCTGTAAATTATCCAAACTCATTACTGAGGCAGAGTCAGTATTTGAGCTCCCATAAGTTGTTCCTATGCCTGGCAGAAAGAAGAAGAGCTTATATTTCAGTAATCTGGCTAAAAGAAGATTAGAGGTGGCATCTGTCTGTAATAACTCTCTGGATTTATTTCTAAAGTGATATTTAGAAAAGACAGAAAGAAGAGACTGTGGTAAGCTTAATTCTAGATTTCAGTTCCAGTTTTTGATGCAGAATTGTCTTCCAAGTATCTAGTTGGCTTCAGTGGGAAGCAATTTACTTTTAAATCTTCAAAATGGCAAGTGGGGAATCTCCTTTGTTCAGGAGACAATTGAGTTTTGTTTATTGACTGATAATATCAGTAGCAGAATTAAAAACATGGGTTAAAAATGAAGTTTTGAAGGTTGGAAGACTGAAAGAAATGAGAGTTAAAATAAAGACAGCGAGACACTTAAGGCATATCAGTGAGAAGGACCCGGAGGAAGTCATCAGCCAGTGATTTTTCTTGAAACGCCTGATCTGCAGCAGCTTCACCATCTGTTGTTTAGGTCTAAAGACTGTAATTTTCCTGAAATACTGATTTATTTGTATTTTAAGTGAATGCCTTCCTTCAGCAATCCCACACAAAACTCAAGCATTTGCAGAGAGACACACACCTGTTTCTGCTCTACCTAAATTGAACAATGTGTTAGAAAAACCCCAACTGTTTAGCAATTGTCACCATGTCTGCCATTTCTATGTTGTATCTTAGAATTCTGTTCTACTTAGAATTTTTCTAAGTAAAATTCTTCTTGACTTTAGCTTTAGGTCTGTCCCTCTGTGCCCTCCTGTAACTGGTGGTGGAGGAGAAGGAATTCCAAAGACTGACTGGGTTAAAACTAATTGGAGAGGAGTCATCAATACTTTGGAAATTCAGACATACATTGGGCCAGTTTTGATTTGCCTTGAAAAAGTCAATCCACTAAAAAACCGTGCATGCTGAACAAGAGCAGAAAAATCAGTCCTCCAAACAGGATCACAATAAAGAAAAGCACTTTGTCTTTTCATTAAATTTCACAATATGGAGCTGCCATCAAGACCTCATTTAAAGTAGAGCCACTGCCTTAGACATTGAGCTTCAAAAACTTGTTTGCAACTATGATTCATGACCCATTTCTCCTCTTTAGTCCTGGTTTTAGGTAAAGGTCCCTTCTGGCACTATCTGAAAAAAAGCTTTTAGAGCTAAAGATGGTGTGTCCGTCATGTTGCCACATCAAGGATGTCAATGATACGAGGTGAAAAGACCACCACTAAAAAACCCTCCCAAACCCCCACCCTAAACCCAACCAAAAAAACCCCATCGAGTTTTGCCACAGAATAAAATTGTCTCTTTTTATTATAGCAAACTAGTGTACCTTGTTGCATGGGCATAACGTATCTTACATGCATAATGACCCAAATGAGTCATTTTTTATAGCAGCGAAAATAATCTTTGACGTGCCTTAATGCAACGGACTACTGTTTTGATTAAGGCCTAGATTACCTTGGCCTGTCTGATAACTTCTACCAAGGGCTAATTTTCTCAATAAAGATGGGCTTTTAATCAAAGTTTTCTACACCCTGCAGAAAAAGCTTCTGATATAATCTTTATGAGGATTACTGGCTGCCTCCTCCTGTGTGCAGGGTAAGGCCATAAGCCTCTTTGATCAGCACAGGAAGCAAATCCATTCTACAGAAAAGATGAGACTTCCTAGTTCTCTGCTGTTGCCCTGTCCCCTTACAGCTCCTTGTGTAGCAAAACTGACACCTGACCAACCCCAAATCTCAACATTTATCTCAGAGACAGTCTCCTCTCTAGTGAAGGCAAACTGAGACTGCTGAGACTGTGTCAAGCTTTCACAGACTGGCTTTCCAGAACAGTAACATTCGTTGGACTCGGTTTCCTCCGTACCAGATGAGCCAAAGAGAAACAGCTTGACAGCTCGTAAATATTTAATTTATATTTCATTATCAGACTCACTCGATATGACTAGAAAAGGAAACTGGAGGAATTACCTATTACGTTTAAAAATGTAGTTTAAGGACAGCATGCATAGTGTAAATTATGTTCCACATTAAATGAATGACATGAAACAACTTTCCAGAGGAGTATCAGTAACACAGAACCTTATATGACCTATGTCTCTTTCTATTTTTTGGGAGGTCCCAGAGAGAGTGTTCCCTGGATCAGAGCAGCATGCCTGAGGAGTGAGCTCCCCTCACTGCTGGAATGTGACACGAAGAAGTCCCTGACACAGCGGTGACAGCAGAGGAAGGAACACAGAGCAAATGTCCTGCACTGCTCCCTGGCTGCAGGCCACGCAGGTGTCATGGAGCTCTCCTGAAACAGAGCTGCCGTGGTCTGGGCAAGCTCAGAGTTCTGCTTTCCTGGTTCCTGGGCTCTGATCTGTGCCCAGCCAGCAGTCTGCTCATGGATGTGAACTTGAGTTGTGCCGGGAACTTCACCTTGCATTCCCTTTAGGTGCTTGAGACAAATCACCTCTCTCCTGCCCTGGCTGGTTTCCCTAACCCCACGCTATCTCCCTGAGCTCTGTGTGCTCCAGCATTGCAGTGCCCTAGGGCAGGATTAGGCCATTTGTTTATATATAAACACATGGCACACTCCTCCCGCACAAGTGTTTGTTTTTGCATAGCTGGCAGATAACAGGGCTGTAAATTTTATTGCTAAATATTATAAACATAGATGTATGATTTTTTCCCCCCAAGAATTGTGGTTTGGGTTGGAGTCTGATCTCACTTTTGCCAATTTTTTAACTGATTTACCAATCATTTACCCAAGTGCGACATTAGAATAAAACTTTATGGGTTGCTTTTCAATAGCACTGACATTACTTGTGGGTACTGTTTAACATAATATAAGCAATTAAAAAAAATCAGGCTATTTTTCAGCAAGGTGCAAATGAAAATGATTAAAATAATACATTTATTTCCATAATTTTCTACTTAAGTCCTTATTATATATATATCCCTGTGGTATAATGAACATGACATTTTTCTGATGGTTTTATGAAAACAGTTATTTCTGTTTTTCTCTATTCTGTACATTACTGGGTTATGTTTTTTTCCAGAAAATCTCTCTATCTAAATTACTTTAGCACATATTTCTTCCCATTGTTTTTCCTTGTAGAGTCAGAATTTACCACCACAGAGAACAGCTACTGCTGCATTCTACTATTTCTTCTCCACACGGTCTCAAACTGCTCAGGATTTGATGAGGTAATTTCAGCACTGTCACATCACACTTGAAACAGAATATCTAAAATATGTGATAGGTGTGCAAGAGTTTGCTCTTCTGTTCATGTCTTTGGACACCAGGAAACCCCTTTTCATTCATGTTCCCTTTCCATTACCAGGACATATGGGATTGGGATATCGGGTGCTTCTTTGCACACTACTCTGAGTAGGTCAGAGGTTTTAATCCCCCAATAGTTTCAATTCAAAAATGTCTTCTGAAGAAGAAAGGAAACAAAGTAAAACTGAACACAGCAAATGTTGTGTTCAGAATGGTTTTTGGTGGTTCAGTCAGTATTAAACTGATGAAAATAATCTAAACAGACATGAGCTATTTCAGAACACAACTTTACAGATTTAGAAAGGTTTTCGAAATGAAAATAATGCATACTGTGTAATTCAGCATGCTTCACTGTGATTTTCAACATTCTAAGACCATTAGTATGCATGATCCTATCTTCTTATGCTGGATTCTTAGGTTTCATGTGCTGTCTATGTCTGAAGTGGCATAAAAAGTTATTTTATTTGTATTTACAGTGTCATCACTTGCTAGTACTTACGTGATCATCTGTGACAGAAGTGTTACAAACAGCAGGGTAACAGAATTAATGCAGTCACAAACTACATGCCACAGACAATGGGAAATGCATTTACATTTGTATCACCAACTCAGCACTGGAAAGCCTCTTCGTAAATATGCATCATCAACGTGTGAGTACTGTCCTAACAGGGTTTAGCTGTTCCATATAGCTCTTTTGGGTTTGCCTTACAACCACTATGTGATACATGCTGAATTAAGAACTATATTTCTTGTAAAGCTCGCCTTTTATGCCATGGCAGGTGTAGGATGCCCCTGTTTACCAGCACTAAGCAGAAGGAACTGCAGAATGATCAGGGCTCTTAAACTTTTGTTCCATTCTGGGAGTGTTTTCTGCCTAAATAATGACAGATGCAGAAAGTTAAAGAGAAGACAGCTCCTGCTGAGTCTGAAAGTCAGTGATAATGAGGATAAAATACATATATGCACATATTTTTGTAGTCAGATTCTGCTATTGTAATTCTTTAAAGAGCCATCGCAATTCAGCTTAAATAGGTCTGTTCAATGGGAATGTGTGTTAACTCCTTTCAGCAGAAAGGTAAGGAGGGCTTATGGTTTCCTTGGGGGGCTGCAGCAAGGAGATAATTACAAGCTGTAGGATATAATCACATGGACAGGGTATGGAGTGCAGGGCAAAGAGGGATGATGGTGTTTCCACCAGTACCTTTGATTGCAGGCTAGGGAACTGCATTGAGTTACAGTTTTTAACCAAGCACACAATAACCCAGGTATGCTGTGTCCTTGTCCTCTCTATGACTGTCAGCTGTCATGGTAACACTGCTGTGCAGAATAAAGGGGAAGGGATTTTTAAAGTCTCTTAAAAGGGACAAATCTGACTTTTGCTAATACCCTTGCCAGTCATTTTTTTAAGTGATCTCAAACGCTCTCGTTTGTAACCCCAGCTTACTGCCTCACCTCAGATATGTCCATTCATTCCAAACCTCAGTTTCCAAATGAACAAAATGCAGATACATGCATAATTTGCAGGAAGCTGGCACTTTGCAGGGAAGCGTAATGAAGACAGTTTTATAAGGCATTTTCCTTCCTTTGGAAGCAAAATGTGCACTGGACACAAAGGAAAACATCACTCTGCATTTAATACATACAGAATTATTTTCTGTCACATATTAGCAGTGTTCAAGTGTAAGTATAAAGCAGACAGAGCACGGAGTTTGTAGAGCCAATCCCTGTAACTGTAATTGCTCTGAGAGATTAATTGTTCCCACTGCAGCTTTACCAGGCAAATGGACTTCTGTGCATTTCTTTACCTTAACTGAGCTGTGCTGCCAAGTTCAGACCACCTCTTGCTTCAGTCCCTTTCAGTCCCAGCCAGGCAGGTTCCCCTAGAAAAAACAAACTAACAAACACATAATTTAGTAAGATACTAAGGAAAAGCTTGTGTGCCTAGCAAAAGACCCAACTGTTGGGCTTTATTAAATGGCCTTTGTTTTTTCACTGTATGTGGAAAATTGATTCAATCTTCGCCTGAGTTCCTGGCATTTGTTTGCTCATTGTTTCAGACTGAATCCATAAGCTTTTAAACCTGGGCAAGACACGGAGGATGCATAAATCCTCCTGTTGTGGTCAGGGTATTGTGAGAGCACGGGCAATGGCTGTGATGGTCTCATGATACCTTGTTCCTACTCTCTCCTGGCAGGAAAGTACAGACTGATGATAGATTTCAAAAGTGAGCAGTGGCTTTTTTTGTGTTTCAAAATTAAATAACTGGAAAAAGCATCTAAAACCCTGGAACTTCTGGCAGATTTTTCAGGAGGTCACTTTGCAGTATCAGACAAATTACTCCTATGCTGTAGGTGTGGGCAAATTTGGAAAAAATAGTTCAAAAGTAGTTCAAGTTTCTGTGATGGAAAACTGGTTTTCAGGTGCATTTTCTGTTTGAAGAGCAAGTTAAAGAAGGAGGATGTTCTTTTCTTTTCAATGGTGGAAGTAAAGGAATCGTTACTGATCAGAGGGTGATTTCAGTTAGGTGCTGGAGTTATGGCAGTGGGTTCCATCTGGAGACACAGCTGAGTGCCACGTGAATGACTGCAGCAGGAGCAGACATTCTCCACCTAGGTCTAACCTACAACAAATATAGTCAGTGAAATCCTACAGGTCCCCAGGCTTTAGAACCCTGCAGAAGCTCTAACCAACAGAAGTGGGTGTCAGTGTATTTCACTGTGTGGGGTACAAGCAGATACAGTCTCTTCACTTTAAATTTGTAATGCAGCTTTAGCTACACTGGGAGTTAATAACCAGCAATTGGCAAAAGCAGTAAATTCTGGCCCTTTACACGAGCTCTGATGCAGTTTCACAAGCAACCTTTACAACTGGGCTGTTCCCTTGTTTGCATTTAATTACATGTGCATTTAATTTTGATTGTTAATTTGTGCACGGCTCATTTTCTCTGTTCTATCAATGTAATTATCCCATTCCCATAAAATAACTGTCAAGTCCAAAGTGCCTGTGTCTCCTTTCCAAGCCGAGTGTGCATCTACAGTAGACGGTTAAAGCTTGCAAAGACCCGGGGGACAGAGTGAATCTTGAGTGTTTGCTGCTCTCATTTCAGATGGGAACCCTGATTCAGTGTCAGTTGTACTTCTCTGCTCACCAGGTTTAGGAAAAAATAGTGAGCAGGAAGGACCGTGTTGAAATTTATGTAACAAAGCCCATCTCCCTTCCCCTAACACATGCCTATTTTTAAAACTTTTGATGATTTGAAACTGCTTGAAATTTTAATTTTTTTTTTCCTTGGAAGATGTGATGAAGGTGTCCCATAGAGCAGTTACCCAAATACAGAATTAGTCTGAAATTATGTGAGAGCATGGATGAAGCTTTGTGACAGAAACCTCGGTGGCAATTTTAGTTTAAGTAGTTCTAGAGTTCTTTCCCAGTCCCTGTCTGTTCAGTTTCATGCTTGCTCCACAAAGTACTGCTCCTGCCATTAAATCCTCCAGCTTATTGTAGGAATATGTGAAGCAGTCAGTGGAGTCAGGGTAAAATACTGACCACCCTTGCTTTTTTCTTTGGGTTGTTGTTTTTTCCTTACTGGGAAAACATTCAGTTCAACAAGCTCAACTTGGAGGCAATAGAGTGGGGCTTAAAATTTAATTTTCACAGAACTTCAGGAGTATTTAAAGGTTAGCACTTGCTTTACCTCATATGATTCAAATCCAACCTGTATGTGTCTCCAAAATTATTTGCACATAGTACACAGACCTGTGTGTTTTGTCCATACAACTGTCCACTGAAATCTAACATCAAACTTAAAATATAAACTTCAGGTGAAAATTTCCCTTACAAATATAATCTGCAAATTCAAACTAGTTAGCAGATGAATAATCTCACTAAATATATAGTAAAAATGTAGTACTAAAGCAGACAGCTTCACTGTTGGATCACATAGATAAGAATAATGATACCCCAACCATCCCAGGAACTCTCAAAGTCGTGCAGAAACCACTGTGACACTAAAGTTCAAGATTTGCAGGAGGTAGTTAATACTTCTGCTCTCATTTGTGTCAAAAACCCCTAAACTTGGAAAATTCTCAAGTTGCAGAGTTTTTGTTTGCTGTCCACACTCCAGGGTTTAGGTCAGCCCTTTTTCTGTCACGTTTGTTGGTGTTACTCCTCCTGAATTTGGGATAACAGGACACTCCAGCCATCACCTGTCCCGCATGGCAACAAGGAAATAACAGGAGTATTAAAGGATTAATCTGACCACAGCCTGTGGCTTCTGTTTCATTCGTGTTCCAGAATTTTCGTGTTTCTATCACTGCATTTCTAACTTTGCTTTTGTGCAAGTAGACCTGACCTGTGCTATCCACAGCCTGCTTGACTGCTTCATTTTCATATTATCAGTTATGATCAACAGATTTTTCCACAGCTATGACCTTATTTTTCCCCTTCTGTGCAGGGCTAGGAATGTTAAATACACTTCGATAGAGGGGGGAAAAAAAAGTCCTGATTGGCAGTGGTCTGAGGACTTTCTTACTTACTTGCCAGGGGATAAAAGACCTGGCCTCTTTGCATATTTATTTGCATAAATACTGTCTTCAAAAATTGCATAAAGTTACAATATTTGATTTAATGCTAACATCAAGAAATCAATTGAATTTACAATATTTGCTTTAAACAACACACTATATGAAAACCAGAAAGAGCATATTGCAAGCAAACCTGCAGGTGACTTATATTGTCTTGTCCTTGCTTGAGGGCAGGAAATTACGTGTTCTTTGGCTGCATCTACTTTCTAGCAAAGTGGTTTAAAGATATTGAAGGATACACAGAACAGGAAAACAATGACTGCTCTGCATGCACATATCTTGCAGAGCACATCACATTGTTTGGCACATGTCTGCTTAAGGTACACGGAGACAAGATTAGATAAATCCAAATGTGAAAACTATCTTGCTCCATAACTAGCCAGAGTTAGCTCATATTTACCTGTTCCAAACAGAACAGGAGATGACTTTGTGGCAAATAAGAAGTGACCATCACCTGATCACGAATGAGGCCATGTGTAAAATGACATATGTGATAAAACCATCTCAGTGCAAAGCACAGCTCTTTCTGAGCTGCAGCTCTGTGTGTTGTCTGCTGTCATGCATGAATGGGGATGGCTTTCAGTGCCAAGGGCAAAACAATGACCTAAGTGTGCTACTTCTGAGAACCTGTGATTTTAGAACGCACGAGACTGACCCTGTAACAATCCAGCAACTTTTCTATAGGTGACAAGAAAAGTGTCCGATAAATTTTGCTCTAGAATTTCCTGTTATGGAGAGGGAGAGAGATTAAATATTCAATAGAAATTAGTAAGGATCGTGTAGCATCCCATGAACCAGCAGTTTGCAATATTTGCATTTGCATGCAGGATGCATGTTTGTTCACCACCTAAGTGGTATTTGGTCCACATGAGGAGACATATCTCCTTTAGCATGCATGTTTGCACTGTCAACCTGATGGATTGCATAGGAATGAATCCAATAAAATTAAATGAAAAATAATATTCATTTTATGGTACCTGTACCACTCATTAAAGTATGTCTACTCAATTTGAATTAAAGAAAGATGTGTGATAAGGCCAGCTTATTAATATTAATTTTAAGTCATCTGGGTAGAATTTTTTCATTAAGATATTTCCTATTAAAATATGTAATATCATAAGAAATATCTAAAATTCTCACCTCTGTGAAAATGTTCCCTATTTCACTGCAAGAGGGAAATCATCATGCAAGTTCATGGGGTTAAAGAAGTTCGAGCATGCCAAATGAGTATCTCCAGTCTGGCAAAATTAAGGAGCAGGTCCAGGAGAATTCCTCACCCCCGAGCTAAGTAGGGCTGTTCACAGCTGTGGCAGGGAAGGACCTGGAATGCCCTTGCTGCAGCTTTGGCCACACTGACCCCTACAAAGAACAGACAGCAAGAGTGAATAAATATCAAACCCCTCATCATTTCTTCTTCCATGCAAGAATTGTGTTAACCTGGTTTGGTTGTTTTCAGTAACAGCAAGACCTCTAATTAGAGATCTGCCTGCTTGTGACACAGTAAAATGCAGGTACATCATATGGGCACAACAGTTTAAGTCAAGTTAGATGATGGCTTTATCAGCATTAAATAGCCAGGTTCCCAGCTGACAAGGGAAAAAGATATCCCTCCACCTTCTCTGAACTTCTTGAATTCTTAACATTCCTTCCATAAATCATTTAATAGCTCCCCTATTCATAGGAAAATATATTGCTGAAGTTAAACAGTGGTTTTTCTCCTTCCACTCTCATTGGAGAGAGGCATAATAAATTATGCCTGATTTGCATGCAAGTTTGCATACACAAAACTCTTGTCATGAACTAGCAAACAATAAGCTGCTCATGTCAGAACACGTTGTACAAACAACAGCATCAAATAGCTGCTGAGCTGTATTATTACCCTGCTGTGCTGTGGTACTGAGACTTCTCCACACAAATCTACTAAAGGGTAAACTCAGCAGCTTTGTGTCTGTCATCGTGCTGCAGTCCAAATAACCTCCATTGCTTTGTGGGGTATCCTGACTCCAGGGAACTTCTGAGGCCCAGATGAACCTGTATGCAGAATGTATAAAAATGTTTCCCTGATGACACAAGTCAATTTTCCTTGTGGTGCCTGGAAGCATCCATCCTTCAGGTACTGGGCAATGCACAATTAGCTTCTCTGTGTCATGTTGCCATGAAAGTATCAGCATTACAATGTGGGCAGATTGCTCCTGCAGCTGGGGGCTTTGCAGGGATGAAGTGTGTCACTAATCCAGCTGGACGTGCTGATGCCATAGGTCACCTACACACAATTTCAAACACTGGGAAAGGCTCTCCTGATGTGTCTTGTAGTTACAGCAGAGCTTCTGACAGCTCTTCATGCAGAGTTTGATGCTAACACCTGTTACTGCCTGCCTGCCTTACTCACCTTCTGTAATCTGCCAGAGGAACCGAAGCAAGGGGAACTAATTAGTGTAACTCATCACTGGTAAGGAGGAAGCAGCAGGATAGATCTTCAGCTGCAAAGGATTGGATGAGAGGGGTTGGAGCAGTCCAGGGCAGTTACAAAATCAAAGCATGCCTAACGTGAAGAATACTGCTGGCTGCCACATAGTGAAAGCACTTTTGAAAAGATTGGAATGGCTGCTTTTAGAGTTGCCTCAACTTGGCACCTTCCTTCTTAAAGAGCAAAGGATGTCATACGCTGCACAAGGGCAAAACCACTTTGCTGCAAAGACATTAGCAGAGGAATGCTTGTAGGATTTAAAGAGAATCAAAACCATGCTGAGGTAAAGCACAATTTGCATTGCACTTTAGCTAACACAAGACATGTAAAAATTCATTTTAGAGAGGTATTCTGAAAATTAATTTGCACAAAATATCAGCAGGCAGGATATTGTGCAAGTGAACTTAGGAAGGGTTGTTTGGGTAGATCACAGGCCTTACCCCCTTAGAACCAGACTTGCAGCATAAATAAGAAAAGCTAAAGTGTCTTTCTGTCCAGGTGGTGACAGCCCTGCAGGTTTCTAGCCCACGACAAGCACCAGCTGAGATGTGTTTAACAGCAACACCTCCAGGACTACAGCAACACAGTCTTGCAGCTGTCAGCACTTAAAGCAGGGAAATGTACAACAGGCTTCTGGTTCATACCTCACAGACCCAGAGGTGTGGTACTTGGGCTAAAAATCACACAGGTCCAGGGCAGCTCTTTCTAAAATCCTTAAGAAAGAGTTGTAAGGGTTGCTGCAAAGCGCTACAAAGTGGAAGTGTAAGGAATTGGCAAACCTACTGGGAAGAAGTTCGTTATTTTCCTCCCCGGGAATGCTTTCGCATGAAGCAACAAAGAAACTATTGACACTATGAAACAGGGAAGAGTTTCATAGTGTATCCCCTTATGAGAGAAAGCTTGGTGCATTGTAATTCAGAGTGAATCTGGCGAAGTCCCCATTGCTGTTTCTGGGAGAAGTAAATACGGTGAGGCCTGAAATGTGGTTTTCCTGTGCAGGGGATACCTGCACCACCTCTTGGTGTCATCTTTGAACAGGCTGTAACGTTTGAGCTCTCATCACTTTATCATCTGGAAGCTCAGGCATTCAGAATCTTGCAGTTAAACCCAAATCTTTAAACCTGGTGGCTTAAATGTCTTGAATTGTAGATGGGGCTCCAACGGGACTGCTGGGGCACAAAGGACCTCAGCTAAACAGAACCTATCCTTGAAGGATTCCAGGCTTGCAGCTGATCCCATAACTAGGTGGAACAGCCCGGAGGCAGTGGTACAAGGGATCTCTGTGTGCCCAGACCTCTGCTGTGAACCCCAAATCGCTCCTCTCCCTGGCACCAAAGCCAGGGCTGAAGAGCTACAGACACCAGGGCTGCAGAGCCAGGGCACAGAATGGAGAAACTGTGGAGTAAGAGCCCAGGGGAGGTGTTTCTAATGGGATGACTGACAGTGAAGCTGCCCCAGGGATTCAGCAGCAATATACCTCAGACTTAGGTAGGAACTTGTTACTCATTAACCATTACTCAAGACACGCTGCCTGCCAGCAAAAGCTTCTAATATTTGCAGTTTTGCTGTGACATAGAAGGAAAGCAAGTAGTAACCTATTCTGGCACTTTAGGGCTGGATGTGTTTGTGGCAAGATAGGAGCAGCCTGTCAGGGTTAACATTTAAACCAGGAACAAATAATTGCAGAGTCATGAAACACGGTGTCCACGGTGGTATGTGAAGACAGCTGTATCTCAACACAAAACACACTCTAAGAATGAAATAATAAATCAAGAATCCTAACAGGGAAAACTGTTCAGAGTTCTTGGAGCTCAGATTCTCTTTTTGAGCAACGTCAGTAAATATGTTTATTAATCAGACTATAGGTTTATAAATATCAGCGATATTTTAAATATATTTTAATTATGGGTCCAACATTACTGGCTTTGTTTAATAGCAGACTTAAAAACAAACAAACAAAATAATAGGCAAAAAAATTCCCTGAAACCCAGATGCTCTTCCATCCAAAACCCTTACACTGATCGTATTGGTAAAATACAGGAATGGGAGCATTACCTTTGACAGAGCGGTGCTGCTGTACATACAAGAATATTTGCCAAGTTTCCCTGCAGGTGCTTCACTGATGTGCAGGAGCTCCAGGAATGTATTGACATGGCCAGTTACCAAAACCAGTTCTCTCTGAAAAACATAAAAATACAGATGAAGATTTGTTTCATTACAAAGTAGTTCTGTTTTGAGGAGAAATAGGATTACAATGCATGCAATCATCTTTCCACTCCTCCTTGAAGAGCAGCTTCAGCAGCTGAGCTGACGTGCCAAGGCAGCTCAGTGGTGGCAAGGGAACCAATTCCTTGGTGTTCAGGGAATCCAGTGGAGAACGGGCATTTTGGCAGCACTTCCCCAGCATGCAGAAGCCAAAAGTGGTATTGGCTTGACAGCATCTGGGAAGCAACGAGGCACAAGCTTGTTTTTATGCACACCCATATGGAGTTCCTGTTATTATTTGGGATTGGGCACTAGGAGAGTCAAGCAAAATGCTGGGTGACAAAGGAGTTGCTTTTTACTCTCTGCTGTCACTTAGCAATGTCATTCTCCTTACTTTATTTTCCACCTTTTTTCTCCGCACTTTTAGTCTCTAAGTTTGTAATGGAACATTTTCCATTTCAGCACTAAAGAAAACAGTTCCTCTGAGTTTGTGGACCGCATATTCTACAGGAACTGTATTTCTGGGCAATTTGTGGCGTGTCTGCTGAATCCAAAGCATAAGCACAGTGGCTGAACACATTTCTCAGTTTTAACATGAGCAGATCTCTATGACAAATGCTGCCACTGCTGAATTGCAGGGCCTATTGCAGCCCACCCACTAGGCTGAGATTCTGCAAGGGTTGGAAAATTCTGAGGGCAGGAGTTACAGCTCAGGCCTCAGCACGTGCCTGACTTGAGAGAAACAAACAGTGATGGCACAAGGACACTGCCAGAAGGGCATTTTCTTTTTTCACTGAAGAAAGGTGTTACTAGTGTAGGTAGGCTTCAACTCCCAAGTGGCAATTTATTATAGTGGATCTAAAACTAGGAAAAGTCAGAGCAACCTTGATAGTGAAAAACTTGAAACATAAAAGAAATTTAATAATAAATAAGAATGCAGGAAAATTGCAGTCATATTGGCTAACTGACATGTGAAAACAGTCTGCTTTCTGAAATTTTAAATGATTGGCACCACTTTGCTCCAGCAGGGAAACTCCAAGGGTGATTTTTATTTAGTGATAGTATTTTGCATAATAGCAGCCAATTATATTTGCCAGGCATGCAAATGCTGGTGGCCTGGACATGCCATCTCAGTATCTGACCTTCTGCTACCATTACCCTGCTTTTCCTCACACAAATTGCTCAAGTCAAACTGGTAAGGAGCCTTTTAAAGGCACAGGTAGTACAGTACAAACAAACACAGGTACACACTCTTCTATACAAATGCTTTATTAAAAACCCTTTTGGGGTGGCCTGTAACAAAACATGTAGAGTTAAAAAAAAATCAAGACAAACTGGTATCTATTACAATGCATTGATGTTTTTTATCATTCCAGAAGTCCGGTCAGTGGCTAGATGTGAACAGTTACACTTGCTGCCTATGTATGCTGCAGGTTATCCATTTTGAGATATTACTACATAAATGTGGAACTGGAGTCAAGTCTTGTTTTAAAAAACTTCATATATATTTTGAAATGTTTGTCGCTGGAGTAGCGTGTAGGAAAAATAAGAATTATTTCTAATATTTACACAAGGACAAACAGCACAGACTTTTACAAAATGAAAAAAGATACAGTACAGAGACTTTTTTACAATATCTGCAGTTGATACTCTGAAAGATTCAGCCTTTGAAACTGAAATTCAGAGACAGTTAAACTTCCTACCTCCCTTTTCTTCTTCCCTCACCTCCCACCCCAGTATTCAAACCCTTTACTCAGCAGAAATGATTCATGTAGAATGTTAAGATATAACAAATGTTTTCTTCTCAGAAAAAAACATGTCTTAAATATATATATTTATATATTCAGGACAGATCCTGTTTCCCTTATGTGACTAGATTTACATGTGTAAGGAATAAAATTGACCCTGTAATTAGAATTGAAAACACAAAGATCCAACAGCAGAAGACAATTCCAGTGTATTTTGTTATGCTTCCCCTCAGCTTCAAAATTCCTGTTGTGTCCATGATGATGTCAGTTTGCTGCACAGCCACATTCCCCCTGGGACTGGAAGGGAGTCAGGCTTTAGACAAGGTCTGCACTGGTGTGAGAGAAAGCCAAAGACAGCACTCACCATTCAAGTGTTGGTTGTTACTCACTATACAGTGGTTTTTATTATGGATCCTGCAGTGCTTGGAGGAGCTTTGGCCAAATAAGAACTTGCTGAGCATTTAGTACAGGCAGCCTACTCCTGAAGACAGGCTATTTCAAGATACAACCACATTTCTATTATCACTGTAAAAAGCACAGCAGTGTTAGTGCCATGCCAGAAAGAGCTTCCTGCCTAAGGCAAACTGCAACTTCTCAAGGACTTCTGTAGAGGACCCTGGTTGGCAGCAGTAAAAGCAGTGTCTAAGGAGAGCTTTTCACTACTCTTGCTCTTATGATCCCTGATTTTTCGTGTGGAGCTGCCGAATGTGGAGTGTTTGTGATTTCAGTATAATGGGTAACAAGTTTGTGGCTGTCAGAAGGAGGATGCAGTGTGGTCCTAGAGACAAGAGGCTAATGCTAATCACCTGCCCATGGATCATTTCCTCCCATAAATAACTCTCCTTTAGTGTCCTAGAATCCTTCATTCAAACCTCTGTCCCTTCCCTGGAGTACAGTGTGTTGTTTGTGCTGAGGCTGCTGTAAAAATGAGTGTTAAACTGGTTGAGCACCGAGTTGCTGTGGCCAAGGTGACCGGAAGGCACGGAATTGGACCACTCTGCCACACCGTGGCTGGGGATGCTGGAGAGCGGGGAGTAGGAATTGAAGCCTACCATGTTCTGCCCCATTTTGTCAATGGGTTCAGAGCTGAGTCCCACGGGCCCAGAGCGGCTCCCCGAGTTGGAGCCGTGGACATAGGCGGTCATGCTGGAGAGGAAGTTACTGAGGCACGGGCTGCTGGAAGAGGGAGGAGGAGATTCTTTCCCAGGTGAATTGTCAGTCCCAGGCGATGAGTTTTCCAAGATATCCTGATGCTCTGCACCTTTGGGGCTGCCAGTCAGGGTACTGTCCTCAGATTTCTCAGATGCAAGAGCAGCAGCACTGGCCTCAATGTCAGACTTTCTCTTCCTCTTCCTGCGAAAGTTTCCGTTGTCAAACATCTTTTCACAGTTTGGGTCCAGAGTCCAGTAATTCCCTTTTCCTGTCAAAGGAAACAAACCTACACTCTTAGTTTAAAAATATGCACACGAACTAAAAAAAAGCAGTCATTTAGGGCTTTACAGTGTCTCTCTCATTTCATGGAAACAGAACAATTGCATGAGCAATACATATGTATTTTTAGTCACTCAAAAGTAGAAGTCTGTTGAAGTCAGAAAAAAAAGTTTAAAGTTCTGGCTTCTACCCTTGAGCCCTGACTCTTCACACAGGCAAAACTACAAGTGGAGTCACTGGGAGGGCTTTTTGTTTTGTTTTCTTGGTGAGGGAAGGAGGTTACCAGTATACAGCTTGTCTTCTGAATTTATGGCAGAGAGTAATCAAATCCCATACTGGGCTGCTCCTCAAGATTCAGTAGGGTAGCATAGGTTTCTAACAAGATAGAAATAAATTTTTGGCCCTCTGTTGCAGGATAATTTTAATGAGTTTTTAAATGTTCTCACTGGTTCTTAACAGCTATTGATAGGAAACAATGAATAAAGGAATTTCTGACAGCCTACCAGCCAAGGGGTTGGTAATGGCAGAAGTGTGGTTCCAAGCAAAACACTAATTGAAACAAAATAAAAGCAGCCTGCTCTCCTCTTGAGCATTAATACTGACTCCCCAAAGCCATTGGATTTCTTTGACAAATCCCCTTCCCTTTAATTCCCAGTTAAGTTTGACATAAGTCATGCGTTACACCAAATGGGTCTTGAGCGTGCCTTGCCCAGTGAAATGTTCCTGTGCATGCCGAGCCTCATGCTCAGCTCATTGATCCATTCTCAGGAAGACCCAGAGCAGGACACAATTCCCTTCCCTCCGGAGATCTCCCAGCTACCCTGATTCACACCTCAGCTATGCACAGCTGCTTTCTAGTTTAGCCTTTTGAAAACAAAGTGCTACTGTGTCTATGTCCTGTCCCTGGGCTACTGTGTCTCTTTACAGTGCACTAAGTATTTAAAAATTAATCAAGTTTAATTAGAGGTGGGGGAAAATGGGGAGAGGGCTGTACCTGGATCATCTTCATCTCGAGGCACCTTCTTGAAGCAGTCGTTGAGAGACAAGTTGTGCCGTATGGAATTCTGCCAGCCAGCTTTGCTTTTGTTGTAGAACGGGAAGTTGTCGGCCACGTACTGGTAGATCTGGCTCAGCGTCAGCCTCTTGTCAGGTGCCCCGTGGATGGCCATGGCAATGAGGGCAGAGTAGGAGTAAGGTGGTCTCACCAACTTCATGAGCTCCTCTTGGGACGGGAGGGGAAGCCAGCCGAGGTCAGTTCCTCCCAAGCCGTGCATGTTAGGCAAGAGCTGCCTCTGCATCCCGTATGACTGAGGAATGAAGGGGCTGGTGTTGGATCCTGAGAGATACGGTGGCGGGGTAATGGAAGGTCCATTTAGCCAGAGGTAAGGATTGGGAGTGGCGTTGTAATCCGTCGCCTCAAAGGTGCTCGGTCGCTGGGGGCTCGGGATGTTCTGTGGATGGAAAAAGTTCTCGTAGTAGATGTTCATCTCCGGAGGTTCTTGGCCGATATTTGGGAACTGTGGGCTGCAGCGTGGAGGGGAGTGCGTTTGTGGGTCAAAGAAGCTCATGCTCTAACCCAGGCAGCTGGTGAGTTGTGACACACCTGTGCTAGTGCTCCTTTCCCGGGACAGGTGCATCACCTGTGCCCTTCCCTAGGTACTTATGCACCTGTAAATGTTTCAGCCTGTGCTGCAGGCTCCACCCCACAGCCCTGAGTGGCTGCAGATGAGGACGATATCCTTTTTGGAATGCTGGCAGTCCCAGTCAGTCACTGATGTCACATCAACCAAATGTGAAAGTTACAACTGTTTATCTTCTTAAGTGAATGAAGGAATTTTCCACTAATGTGATGCACATGAAGAAAGCCTAAGGCATCTTGAAGTTAAAACTCGGAGATCCTCCTCTTTCTACCTTTCACAGTGAAGCTTTAGCATTTAGTCCTTTTTTCTTATTAAAGAAAAGCCATTTTGTGCTGCTGTTAGTTAACACCTCAGAATGCAAAAGCCATTGTCACTGGTCAATGAAACAGTAGAGATATATACTTAAAATAAGAAAAGAAAAAAGAAAAGGTCAGACCTTTTCCTTTTGTAACTTTAATTGCAGACTTGCTTGTACTTCCCCCTAGGCAATCACAGTACTACAGGCAAATTCTGTAGCTGGTTACTCACGTGAGTAATCTTGCTGATATAAATGGAATTAACTCCCTAAAGTAAGGATTAATCTTGTGAGGAAAAAATTTCAAGCTTAATAATCAAACCTTTCTTTAGAACTTAAATTGGTGAACTGAGATGGGAAATCATTGTGTGCTGCTTCCTCTTTGCTGCAGGATTGGTGCAGGGAGCTCATAAAACCTCTCAGCACAATTGCCAAACAGGAAAGCAGCGACAGTGTTTGGCACAGCTCTTTCTAGCCAAGTTCCAATAACTTCATCTGTATCTATACAGACAAGAGCTGATTCCTTAAAATTAAGTAACAAGGAAAAACCTCTAGCCCTTTTATGATTTGGAAAAATCCTTGGTGCCTTGCATGGCACCCTGTGTGTTGGAAGAAGGAAAGGGCAGAGCTGCAATCTCACCAGCCCTGTCTGGGATGGCAGCTCTTCACTGCATGAACGCCTGCACTGGAGTTAGAGCAGAGCTGCAGTTCCCTTCACAGTATTATTTGCTTTTTTTTTTTTGTGATTAAGGCACATACATCATTTAGAACTTGCCTCAGCCTTAATACCCACGCAATTAAAGAAGGTCCTGGTATGACAGGGCCTTCCAGATTGCTCTTGTCCTGTAATTTCTGCAGAAACACCAGTTTTGACCCATGGGTTTGAATTCCTGGCTGTATCAAAGGCCTTTTGCTTTGTCACACATTCATCTTAATCTTTTGTGCTGCAGCCCAAGCACCAAGACTCCCCATTCCCTGAGAATTAGTGATTCACCAATGTCATGTCCATATTGTTGCTTTGAAAGGTACGAAAAAAAATTCCACTGGAAATACTGCTGAAATATTGAGCACAGAATGACAAAGCAAGCCAATTTGCCAGCTCAGAAATGCAGCTCTACAGCTGTTACTTTAAAAATACATGCTTTAACTGCACAGAAAATCATTTGTACCACAACAAACAAGCTGCTACTTTAATTTGAATGGCTGAGAGCTCAGAGTATGTAAATGCTAAATAACCTGTGCAGAGACACACATTAAACAGACAACAGTTAAGTGGAACATAGTGGGACTGGCTTATTTTCTAAGTGATGACTGCTGTGCAAAAGGTGGCTTGGACAAAAAGAAGAAGGAAAAATTTTTTTTTTTTCAGGAGTTAATAATGTGAGTGCCTCCTTCCTCAAGGAACCAATCTGAAATAATTTTTCACCATAAGAGTCTGAGTTGCAAACATGCAAAATGCTGTTTGAGCAATGTTCCCTACAGCTTCCTAGTTAACTGACTAACATGTAGATATATTTTAAAATTATATGTGTATTCCTGAAAATATTGGTACAAATACTGCTAATAACCTCCCCTTTATTTACAGAAGAGTCAATGGAACAAAACATTTAAGAAACACTCTCATGACTAAAACCACATTTACATTAACTGAAGTCCCAGAATATAGTGAGAAAAGTAAACATAGTACATTTTTAACCTGCTCAACAAATTAGATTTTTGCCAAAAAACCCCTTGAAAACAAAGAACAACTTGTAAATTTATTCCAAGAAGTAAAAATTCAGCTAACTGCATCATGGACTTTGATGAATGACATCCAAATACTTATTCCCTGAGGTGCTCTGCATGCATAGTTACAATAAAAATACACTCAAGTGGGTGCTGAGTGAATACAGGCTTTGAAAATAGCCCAGGCTTTACAAAGGGAAAAGCATTACTTCTGCAGCCAGGGACCGGTGAAGGCTGTAAAATCTCCTGTGCAAATGACTCCTGATGAGGTCCTGGTGCAGTGCATTAGAGCGGGGTGAGCCCGAGCTGGGCTGTGACGCTGCCTGGGGATGCACAGCCCTCCCAGCCCTCCCTGATGGGACACCCGAGCAAAGCGTCCCACCGAGCCCAGCAAAGCAGGGACTGGCCTGAGGGTGGCAAGTGCTGCTTTTTCAGCAAGGAGGTGCAGAGACACCTCTGGGCTTCTGCCACGGAGCTGCGAAAGGGGTGCAAAGTCTGATCCCTCCCTGGCACGTCTGTGCTGGCACGGCTTCCAGCAGGGACACGATCCCATCGGCAACACTTCCCTTCAGCTGGATGGGCCTGATTTACGCAGATCAGAGTATAAACAGTGCCAGGAAAAAGGTACTTTGTCAGTGCTCTGGGCACACCTTGCCGCTGCAGGGTCACTGCAGCACACGCTCCTGGGCAGCCCTTCTGCTGCAGGTGCTCCTTTGCGGGCAGGGAGGCAGCAAGGAGAGAATCAACTCTGTTCAAGCTGTGGTGTCTCAGTCAGAACTGGAGGTAATTGAGTCTAGCCAGGAATATTGTCCTGGGGTCCTTGCCACTGAGAGTCTTCCTTTTGGCAGGGCTGAAAGAAGGTAGCAATCCCAGAAGTGGAGAAAAGAGAAGGAAAACTGGTGAGGCTTCCATATAAAGAGGCTGGAAAAAGGTGGCATGCTGACCAAGCTACGCTAACAGATCTTGTTTAGGGCTGAAAAACTCTTCAAATAAATTGGAGGCTGCTGCTGGGCACAGTTTAGTGATCATTATTTCCAAATGCATTGGGTCAGTAAGGTCTGACTAGGCAGGAGGCATCATATTTTTACCATTCCTTTTTACTGCAGTACGGTACTGCCTGGCCCTGAGTGCATGTCTCCACCAGCTGGAAGCCTGGTCAACCATAGACTGTTGTCAAACCAAAGACTGTTGACAACTCTTGCATTGTACAAATATTTGCTCCTCTCAGTTTCTTAAGTGAAGCTCCAAAATCTGCAAGGTTGAGGCCGAGCCCTGGCAGAACCATTGTTTTCCATAGGTTTTTTAGGTCAGCTCCCATATACCCCTCTACTCCAGCCAACAGTAATATTTCTTCACACTGAATACCCTTCTATAAGAGAAAAGATAATATCTGAAATCTTGGGTTAAGAAAGGTTCAAATTAGTTTCGTTTAAACTCAGATTCCTCAGCATTTCCACTTATACTCCAAAGTAACCTACACATCCAGTGTTTCTGAAATGCAGTGACTTGGAAGAGGTGTGGTCACACCAGCTCAAGTTCATTCAAACTATTCCTGTGGTCATGAAGAAGAAGTGAAAATTGTTTTTAAAAGAAGAGTCCATATATAAGTCAATATACCAAGCAACCCACCTTGTTTCAAACAATTCACACCCTGAGTTCAGAAACAGGCCTGTGTCCATCAATAAGACATTTTCACACAGTGAAAAATTCTCTATGTTCTCAGTTGTCCAGTAGGAAGCCTTTTAGAAGCCTTTTAGAAGACTTCATGTCTTATTCCACTAATCATCTGCCCAGCATATCCACAAAATAAACCACACTGTGAGAAGGAACAAGGTGTAGCAGGCAAAGCAATGTCATCTCAAGGACATTACAAAAGCATAAGAAATGTAAAATACAGCATTGCAAAACAAGGGAACTGAGCTTTATTTCTAGAAAGGCAGGTTGAATATTAAATTAATGGAAAAGACAATATCATTTTGATCTGTGCCATAAGTGCTGCAATGCTAGAATGCCCTTAGACTTTTCAAGTCTTCCGGAACAAAATCACCGTGGATTTTTGAAGCAACTTTATGACTGGGTTTTTAGAAGGCTGTGAAACCTTGTAAGGGCTCGTAGCCACTTTCTGACCATGTGAATCGTGATAATAAAAGTAGTCATAACTCCTACCTCCACAAAGGCCTTCCACCATCTCCTCACATATACAGATATGGTAGAGGGGATTAGGTGTCCCCTGCCTCGTGTATCAGTTGTGACAGGCCATAGGCAGGCAAGGACTCCACAGCTTCCCTTTGGCTGCCTCTGGGTCCCACGGGATCTGCTGTGCTGAGGGACACGGACATGGTCACATCTGCCACAGAGGGGCAGAACCAGTCTGTGACAAATCCTTCTCATGGTAGAATCCAAGGTGTCCTTCTCACTTACAGGAAATTATTACAGATATAGACACTTCAATCAATCATACTTTGACAGCCTCACTGCTGCTGCCGCTCCTGAGCAGCCAGCAGGGTTCTCTCTTTCCGATCACCTGCTTGTTCTTCTACTCTCACCACTACATGTGTGTTTATATGAGAAATCAGTGGTGCTAAAATTGAATGAAGTCTTGTATGAACAGGTACCAAGAAATTAATCCGTACACCCTTCCAAAACCCTTCAAAGTTTAAATTCTTGTGCATTTCAATGAAATGAATTTATTAATTTCAATGCATTTCAATGATTTATAGAGAGAAAAAGTACTAACATGTTAATGCTTTTGTTTCAGTCACATTTCAGCATCAAGGTATTTGCTGGTATGGATAAATCAGCTCCTCCCTCTCCACAATTCGAATGGAGATCTCATTGAAAAGACATTTTAGAAGCACAGATTTTTTTCAGAAAACGTAACTTCTTTTTTTCTTTTAAGGAAAAAAGTTTTCTTCAGTGTTCTACACCCTTTAGTACTTGCGCGACACAAACACTCGGGGAAAATTAACTGGAACTGAAGCTGGAAAGGGAATGGGTACAAGTGCAGGGAACTTCTCTGCGGACACACCCAGCCACAGATAAACTTAAGGCTGTTTTATTGCAGCCAGGGGTTGAGTGCAGTAAACTAAGATAATCTGACCTGCGAACAGGGTGATTTAGGGTGCTGTTAATCCCGGCACTTCCAGGGGCTGCGCTGGGTTTCCCGGTGCCCGGGCAGGGAGAGCCGCTGCCGTACCGCGATGCGGGCAGAGTATCGCGACTTCCTATCACCCCCTGGCGATGCGTTCTGGGAACGCACAGCTCCGGTGCGAGCCTGCCCTGGGGAACGGCCCCGAGCCCCGGGCCTGATGGGACCCTGCTGGCCTCCTGTCCTGGCGCTACTGTCCAGCATCGCCTGCATATGGGCTTGTAGCACCGGGATCTGTAAAAATAACCCATTCTATATGTGAACATTTTTAACTGTTTCGTGTTAGAATCCTTCGTTTGCTTTGGAATTCTGTATGGAAATTGTGGTAGGTTTAGAGAGTTATGTCTTTGTTTTAGATTAATTTCCTTTACTTATTTTCGTTTGCCAGTTCTGCTCTCCAGTATTCCTCTTTTCCTGTCTTGTGAAAGAAGTCCAAATGCAGTTGCGAAGAAAAACATCGACAAATTCAGGGACTGTGCACTAGTGCTACTGAGTGTGTCAAAGCAACTGAAGTAAAGACTTCACATTCCTCAGTGTTTGTAGAGTCCAGGTATCCAACCATAACATACTTTAGTGTACAATAAAATACCATACAAAATACAAGGTTAAAAGATCTGCATCTAAAGCTGCTCTATCCAGGGCTGGTTTCTTATATCTAAACACGTATAAATAAACACTCTGCAGAAAGTCTTCCATTAAAATATCTGTTAAACGTGGAGAGTTGTTGAGACTTTTTCTAGTTACAACAGTACAAGATTCCTACTACCTCACCTACATAAGTCTTTTTTGGCTGCTGGCCTGCCAGGGCACAGACACCTGAAATGACTGTTTTCTGATCACCATCACCTGTCCTGTGCCTTTGGAATCAGTCACCATTTAAACCCATGGTGACACCATCGACAGCCACCTACCATGAGCTGAACTAATCCAAGCAATGGCGAGGCCTGTCAGGGGTTAACTGTGAGTGAGAGATCAGCCATGCCTGTCACATGAACCTGCTGCTAAACGCAGGTTGAATACCCACACACATAATGGGGCATCTGGAGCTGCAGAATGCATTAATACACATGAAAAAATCATTATCACAGACACTGTGTTTGTTCCAGCTCAGACACTCACAGTGGCTGTCTCATCCTAGGGTCAGCCATAGGAAAGATCCCTCATGGCACACAGAAGCTGTCAGCTATCCTGGAAGACAAAAAACTACATTGAAAAAAGGATAAATCTATGCAAAACCCAATCAGATCAAACCGTCCTCACTTTAAAACCTTGATTAAATTTATCTAACATTTAAAAGTTTATGAAATCTGTGGCCTACCCGAGGTTTGTTTGCAGAGCAATTCTTCGTTTACAGTGTTAATCTTTAGCACACGCTGCATCATGAGAGCAAATCAGAACAGCAAGTTACACACTGAGTCAATAAAGAACAAGATCTCTCCTCACCCCAGAGCAGTAAACCCTGCCAATGCTGAAGTCCTCACAGCTGAGGGCAGCCCCTAGAGTGTTGCTCAATGTTGCCCCTCAGAAGGACCTTGAATGCCTAAGAGCAAGTAGGAACCGAGTTCTGACAGGCAAATATAAGTTCTATGGAGTGACTGCTCTAAGGCACCCAGGAGAGGAGATGGCTGCAAGTTTTATTCATGGAGGCTTCCATATTCCTAAAAAACCAGAGATGTATCTAAAAAGATGGACATATCTTCATCCAAAAAATAATGAGGGAAAGAATCCTTAAACTGTTTCATTTTCCTCCCTCCTCAGAAATGTTTTTTAAAAAAAAAAAGGGTGCTGCAAAACACAAGTTTGCTTTAAATTCTCTGATTTCTCTTGATCTCTAAATGAGAAAGATGCTGTGTTTGGTTAAGTTATTCCTTTTATCTTCCCCCACTCTGGAGAACTGACCTGTGCTTTTGTTTTAAACAGAATGCCCTAATTCTGGATGATTCCCATTCACATTGGCATATATAGAACCAGTCTCTGGGATAAATGTTCCATCATTTGAATAGTTCTGTACTGAAGGGGAAACAAAAAAACCAAAAAAAGGATCTTTTGGTATTTTTATGATAGTTAAGCTAAAATCCTTGAAAATAGCAGAGGAAATGAGCATAGAGAATTATGTGGTTGGGTGCCTTTAAACACAACTCCTGGACCTTAGCTTACTTAAATGGAAACCAGATTTAATAAAAAACCATAATCACTTTCTCTTTCCTACCATGCTATTTTAAAAACATATTTAACATCTCTTCTCTCTAAAAGTGCCCTCATTCCATGATCAGGGTGGAACAAATGAAAACAGAGGTCTAATGTGTCAATGGACTCCTTACAGAATAACCAGTGTGGCACCAATACCCCCTCTGGGGACTGGCAATAGTCAATCTTTAAGGTCTTTTCCAACTCAAACCATTCTATGATTCTACTCACCCACAGTTTCTACTGTCTGATAAAGCAGGTTACAGACTGTGTGTGATAGGATAAAAGTTCAATGTCGAGCAGGTACACAGGTCTATCAAACATTCAAGTTCCAGAACACTGTGTTCCTAAGGTCTGTAAAATCTTTAATAAAACTCTCCTTCCTCCTCAGAAACTTGATCCTTATTGACTTAGACTCTGACCATTTTCCTATAGCTCACACCAGCTAATTTTTATCAAGGTTTTAAGAGCATTAATTTCTCCCCAGAATGAACCTTTAAGTCATAATTTCATAGTGAGAACTTAGTATGACTACATGGCACAAACAAGGGCAGGCTGGAGACCCAAGGCAGACGAGGATACCCCTGAGTACCCTGAAGTGGGTAAATGCCAACATTTGCTCTGCGTGACCAGACCTTGTGCTGCACTGACACAGCAGCTCCTGGGGCTGGACCAGCACCTCTAGCATGGTGTTACACTCCACAGAGACACCCAGGTACCTGTGTCTGTCTAAAACTGAGATTTCTGCCTAAATGGAACCACAATGTGCAGCTTAAATGCATCTTAGGTCATTGCAGTGTAACAGCTCCGTGCAGGTCAGCTCATCAAAGCTTTCCTGCAGCTTTCTTCCTGTGCAGCTTTCCTGCCCCTGCGAACAGCTCATTAAGTACAGACTCACACAACCCCATCATTATCTCAGTGCCACGTGAGAGCAAACCAGACTGTCACCAGCCAGACTGTTGGAAACGTCAGAGAAAAGGGAAATAACTGCTACAGAAAAGCACGTGAGAACATGGTTGTGTTCCTGACCTGCACGGGGAGAGCCGAAGCTGTTCCTGCTGCACTCATTCCCTTGACAGCAGCCAAAGACTGACCCTGTCATGGAGGAAACTTCCACCCTCTGTGCTTCCCCTCAAAGAATGTCAAATACAGGTTCTGTCTCTCCCCTCTGCATACATGAACCAAAGGCCTGTTGAGCTTGTGACAGAAATGGCAGCAATCCGTGCTGATTTACATTTTTAAACAGATGTTGCCACACTGGCACTTTATTATCCCAGGGCATCAATTTTTCTTCATGCTCTGTTGTTTATTTGGACTAAATGTCAGTATCCACAGATTCTGGAAACTTGTGAAGAGCTGGAGCTTGTTGTCCAAACATCCTTAAAATTCCAGTTCTATGAAGGCCCTGTTCTTGGCAGCTATTTTTTCTTGGTTAATCTTACTTTTCTGCTCAGAGTTGATTGACATGATTTCAGGCTTGAAACTTGGGCTGGAAAGAGGAGGACAATCTGTGGTGTGGGACAAATAATAAAATTATTGTTGATATTTAGTAAACTAAATGAGAATCTAAACCCTTCACCAAAAACAGTACTAAAACCCGAGCAAAACACAAGCACGAATCTTGAACCACTGGCTTAACACCCAACACCAAACTTCCTTTGGACATCGGGCTCCTGCCTTCCTGGTGTTTGTTTCTGGGCTCTTCCTTCACTTCCATTCTTGCTACTTCTTTATTTTGAGTCACAATATTTCAATAACAACTTATAATAACAGCTAGAGGTAAAACTCTGTTATTCCACTCACCTGAAAACGTATCTGCAAGATACAATAAACAAAAGGTAACCTTTAACAGGTATTTTTACAAAGAATAAACAGTTCCTAAATCATCCTTTTCTTATTCATTTCCAGTAGAACCAAACCTTTTCTTCTAAAATACTTGCTTATTTTGTGCTATATTCAAGATATCTGCAGATAATATTGAAGGACAGCTTTGATACCCTCCCTCCTTTTCCCCCAGGTTAGCAAGATGTTAAACGTGCACCCTTCAACCTCTCGCTTTCTCTCACTCACAGATAACCTTCTCTATTAAACAGAAGACTTTTTCCTAGGAAAGCCTTTTTCCTCCTCTGTGCCTCTTCAGAAGCATTATCAAGTTGCTGTGGAAAGCCAATGAAACAAAATGAAACAAGAAGTCTGTCAGAATTCGTGGCAAACACTGTAGTGTTAAAACTGGGCCCCTTTTGTTTTGCTGTCCATGGTTATTCTGGTGGAGGTGCAGCGTTAGTTCCAATGGCAAATATTCCAAGCCTCTCACAGAAAACAATCACTAACTATTCCTGTAGAAAACAGCTTCACTCTGACAACTTGCAGAGTCTAAATTCATAAAACTAATTTATTCACACTGTATGTTAAAGTGTTGATAGAAAAACTTAGGCTTAAACAAACTCCAGATGTCTTTCCATAGATTCAACTCCATAGCAAGGAATAACTTCAACCTCTTTGTCTTTCTCAAATCCATAGAAATGGCACCGAGGCCAGCCCCCCATCCACAACACTATACATGAACATATTTTATTTGCTTAGTATAAACCTATGGAGGTGTCTGAAACATAAAGGGATGAGTGAAGGAAATCAGTTATTCACTTTTAGACCCCCCTCTATCTGGATAACACACTTAGAAAGAACTGACATGTTATAAAAACCCTGAGGTGCTGACCTGCAGTGCTGTGGAGCTTCACACCAGTGAGGCATCGCCTCTCATCTCTACCTCATGACGTGGGAAGACACAGAAAATCAATCTAAACCCAGAAAACTTGGGCTTGTAGAATTCCATTTGCTGTCAGTAAAAAACTATTACCTTTTATATGATGATACCTGGAGATGTCAGGGAGAAAGGGTCAGGGCAAATAAAACAGATTTGTAACATTTTATTGAACAGCAGAAAATGTAGCTTTTGCTCATCACGCTGCTGGCTGTAAGGTCAATTTGTACATGTGTAAATAAACTTCTGCATGTTTTCCACATAATAGCTGCTGTTCTGCAAATAACTCAGGCATATGGTGCCACAGCCACGGACATCACCAGGGAAAGATCGAGGATACAGAGCAGTGTGCTGGGAGCAGCAGAGGGATCTGAGGGCTGTAAATCCAGCTACAGCCACACAGTAAATTGTCAGTGGCTGTTTTGTGCTGAGCCATCTGTTGCCTTGGCTACACTGCTAGCGAGGGTTTAAGGATATCGGGAGTGTGTCTGTACGAGCTCCAGAAAACCATAACTCCTCTGCTCTCTGGAAAGAACAGATCCTGACTTGCACTACGCAGTGAGCATTGCAGTTACCCTTTCAATACATCTCGCTTCCCAGGAACGAGCTTTGTCCCCAGGGAGCACACGGCTCCCTTTGGCCTCTACAACCAGAGGCTTCTGTTCCAGGTCCCGGTGGACACATCCTGCAGTATTTTCCTCAAATGTTATTCCTGTATCTGTATCACAAGTAACTTATCAGAGCCCATGGGTGGTGGTGTTCATATTCTCCATCAGTGCCTTTCTTTAGGGTAGATGGTGCTCTAAGATGGGATATTTGTAGGTAGATGTAATTTTTTTCAGTTGAGAAGTGGTCTTGTAAAAATTGATCACAGATCTGTTGATGAAGGTTTGAAATGCTGCTCCACAGACTGCTTTCCATCTTCCAGAACTTTGGAAATGCGCTGAAAAAACACCAAAACAGATTTTCGTAGGTTTAAAGTGATTCTGTGTTGGATTCAGTAATATGTCTATTAATTACTTATGGCTTAAGCTGTAGCTAGAGAAAAAAGACATTGACCAAATCCTGCATGTTTTGAATTCATTTCTCTCTTCTGCAAAACCTTAAACCTGTATTTAAACCTGTCCACATGAGTCCAAACATGCTGTGAAGCACTTCACAACTGGATTTTTAGCTTTAGTTAGCCATTTTTCCACCACGTAAGAACGAACATTCTATCCTCTGTATTTTATATGCTATTGAAGTTTAAATATTAGTGGATGAAATAGTGCTGAAAAGCTGCAACTCCTGGGTCTGAAAAGAGCAAATATGTGATAAACTGAATGTAAGTGAAACACTATAGACTTCAAATGGATAGGTTATTCTTGTTCCTACCAGAAAAATATGATTATGAACACATTTAAACTGAAGGTTTTCCTAAATGTTACTCTATGGTCCCTGACGGTATTACCATTTAAAAAAAATCCCCCAAACAACACTGCAGAAAGTAATGAATATAAGTGAAATCTATTACCTAGGAGAAAAGAAACCAAAACATCAAACCCTTTGCATTGAAAGATCAGAAAAGTTGATGTGTAAAATACTACAAGTGACCCAGAACACTTATGCAGTAATGCGTGTTGGTAGCTACCCTCATTTGCATTAAATGTCACCCTCCCACTACCTGCAAAGTAGGAAAACTTTCACATTCTACGTCCGAAGAGCTGCTCTGGATATACTTTTTTTGCTGTCAAACACTGAGTTAAACGAAATAGTTTTAATTTTATGAAAATTTCAGACATCAGTGAAACGTTCCTCACTTTTAAGGAAGGCAGCCGGCTTTAAGCAAAGCTCCAGCGGGAGCCGATTTCTACTTTCCGCTAAGCATCTCCACTGAGCATCTTCGCCCTGTGCCGTGATCAGCCCGCTCCGAGCCCGACGCTCCCATCCCGGCCCCGTCCGATCCCCCCGGGAATCGCCGCTTCCCTCCTTCCCTCCCCGCCGGCACCGGCACCGGCACCGGCACTCGGCGGGCCTCCCGCGCCCTCTCGCGGTGCGGGAGCGGAACTGCACACGCAGGTACCTCCCTGCGTCCCTGCGTCCCTACATTCCTTCATCCTTCCATCCCTCCATCCCTCCGTCCCTGCATTCCTTCATCCTTCCATCCCTGCATCCCTGCATCCCTGCATCCCTGCATCCCTGCATCCCTCCGTCCCTGCATTCCTTCATCCTTCCATCCCTGCATCCCTGCATCCCTGCATCCCTGCATCCCTGCATCCCTCCGTCCCTGCATTCCTTCATCCTTCCATCCCTGCATCCCTGCATCCCTGCATCCCTGCATCCCTGCATCCCTCCGTCCCTGCATTCCTTCATCCTTCCATCCCTGCATCCCTGCATCCCTGCATCCCTGCATCCCTGCATCCCTCCGTCCCTGCATTCCTTCATCCTTCCATCCCTGCATCCCTGCATCCCTGCATCCCTGCATCCCTGCATCCCTCCGTCCCTGCATTCCTTCATCCTTCCATCCCTGCATCCCTGCATCCCTGCATCCCTGCATCCCTGCATCCCTCCGTCCCTGCATTCCTTCATCCTTCCATCCCTGCATCCCTGCATCCCTGCATCCCTGCATCCCTGCATCCCTCCGTCCCTGCATTCCTTCATCCTTCCATCCCTNTCCCTGCATCCCTCCATCCCTGCATCCCTGCATCCCTCTATTCCTTCATCCTTCCATCCCTCCATCCCTGCATCCCTCCTGCTGGAAGCGCTGCCACACCCAGCTGTGCTTCCACACTGAGCTTCCACCCCATTCTGTCTGACAAAAGTATCAAGAAAAAAAAGCAGAATTTGACTTATGAGCCTATTCATCTCAAAAATACTTAATTTTCATGGCATAGAATTTTTGAGCACATAGCACTGCCTTTCCCCACCCGCAAACACACAGAACCTACCATTGTTTTAAATAACTGGTTCACTTTCTTTCTTTTGAAGGTTTTCTTGTCACCATCTGAGGTGGTAGGAAACACTGGCTGGCTCAGCCTGTGTGAGGCAATTGTTTCATCGGGTGCCACAGTGCTGACAGACAGAGTTAATCCTTAGAATGGAAACAATACTGGTTACACAAACCACAACCAAAAAAGGAGGGACAGAGTGTAAGACAAAGCAGAATTCAAATTATGAACTACTGCAATGACTAGAAAAAATGGAGACATTTTTAATCTAACTATAACCTTAGAATAAAAAAAAATAAAGAATGGGGAGACAATAAACTTCATTACATTGAAACTGAACAGTGAAAAAAAAGAACCAATCTGGCCAAAGAATTAAAAATAGATAAACACATGACAAAGAAGTGGGCCATGGCAGTCTGTTGTGTTGTGCTAAACATCTGTTACAGGCATCTGTAAAGAGAGGGGGAGTGAGAGGGACAGATGAAATGCAGACTAGAAAATGGGATATCCTATGGAACAAGGGGGTAAAAGGTACTGAAACTGGGCCTATTTTCTCACTGTGCCCCAGCCTAGAGATGAGCTCCAACTGTAGTCACGCTTTCCCCTTCTCTTTCACACAACCACCCATCTGTCTGGAGGGCAGCTGTGTTCTCTTGCTTCCCCTGCCTCCCATGGTGAGGGGATCTATGGGACTCCTCTCTGGCTTCCAAAGCAGAAGGTGAAATCCTGTTATGGGGCAACCTTTGGGGATATTCATCCCCCAAAATGAAGCACGGAGCATTTCTCCCTGTTTCACACACTGCCCTTGGCTGTGAGCCCTTGTTTCTGCTCGTGAGACCCTACAGAGCAGAGAAGCTGAATAAACCTCACCTCTTTCTAGGCAGCAGGAATGCTCACACTGTACAGGGAAGTGAAATTTGGAGCTCCAGGACTAACAGTTTTAGAATTTGCATGCTGGCACAAGGTATTATGGTGTTACCAAGCTTTTGGAGCTGTCCAACCTCACATGCACAGTGCACACTTCAGTTATAATCTTTGTCCCAGTGGATTTCACAAGAATGGACAGAGCTGCCAGCCCTGCTTGGAGCAAACCCTTCACTGCTTTTTCTTAACATCCCAGTAAAGTTCAGAACTCTCACTCCAGTGTAAGCACCTTACCTGGGATAGTTGGCATGGAACGGCTGACAGTGCTCATCTGCTTGAGGACAGAAGTTTTCTGAGGTGCCACCACGTGTTCTGAGAGGTTGGTGTCACTCATGAACTCATATTTCCTTGACAGCTGTTATATAAAAAACCCCAACATTAATGATGAACTGAGACTTTGGTCCACATATCATATCACATACAATCTAAAAACATGCAACAATTTTGCAGATTATTTATAGTTAGATAAAAACTTCTCATTATACATAGAAAAAAATTATTCTAAAAAAGTTACAGAAGTAATCTGTGATCTGAAACCTGAATTTCTACTCTATTTTTTGCATAATACCATCAGACAACTCTGGGTGTGATCTGCAAAGTAAAATGAAGTTTTGAAAACATTTTCCCCTATTGCATTAACATACCCAGCTTGGCTGCTGCAAAGTCTTGTCACTGCATTTTTTTGAAGCAGAAGAAAAAAGTTATCCTTTAACTCAATATACAGTGGGATCCCCACAGTTTGGTGTACGTGCTATCTAATTTAATCAAACGCCAAAGGTGTTCCTTGGTTTTGTGTATCAGTGCTTCTCAAAGCATGACTGTGCTTATCTCTCTTTTGCATAAGGACATGCAGTGTAAGACAGTCATAATCACCCATGAGCTTCTCTGTGCTTCTCCAAACAATCTTGGCTTTCTACTCAATTCATTTTACCTTTGATGATTCCTTCAAACATTTTTGATCAAATTATTTCTGCTCCCTCCATGTAGTTCAACAATCTGTTACTGCCTGACTTTTTAATTTAGATGGGGCTTGTGTATCAAGAGGACACATACTGAAAGAAAATTCTCCTGGGGATTAAACTATACATAAAAAAGGCCCAGTGTAAGTTACATAAGTCATTGTAATGATCCAGCAGGGCAATAAAAGCACTCGGATGATCTATGGAGCGAGAGATGCCAGTGCTTCCAAACTTCAGTCTGGCACCATTTAAGGAGCACTGTTTGCAATCTTGCAATTTCCCAACAGCTGCATGTTCCATAACAAGGTACAAAACGTACAGGGCTCATCACTTTTGAAATAGCCCTGACTGCGAGGAGCTGCCATGAAATGTCAGCACAGTCAATTGCCTCTCCACAGGAAAGCAGCTTAACCCTCCCAACACAGTGCTCCTTTTTGAGCTAACCAGGCTTCAGAATCTGCAGCCTCGGAGCTCTGGTATCTGTCACCAGAAGCCAGGAGAGAGGTTCTGATTTTCTCACTGATTTGTTTCCTCCACAGCATCTCGCATGTTTCATTCATGGCAGGGCAGATCATCTCTGCGTCCTGTATGCTTCCCTTTATGACAGCTGCAATTCTCTGCGATATATTTTCCTTTTCCTAAGGAAAGGAGTAATGTCCTCTTTTCCATGGATTATAAAATACTACTCTAAATCAGTAACATACACATTTCATCTCAGAGATAGAAATATCAGCTGCTGTCTTCTCATCAGCAAACACCACACTGCTTCTTTTTGTTCTTTTTTTGGACCTTCTCATCTTGACTTCAGGAGGAGGATTATTTTGCGGAGCAGTCTCCTCTGATTCTGCTTTTACTTGCTTTGGTAGCACTGCTTCCAGATCAAAGCTGCAGGAGCAAAAGAAAGAAAGTACAAGTTGCTGAGTGATATTTTAAAAGCCGCTGGTATTCTGATATCATTTCCCCATGAAATATAAATGCACATCATTCTTGCCTTCTACTTTCTAGGCAGCCTTGCAAACTGCTGGCAAAAAGTATAGGATGTGCTTCAGCAGCTGGCAACTGGAGATACAAATAAGATGCCTGCAGGCAGAATGACACCATCTTAAAACGGAGCGAAGAATGTAAAATATTAAAACGAGCTCAAATCCCTTTTCAAAGATTGTGCATCAGCTTAAGAACTCCAAAACTAAACAGAGTGGAGCTCACATGGCTGGTTGAGGTGTGGTGATGGTGGTGCTGAAAGCAAGACATGCTATTCTGGTTGTGAAAGAACCAAAGTGGAACAGAGTATTGCTATTTGTTGCCATGTTTTAAATGCATCCTTCTATTTATTTCACCATATTGGACAAGAACGCACACACCCAGAGATTAACCCCCCCTGCCACCTTCTCTCTTCCTCTAATTTTTACAGTTAAAAAATTGGGCTACTTCTCATTTAAAAAAAACCCAAACAAACGTGAAATTGGTGCTGGCTTTACTCCCTTCTCTGCTGAGGTAATTTGCCTTTGGAACATGGGACTGAATTTATTTTACAACATAAAAATTGATAAATCAAGTGGTGTGGTGAATCAGTTGACCTGTGCTTCCTAGAAACAAATTAGCACCCTAAGAATTAAAACCAGGTGCGTGATGCAGTTGTTTCAGTGGGCTTCTCTGGTTCTGTCAGAGGTGTCCTCTTTTCCAGCAGCACACAAATGATGTTGGTCTGCTCCACCCTTCTGGAGGAGACGCTGAAGGGCGGCAGAAACAGCCTCAGGAATCTCAACGTGTGAGGAGTGTTCGACACTGGGCTGGCCATCAAACACCACAGAACAGAAGGGTGTCTTAAGAACCAACACTTCCACATTAGGGTCAAACACCACTGGACTTTTTCAAAGTGAACTACTCAGAAAGGGAGATCAGATGTTTACAAAAAAATCAAACACTGCTCAACAAGTTCAGTTTTATCTGTACCTTGTTTGGGAAGAAGTTCTATGTGCCTGAAAGATAATTCATAAAGTGAACAAAGCAATTTGTGGATGAAAAAGCGATACCCATAATTGTTCTCTCAAACTTAAAAGTCTTTTTGTTTTCCAGGGCTGCAGTTAAAGCCCATTAGGCAAAGCACTTTACATTACTACAGACTTTACTAAAATTTTCCACCTCCTTTTCAAGTTTGTAAAGGTTGTTCCTTTCCTACTCACATTTTACAAACAAAAAGATGCTAAGCAAGTTAAAAGCTGTAATTTAATTTTTAAAATACTTATTTTCTGAAAATGAAATGCCACTTTTTTTTTTCAATGAGAGTTGAATACATTTTGTTTATTAAGATTGAAACACTGTAGTTTTGAGCCTGGAGGAAGTGATTGCTGCAGTTAAAAATAATGTTGGTATAGTCTGAAAAGGCTGCTGGTGGTCTTCATTCCTTTTTAAAAATCTTTTTGTTTCATCTCATAAAACTGATTGAGAAACAGGACTGAAAAAGAATTTGTGCTGTATTTATAACCAACCTTTCTGAAGCAAGTTTTTTGGGAGTGCTGCAGTCTGAGTTCACGGAGCACATGGAGATAAAGGATAACTGACGGTAGGATTTCAGCATTGACCTTGGCCGTCCGACCCTCTTGTCATCAAAGTCTGGCTGCAGGATGGAAAAGAGAAACACATTCTGTCAAACAACCCTGGGATCTTCAATTCATCCTTCTCACACCAGGTCTTGAAGACCGCGCAGATGTTTAACACTTGGCATGAAAGAAGTTGTCTGCTGCTGTTAATTACTGTGATTTATCCTGTGTCTGCATGAATTCTTACTCTTCAAACCTCCCAAATTCAATTCACAAGGTACATTCTCTGCAAAATTTTAAATAGGTTGGGTTTTTTGAGTGCTGGTCCCTAAGAGTGCTGGAGGGCTCGAGCAAGAGGCAAGGTTGCCGATTGTGGATTACAGCCTCTGTTATTGCAATTATTATTGCAATTACATAATCTCACGCAAATTATTGCAATTACAGCCTCTATTATTGCAAAATAAAAACCATACTCAGATAGATATATAGAATTTTCTTCATACAGGTGTATAACACAGCACATATCCAAAATTTAGGTTAGCAACTTGCTACTTTTCCCTTTGTAACAGAAGAAATAAATCCTATTATAAAATCACCAATGCTGAAAGTAACAATATAAAATAATTTCCAGAGTAACTGGTGTTTAATCACAAAACCAGGGCAGCATCATTCTTGCTAGCCTGCACAACTCAGATAGAATATTTTATTCAAGAATTGTCTGGGGAGTTTGTGTTCAGAAGTTATCCTTCAATTCCCAGATATTTCAGTTTGTTCTCAACTAATATTTATAGTATTATACACATGACAGGTTTTACTTCACAACACAGCTGGAAGTGGCTGGCACAGGGAGACATCAATTGCAGATCAAAGCCCTAAACCACTAAGAAAAATTACAAAGAGAACAAACATAAGAACTTGCTTTTACTTCCTCAGTAAGGCTGAAAAGACTTGCAACTTTAAGTCGCAATAAAATATACTCAAAATCTGCCAGAATGAGGAATATTTGATGTGTCAAAAAATTGAATCAGCTCTTGGATGATGCAACTCAGATCCTACTACCTTCAGAGCACAAGAAAACCCACAAGCAAAATAAATAGCATGTTTTTGTTTAGAACAAGATGTGTATTAAATAAAGGCAAATTGAGGTAGAGGTTAAAAGGAGAGAAATACCAGTTCTCTGGTTCCATATTGTTTTTCCACTTTAACTTTTAAGTGCATGAAACATTCCTCCATCCGGTCGTGGAAAGGACGAAGATTATCAGAAACTCTTCTTTCATGAATTTTAATTCCAGCCCCAAGGAAAGGTATCTTAGGAGGAACAAAAGAAGACAAAAGGTGAGACTTTTCAAGTGGGTCCAACAGCCTCTCTGGCTCTGTTGAAATTCTCTGGTTAATCAACTGCCAAACTCTTCCTGTGACTGGCAGGTGGATTTGTCCGTTGATCTCGGCTTTGAGCAGCAAATACAAGATGGAAAAGGCTCATGGAAAATGGGTTTTCCCAGTAAATTTCTGAAAATGTTGGCTGCCTCACAGAGGCTGTTTTCTCTCTTCTGTGTATTTTAATGCCATGAGATTTATGCAAGACACTTTTAGCTCCCCTTCTGCCACTAACCTTTTCTAACTGTTTTACATCAGATTTTAACTCTTTTGCATTCATAGCTGGGATTTTTTGTTAAATCCACTTAGATTCCATGCTTCCTTTTTCTGTTCTGACCCAGTAAATACTGTGAATATTGGTCCACCCATCTCATTGATCGTATTTTATGGAAGTTCAATTTCAATATAACTTTTAAAAACATGCTATTAAAGCCCATCCGTTACTGACAGATCTCTTTGTCCTCAGAGGGATTTGCAGGGATAGGTAGAAATCACCCCTTATTTCCTAATGCCAGATGGTGTCATGGTCAATCCACACCACTGATCCACTGAGGACTTCTGATGGCCAGAAAACCACAACACACAGAGCTGTGGTGGGCAACAACACGGGAGAAACTGCAAAGGTACGACTCAAACCAATAACCAAACTGAGATGAATCAAAATGAAACAGGAAGAAGCTTCAAAAACACTACGAAAATAGTACAAACAATTCCATTAAAACTATTGGGAAGATTCATTTCAAGGCTGAGAGAGGAATAAATGGTAAATTTTTGCTGTTTCTCATCTATGAAGGAGAGACAGAATCATAGAATCATGGAATAGTTTGGGTTGGAAGGGACCTTTAAAGGTCATCCAGCCCAATCCCCTGCCTTAGACAGGGACAAGTCCATCAGGTTGCTCAGATCCAATTTGACCTTGGATGTTTCCAGGGATGTTTTTGTGAGTGAGTACAAAGAATGGAACATGAGGAGAAATACCTTGAGCCATTCATTTCTGATAGTAAAATCCCAGATGAACTCTCACTATTTCTTACCATCCCTCTTTCTTACCTATCTACTGATAGCAATGATTTCTCTTTTGGACTAGATAATGGAAACAGAATGGATCCTTTTTGAGGTCATGTTTTTCTCTGCTCCATTGTCATTATCAGGTCAACAGAAAGAGCCATTTCCCCTTGAATCTCAGCAAAAATTGAGGTTTTTCTGCTACCACCTCCCACAGGTGCATTTTCCTCCTTGAGGACAAAAGGGTTCTGCAGACTGGTTGTCTTGTCATGTATACACTATATATGAAATAATAAATAGTAAACCCAAACAACCTCAGTGCTGCCAGTATAGGGAGAATATTCAGTTCCCCTCTGGAGATATAGGTTAAAAATATTTCCTAATAGTCTTCCATGCTATTTGCCACACAGAGGACACATAGCAGCAATCCTGAAGGGTCATTGAGCATGAAAATAATTTCTGAGAGCAGAAACACTCCATTAAGGTTTCTAGTTTAAAAAAAAAAATCCTCCACAAAAAACAAATACTCTGGGAAAGAGTTGTTTCCCAAGAGGGTGTGTGACGTTTGCCAACCCCAGAAATTGATGAAATCAGTATGACTTTTGTCAGGCTCTCAGTTTTGTCTTCAGGAATACAACCCAAGTTGGAAATCCTGGCCCTTTTAACCAGAAATATAGCCTGCTAAATGTGGCTTTTGAGAAACCATTCCAGATGTGTACAAAATACCTTTTGGGGGTAAAAAAAAGTGGAAATGACACCATCATCTCAATGCTGTCTTCTCCTGCTAGAGAGGAGTGGGACAAAGGAACCGCTGGTGAAGCCTCAGTGGCAGCTGTCAGTGAGAAATTACCTGCCAAGCAATCAGATCTTTGAGTCTGTTCAGCTTTTCTTCATCCTCTGGATGGTCTCTGATATATTCTTCTGTAAAGAAAGCCTTAGACAAAAAAAAAAAAAAAATACAGTCCATCATTTTGACAGGTAAAGAAATCAATCATTAATCCACAGAGCCCAGCTGGTGATCCTAGTATTGGTCATCAAAGGGAAGAGACATCTGCATGGTCCTTAGGCAGATGCTGCTGGTGATAATTCCTCACTCTGTCAGCTGGGAGCTGAGGTGCTCTTTTTGGTTAAAATGTGTTAGGTCTTTACCCAACACTTCTGCGTTTGAGACCCTTATTATGAAAACCAATTATTGTTTCTTTTCTTAAGTTTACAGTGAAACTAAAAAGGCACAGATTTGGAGTATCGTGATTTCCGTCAACTAATAACTTCAGTTATTCTGGTTTGCTTTCAAAGACAGAGGTGATCAGGAAATGAGGACATGAGGATCCCTTAACTGATGGAATTATGGCTTTCCTATTCCCCATCCACACTGCACTGCCACTTTAACAAAGGATCTAAGAGGATTATGAAATGATGCACCTGAGAATGCTCTTTGCAGTGACTCAAAGGCTCCTACCTTCTCATATTTAGCAAAGCCACCCATAACAGCTGGATCAACAATTCCATTCAGAAGCATGGAAAGTGGATTAATTGGGAGGTTCTCATCACTCTGGTACTGGTTAATCATCATCAAAATTTTTTCGTTTGTCGTGGACATGGTCTCAATAGCATTCTCTAAAGGACTAATTGTGGACTGTAAAGAAACAAAAGACTTCTAAGGTTCACAAAGATATAAACAGGTCTTTTGGGTTTTATAAAAATCACGCACATGAACGACAGTTTTGCAATTCAGCAAACCCACACAGTTCAATTCTCTTAGGACTTGGTTCTGAAGCTATAAATCAGACATAAGATATGTTGATCCTGTATCGAGCCATAGAAAGATTAAAGGTAAATAACAACAGTTTTGTATGTATAAAATAAGTAACAGCAGCCTTGTGTGATAATTTTGCAAGCTGGTCTGTGCATGAGGATTCAGTGGCTGCACGTTGGGTGGGCTCTGAGCACGCTCATACTCACGTGTGACGTGCTGACCACCTCAAACCAGCGCAGGATTCCTGGAAGTTTGTAGGCTGTGACAAATGACGTCCTCTCAATCCACATAGACTGTTAAAAAACATAGCAGGAGAAAATGATACTTCAGGATTGAAACTTTAATCTTTTCTGCCTTCTGACATGTCAGAGTGAAATGGATGTAGATGGAAAACAGATGCATATTTTTGCATAAAAAGACGCTGCAAGCTTAATCTAGCACAGCAACTTGCACAAATTATTTTCCTGATTTCAGATTAGGCCATCTTCAGGCACAAAGCCTGCACAAAGCAGGGGAAAAAGAAAGTTACCCTTGAATCTTTTAGTCTGTATTCCTATTTTTGCCAGTACCGATGAATGACTGTTATTAAACAAACTGCTCTCGCCTCTACCCAGGTTATATTTCCTCCCTCCACATTCAAAAGGTATTTCTGCAATTAAAAGCAGTAATAGCCCTATAACAACTTGCAGCATTCTGGCAAGTTTTTGTTCCTCTCATTTTTCTTTTCTGAACAAGGCTGGCTGTTGGTATTTTAGGACAGTTTGGAATAGCCACTGTTTCATTCACGCTGCTCCTTGTTTCAGTATCAGCTTATCAAAACTGCCAGTACTAAGAAACACTGTAACAGATGTAATGAAGACACCCCAGATATCCCAATTCCCACCTCTTTCAAGGAAACATGTATCTTATCTATTGTCATCAACAATGGAAACATCAACAGTTTAGTTTTTGTAGAACCATTTCAAGGTATATTCATAAATGAGCTCCAAACTCTCTGGTTTGGAAAGGAAGTCAAGGTGCATCCCGAGTCTTGTCAATACATTCTGGGATGTCAGGACAGAGTTTGTGTGTGAAGTGTTGATTTAACAGCAGGTAGGAAGCTCTTACATGAAAGTGTTGACTCTGCTAATCAGCACAGGCATAACAGAAATTGTACATTTTGGAAAGAAATGGCTTTTCCCTCCAGTATGCCAAGAGCACAGCTTTAGCCGTAAGGATTGGATGGGATGCTTTTCAAAACAAACCATAACATACCAGATACCTGTAAAATGAAATTACAGAAGCTCACTACATTTTTACGCTTAACACTGAAAAGTAATTTATGGTGGTGTAGAGTTCTTAGGATATTTGAAGAGTGAAGGCCATTCCTCAGCATTCCACCATTAGGCATGGGAGTGAAAACAGCAGAGGCAGTTCTCTCATCAGTCGAGATTCCATGGGACTGATGAAAGCAGACAACACTCACCTCATTGCCAGGCTGGCAGCTGATGGAAGTGCTGCAAGCTACAAGCAGCAAAGCATTTGATATTTATTTACATGTCACTTTGTTTCATAATGAAAATCTGTACCAGAAAATGTTACTGCTTAACACAAACATGTTGAACATGCTTAACTACGTAATGTTTACCTGCAACTGAAACAGTGATGCCTAATTAAGCACACAGGAGTCGTGCTGAAATAGAGAAGTCTTGCATTTGGTTTTTTTGAACCAGATCTTAAAGTGAAGGTGTCTATAATGAGTAATCTGAGCCTAAGAAAGGAGCTAGGATCAAAATTCAGTCACAGTTACCAGAACTATATCCATCACCTTGTCATTAATTTACTTACAGCAAATTCATTTTCAGGGTCAACAGATCCTTTTCTGACTGGTCTTGAATAGTGGAACCGTTGCACGTTGTTTGACTTATAAAAGCTGAAAGATTTTAAAACGACTACTGTAAAACGCAGAACCCAGAAATTAATGGATCTTGTTATAGCAGAGAAATATTTCATTTTGAGTGGTTGAGTTTTTAATTAAAAGCAAATTTACTGCTCAGAAAAAAAGGACTTTACTGGAAACTCAGAAAGCCTCTACTTTACCTATAAATCAGGGTCAATACACAGTATTTTACAAGTATTAAGCTCCAACTTGTGACTGGGTGTATTTCCCAGGTATAAAAATTCCAGAACTTCCAGATTAATGTTCAAACCTACAGAAGAAGGACTAGAAGAGATTTTTCCTCTCCTGTCCTCTTGCTGTGACATGTGCCCTGCTTGCCAGCTTTATCCTGATTTATGAACAGAGTCCCTTTCATTCAAAACAACTGACTGAGCAGAGCAGGTATTTTCACCTGGAGTGGAACACGGCACATGACAAAGCAGTTTAATCTTGTCTAAAAATCCTGCTCACAATGCTGAACAGCATTCAATAAATTAAACAACCGGAGCCATTAATAACAATTTCTTGTGATAGATAATAGAATGTGTGTAAGTACTTGTAGAGGGGTACACCAATGTGAAGAATCCTTTGCAAATTCATTTAATGGTCTGTTCTGTTCAGCTAATGATTCATTCTCCATCATTGTGAGCACATCTTTCCACTAAACTTGCAACCACTTGGCTTTTAGCACTGGGACTGCAGAGTTTTGGCTACGTATTTTGCTGTCCACAGAAACATCTCTCCTTTGGGTTTTTAGTAGTTGTTTTAAAGATGAATTAAATTTAAACCCATGTTAAGTAAAAGCTAATTTTGCAGAGAAAAAAAATTCTCAGAAATCTCTTTCAGTAAAACTGAACCGTGTTTTGAAAGCCCAGAAAAACAAATGGAGAAGCCCCAAACATCTGAGTTAAGCAAACCATGGTATGTTAGCTCATAGGAAACTATGATTTCTGATCCAAACTGCTAAGATTTTCTTCGTCAGTAAAGAAAAATAACTGGAAAATACTGCCACACTGAGTCAGGCTACTTTATGCAGTTCCATCTGAAAGGGCAGATATTTTGAAGGTCTTTGATAGAATAAATGCATTCTCATCACCTAATGTAACAAACAATTAAATGCCCAATAAAGTACACTCATAAAAATAAATCTCTAAGACCAGATGCAATCAGCAGTTTGGTTGAATTCTGCAGCTGAGACAAACCATTACAAAATCTCCCATATGAGCAGAGCTTGTACTTTACATGGAACACTTGGCTACATAAACCATAGCACTTTGAAGCGTGGCTGGCTCTACACTGAAATCTGGTCAAACAGGACCACGTTCATAATCTGCCTTTCAGTTACTGATTTGAAAATGAATCCAGTTGAAACTAGGACCACAATTTTTTTGCTCCTTTTTGGGTTGGGTTTTGTTTTGGGGTGTGTGTGTTTGTTTTTTTAAAAATCCTGTCACACAAGACCTGTACTTGGATCTGCTTTATTTACTTTGATGTATATGGGGAGGTAATTCTTATTTTTCCCCTCTGAGTCAGTTGCTACCTCAGTAAAGATTCCATAGAGAGGGCTGCAGACCAAGGGCACAACTGGTTTGGAAGCAGCTCTTGGCCAGCCTGTTCTCAAAATACTTTGGTCAATTCATGTCCTTTATTGCTTTACAAAACCCATGCTCCATAGTACCAGCAGAAACCATTTTGCCACCGTTATTCTGCACTTGACCAGACAAGACACAACAAGACTCTTCTGTTCAAGAGCCTTCAACTCAACCACTCTCACACTTCCAACCACATCCAAGAGCCCTCTCTCCACCACTTGTCTGAGACGTTGGGTTGAAAACTCACTATCTTTGACCCAAAGCACAGATTCCACCTCTGTCCCTGCATCCACAAGTTATTTCCTCAGCAGTAGATGGGTACAGGCTCTTTCATGAAATTCCTGGGAAATACCCAGGAGAGATTGGATGGGGCTCTGGGCAATGTCCCTGGGAGATCAGACTGGGCGGCCTGTGAAGGTCCATTCCCACACAAATTGTTCTCTGATTCTATGGATACATAAGTCAGTAAATTAAGACAACAAAAAATCTAGGATTCATTGGCAAATGACTGAGTTCACAAAGTAATGGTTGTCAGTTTAGGAATGTGGATGGATTTTCATTATGCTCCCTACTACAGAAATTCACTTACTTTATGATTTGATCAGGCACTGCCTTATTTTTGAATCTAGGCTGCTCCTCCAGGACTGGCTGCACTGTAAAACACTGGATATCTGAAATTGTGGAAGTTAAGGGCATGTTATTAACTATTAGTATGAAATACTGTAGGCTGCAGGGGAAATAAAAATGATAATAATAATAAAAAAAGACATTTTCTGATGAAAAATCTGAAGTGTTCAGGGTTTCATTTCTGGAGTTTCCTTGGCCAAAAAAGGAAAAATCTGCCAATAGTAGCCAATGAATACATATTAATTTTGAACTGCATATTTTTATTATTTCCTGAGCTTGAATATCTGCAGCTGAATTTATCACACTGACTCATTCATTAAATTTTTAAGCTCAGACAACTTACAGAAATAACATCAACCACATCTGATGTTAACAGTTTCACTGTGTAGCTTTAGGCATGCATAAAGTCATGATGGTTAACATTTAATTTTGAAATCTGTAACTGAACAGCCCTTTTATTTGAGATTTCCTTTTTCTATGGAAGTGCTGTTTTTAAAATCTGAGTACTCTATTTGTAAGTAAATATATCACACTCTTACACATTTCAGTATGGTTGAAACTCGAGCCCTCTGGTTAGATCCTTTTGCATGAGTGCAGAAGTAGTGCCTGTGTCCTGCTCCTTGCAAATAGACGAGCAAATTCTACCTTAAGGACTGAAGCACGTGATCTCCAAAAAAAATCAATTAGTTAAGACACAAGACAGACTTGGGAGAGCTTGGCTTTCAAGCTTATTGTACTATTTTAGACAAGCCTGTGATACTCCCACTTCAGTCCCAACAGTGTGAAAAGGAAGTATTCCCTTTCTCCTCCAGAAGGTTTCACCAGAATAGACTCAAGAGAGTATGTGAAGTGCTACAACATTACCTTGGAAATTAATAAAGGAAAATCAGCGTGCAAAAACAAACGTCTGATACAATGAGGTGATCCCATATCTGCTCAGTCAATAATGACTCAAATCAGAAGAAAAAGATAATCAGAGTTATTCTACCCGAGAATAATTGAGGCCATTCTAAAAGTTGGTAAACAATGTTTGTGAGTTAATTTGCCTAAGAAAATTTCAGAGGGACTTAGGACATGTTTATGTTGCCAAGAAAATAGAGGTGATACCAAAGTGTGGTGCCAGTCAGAGCAATGCTCAAGGAAGACATGAATTTAATATCAAGACACAACAGCTATGAATGGGAGGTAATAGACAATTTGCTGCTTTAAACTGGGTCTCTTCAAGTGTGTGACACTGTTTTTGCCATTTGGAGAAAATAAAGCTAAACCATGTATGAGCTACAGTGAATTGTCTTCCCCAGAAGGGCTGTCAAGCCCTAGCACAGGCTGCCCAGGGAAGTGGTTGAGTCACCGTCCCTGGAGGGATTTAAAAGACATGTAGATGTGGCACTTGGGAACATGGGTGAACAAGGTTTATGGTTGGACTCAATCCTAAAGGTTTTTTCCAACCTAAATGTTTCTGTGACGAATGAAAGAGACAGATTCCTTAGAACTGCTAGAAAAACAGGAGCTCTCTTAGGAACAGACCATAAAAGACATGGAGGACGTGTAAGTAAAACTGCAAACTGAGCTGCCACATCAGTACACTTCCAACCTTTCCAGGAAATTACTGTTTCACACAGATGAGCTCATGCTAAGAACAAGGGTTCCCGACCCTCGTTCCCTCTGCAATCTCTCACGTGTCCAAGGATACATTGACCAGGAGAGTTCCTCACATCCTCTCCGGGCTCTGCAGTCGTGTTCATCTTCTCAGCACTGGGAAACTGGCTCATCAGATGGGCCTGGAAGTCCTCCCTCCTCTCATACTCCTTCCCACGGTAGATGAACACTTTGTTCTGCAAGGAATAAGGAGTCATTGCCCGGGCTGAGTGGCGCTGAGGCAGAAGTTACAGGTTCATGGTTATCAGCACAAAGACACAGCAGTGGCCAGATTTTGGAATGGGTGTTTCTGTTTTCTGAATATTAATCAGCTCTAAAGCCAAACACCATTTTGGCCAGTGCTGGAAAGCAGCACTGATTCTCCAGAGACCCTGGAGTTTTATTATTCAGAAAACAATAACACTGGCGGATCCTTTCACTGTTTTCCCAATGTTTTCAAGGCAGCTTTGGCCTTTAAACTGGGAAAGCAGGGCCTCTCCAAGTGTGAAGAAAGCCACCCTATTCACTGTTGTATGTAAGAGGGGGTTTTAGTAGCAAGAAACATCAAATATTTAGGTTATTTTTATGCTCTGAACTCGTGCACTGCTGTAGTTAAAACAATGACCTCTTAAAAAACTATGGTACAATCCAGTTGTACACCACTTCCCAAGTTTGCCAGGTTTCTTGGAAAAAAACACCCTTTGGAGTCTGGATTTCCCACATGGTAGTCAAAACTGGAGAAAAGTAAAGAAAACAGAGTAGATTCAGCATATGTTGAATAAAACCAGTTCAAACTTACCATAATTGTCCTAAAGTGGGAACTGTTGCCATTCAGGAAAAAACTTAGAGCAGTTCAAGAGAGCTGGTATGAACATGTCAGCTCAGTGCATGTCAGAGGTCAAAAAAGGAATCTGGACATTAATCGTGAGGAAAACAGGAAAAGAAAAGAAGAATGAAAATAGACGAAAAAGTAAGAATTTAAACAAGTTTACCCTCAGGAATGTTGGGAATCCTTGGCCATAATATCCAACAGCAAAATAGTCTGGTTTAGGCCTCAGAATTTTCATGATGTTTTCATAGAACTTTGCTTGCTGGATCTGAAAGCAAAACCAACTGCAATTACTTGTGTTTGGGGGTTTTCTCTATGCATTTTTAACCTCTACTACACACGCAAGAGCTATCAGCTCTCAGCTGATGAGCTGTAGCAATAATCAGTGATCACCCAGGACGCTGCTGGGGGACATTAAACGCTGTTCGCATTTATATCCAAATATGATACACGGCGAAATGGGTATGGCTTCAACTCTAATATTTGACCTCAGAATTGGGCTTACCCTTAACTTAGGAGAAAAGCAAACACCAAAATCATCCTTGGCCACTGATAACATTGCTGAAATAATACATTTGGAAAAGCTCCCTGCCTCAAATGTTTCCCGAGGTACGGGATCGACTCCAAGTTTTACTGTAGCCTCGTATTAAGGGCACACACCATGTAAAGGGCTTAGAACAATTTCTTCCATAAAATACCAAGTGTCATTTAGGTGTTATGTCTGTGAGAACACAGCACTGCAACTTAAACTGGCAGAAAGGTCTCCTAGTCCATGACAAATACAGAGCAAAAGAAGCTTTCTTTACACACAGCACCATTCAGGAAAATCATGTTTTGATTCCCATAGCTGCTTTGTGGAAGATTCAGGGATATCTATTGAATGAGTCCTAAGCATTTGTTAAACATTATACAAACATGAAATATTGGGAGTAGGAAAAAAATGGGTTTGTGGGGGGTGGGATTCTTTTTGGATTCATTCCATTTCAATGAAAACAAATAACTGAATATTTTACTTTCCTTCAAAATTTTCCTTCTAGCCTTTGGACCTAGTTCTAATTCCTTGTGCTGTAATACTTCCACAGTCCTGATTAGGACAGAATTCTTCAGGCTTGTCAAGATCCAAGCTGCTAAAATTTAAAGAAAAATTTAGGGGGAAAAGTTCATCCAGGTGTTCTTTCTACCCTAAGGCAGTACAGCGGCTTCAAAACATGGCCTTTAAATTTCCCTAGGTGAGAACATGTTTATTTCATCTACAGACATTTCAAAACACCTCAGTAAACAGATGTTCATGCAACTTTAGCCAACAGTCATTTATGAACCTTTACTTTACCACTGGATTGTTACAGTGAAACAGCAATTCTTCAACAAATGAATTAAAAATCCATTGTAGAGCACAAGCTCCAGGGCAGCTCTGCTGTCTGATAGCTGAAAAGCACTAATTTCTGGACTGCAATAATTTGAAGATCTGTATATAATCTTACCAAGTTTTGACTTAGAAGTTCATAGTCAAAAACTTCCTTTTCATATTGCTCTGCAAGTTCTTTGCATAAAGATATGGCTTCTTCCCACATCTGCAATGCAACCACACATTCAAAAAGTAAATCCAGTACCAACAAACAAGTTTTTAATGCATCAGAGTTTAAAAGTACCAACAAACAAGTTTTTAATGCATCAGAGTTTAACTGCAGTTTTATTGATTATGCTGTCTTTAAAGTGCAGTCATTTATTAACTGCACATTTAGAGTGGAAGACTCAGGGCAATCATAAACTTAAGGAAAGCAGATTAATGCTGAAAAATAAAAGTGTTTTATGATTCATTACAGGAAGGAATAAGTAAACCTACTTTATTATTAGAGTGACATTTAAAAAAAAAAAACCTTACCTTTCAGATACATTAAAGAAAAAAAAAGAGTAAATCACTGAGGTGATAACATTCAGAGCACACCCCAAGCATAGAGCAGTTTATGAGGGGGCCGACACCTGCCTGTCCTTAAAACACACACCACTTAACAAAACATCCTGCAGCATCCATAATCATAGGGAGCCTCGTATATGACAGCTCTCGGCAGCTAAATAACCACAAGTCTTAAATTGCCACTTGCCCAGAGTAGCAGCTTCTTTCTTTCTACACAACTTAACAGCTGCCTCTGACAATGACTGTCACTGAAAGACCAGGACTGCTTTTCTCATCTGCTCTGGGCACTTCACAAAAGTGGTCTTAAAGCAGGAACAAACTCCCTCTCATGAGGATATTTCTCAAATTCTGTCTCCTCACCTACTCAGAATAGAGGAGACAAAGGGGTCCCTGAGCAGAATTCTCTGCTGCTGAAAGGACACTGCCAGTCACACATCAGGCCATTCTCACGTGGTGCCATGTGCTCCTTGGCCAGGTATTCCTGGCCCTGGCAGCTGGGTCCTTGGTGCTGGGGTGAATCTCAGTGCTGGGTGCTGCAGATCAGGAATTGTGAGGGTTTGGTTCTCCCAGGACAGCGGGTGGGCACTGCTGCAGTGCAGTTACTGCAGATGCCAACAGAAAACCTGAGAAGCTGAAGCTGAAACTTTCTACCTCGTAAATTATAGGAAGGACTTTTGCAAGAAGCAGTAATGAATTGTCTTCCCCCATCATACCTTTGGCTACAGCTGAACAAGGCATAATGACTTAAAGGTCGTATTGGGTCATGAGATTAATTATCTGGCACTGCAGAGCTTCTCCCTGCTTTCTAGTCCTTTGTTTTATTTCCAAAATTCTCAGGTCTAATGCCACTGCACCGACAGGTAATTTTATTAACACTTTTTTGTCTGAAATTGAACGAAACTGAGGTACTGAACATCAATCTACTACATTTTAAGGTTAGGATACAATTCTCGGTCCTCTCTGAAACAAATATGTCTATTTTGAACTGTCTGGGGTTTTTTTGAGATAAGGGCTGAGTGGTTTAGAAATGGAATCTGTGCAGTCCTTACTCTTCTCTTTGTAAAGGGAAGTAGATTCAACATCTTTTATTGCATTTTGTTGGTGCCTGACAGAGATGCTTGTGACAATGTGCTGAAACATTAGCCCTCTTTCTGTGTGAATGAGGTTATTGAAAGAACATGTTCCTGTGGAACAGATATGCTCTGGGAATAAGCCTGCAGGACACAATTTTTACTTGACCCACATTTCAAAGAAGCTTTTCCTCACAAATGTTTTATACAGGGCACATTCATTAAACACGACTATTCAGAGTGGCACAGCAGAGAGATTTGGAGGGGAAGAACTCTCCAGACCTACCTTTCCTTTGTCAAAGTATTCTATGATCTTTTCATACAAATTCTCTTTCAAGTGCCTGTAGGTCTGTGAGCACTGGAACTCTGTTGACATGACTTGGGGTGCGCACTGTTCATCCGACCACTGAGAATGAGAACACATCAAAAAGAATTTTGAAGTTCAATGTTTCACATCAAAGTCCCCACTCCCACAAGGTCTGGTCCCCTGGGCTCTTCTAAGTGTTTTCTTCCCGAGTCTTTTTTACCCATCCACAGACAAACTGGGAAAGGCACAGAGATTGCATTCACTGCCTCTTCAGACAAGGGCTGTATTTCATGTGATAACCAGAACTACCCATAATATTTTAAAAATATTTTAAAATGTTATACCTGCCCATCCTTGCCCCACCTACAAATTTTATATAAAAATCTATGTGAGAAAATTAGTTCCTTTTTTTTCCCTTGACTGACTTGGTTTTGTTTTTTGTATTAAAATATTTCATATACTATCATCTTTGTCTATACCAATACATACAATATATCTCTTATTTGTACAATCATAAAAAATAAAAATGAAGTTTAAGCGAAATAGCACAAATTTATATAGCTCTGCACTAAAGTAAATTCCATAAGAAATATCATATTTTTGCTGAAGAACATTTAAATTTGGAATATTCCCTTGTAATGGAAATGGATCTTACTGACCATTTCAATTGATACTGTCAGTTACACTGGTAATGAACAATAGTTGTAGTGAAAGATAATTAATTACCAGCTACAAAAGAAAGCCAACACAACTTGGTTATGTAATCCATATTGTTTAAAATTAAAAGTTAGATGTCCCCTTGTGATAGCTGGAACTGTGTTTAATTTTCATAACTGTTATATTAGAAATTACCAAAATGAAAACTACAACTGTACACAATGTCCTCGCTATAAAGGAAAACTATTTTTGCTACCACATTTAGTTTTAGCAATACATGGCTTTTACTCACCTACTGAAAATATAATTTCAACAATTAATGTTAATTTTGTAAGACCTACTGCAGTATCTAACCAGAAACTTGAATACCCCTGTGGAAAATAACTAATATGCAGTAAATCAGAGATTAAGACATTCACTTTAATATATAAAATTGAAAATTGCAAAAGCTTAATTATATATTGAGTTTAGAAAATCTAACCTTCAGGAGCCATGTATGGAGTAGAAGGGTATATGCTGCTTCTGTGTAATTCTCACAATCTAAATGAAGATCTCGCAATTTATACAAATACCTGATAGAGGAGAGAGCAGGGATTAGGCTGGGTACTGACATGACTGGAATACTGAGTGTCAAAATGTTCCAGATAACAGGAAACTCTGTAGATGTCACACTGTGGCTCCCCAAAGAGTCCTCAAGGACACGGAGGGGAGGTGAAGCTCTGGGCATTTGTTCACACTTTGCTGTGCTCCTTTGTGTGCTGAAACTTTGTGCACAAAAGGAGCAGAAAGAACCGTCCTCCCTCTGTGAACCGGGGTCAGCTCCCCCTCAAAGAAGAAGGATTGCTGCACTCAAGGTCTAAGAGAGGCCTCCGAGTCCAATATTCCTGGAGGGTTACTCAGGGCAGGTGCCTTCCCCTGCAGCCCTTCTTACCTGCAGGCACACATCCTCCATGCACACAGCTGCAGACACGGCAGACAACAGGGGAGAGGAGAAAGTGGAAAATACCAGCCCAGAAAGGCAAAGCAGTCCCTGTACAACCTGGGAGGTGTTGCGGGCAGAAGAGCTCTAAGCTGAATGTTCTCCTTGACGCCCAGGGATCCAGCACAACCACCTGCCCGCTGTGGGGCTCCAGCTGCATCTCCTGCAGCCAGGAAGAAAAATTGCGCCCCGTCCTCTAACTCACAGCAGGAGCTCTGAGACACAGGAGCTCTGACACCTGTCTGTGGCAGCCCAAGGCACTCCCATTCCTGGTTGCCAGCCCAATGGAAAGCTTCCCCTCAGCAGTGCCCACAGAGGGAGCGTTGTTCCCCTCGGCTGCTCCGGCTCACAGCTCCAGGGTCAGGTCGGAATCACCTCCAGGGCTCATTTCAGCTGGGACTCTGGGCTTTGTTCTGCAGATTTTGCAGGAGAGGAGAGGCAGGAAACAGGGAGCTTTTGGAGCAGCAAGATCTGCTGCAGCCCATCTGCAGAACTCTTGGAGACAGCAAGAGGCCATGTCACCTCTGAGGGAATTTGCCGGTGTAGCTGCAGCTCTCACAGAAAATCACAGCCCCAGCTGTAACCCTGCCTGAGGAGTGCTGCATATCGAAGGAGCCCCAGCAGACTGGGCCATTCTACAAAACTAGAATGTTGTCTCTGCCATCCTAAACGCATGATACACCCTCCCTCACACCTCAAATCTATCTGCACTTTCTTAATTTTAAACAATAGACAATGACTGTTGAGGGATTTGATCAATTAGGAGTCAATTCTTGTGGAAAAAAATGCTGCTGCTGAATACATAGCATAGATCCCCAATTGCTGAAGGCTAAGCTAACAACGGAGTGAGAATGCAGATGAGGCCAGGGCTGCCACAGAGCCACTCTGGATGGTAAAGTAACATTAAGTACAGAGATACAAGCACAACGGTAAAACCAGAGCTCACAAGACAATATTATTGCCCTCTCCAAAAGAGATCCAATAGAATGGTTGCCATACCTGATGTACATCTCTTCACGGTTAATGTTCTTGTAGAAATTCTAGGGACACAAATATTTAAAGTTACCTCCTAATGACCTTTAATAAAATGATATATGTATACACACATACACTGAGGTTTTGCATTTCTTGCTAGTTAAAAAGCATAGACAGGGGGAGAAATAGATTATTTACAGACTATCTGAAGTTTAAACCTGGAACTACTTCTTCAATTAATATTTTTATTAATTATATGTGTGTTTTTATACATACATATACTTGTCCTAGTTCATGATGAAATCATTACTGAAGGTTTTTCTAATGGAGAAGAGGAAAATGTGGTTATCCAAATGAATTAACATCATAAACCACACGCTCCAGCTACACTTGGTGGAAGCTGGTACGTAATGAAGCAGATGTGTAGCACTGTAGCTATGGAGCATTGTTGTGCAATACCTTTAAAGGGGCCAGTTCCAGAAATAAAGCTCATTTTTTTGTCACCATAACATGTTTGCAGGTATGCAAGTTGCTAAGGCTGTGTAAAATGTATGACAAGAATTATCTCTTGAAGAGCTGCAGAAATTTCTACCACATTGCACAGTGATTACTGAGGAACTGAGAGTGTGTGAGTGCAACACGTCAAAGGTGGCAGAGGTTCCTCCTCGGCTTTGAGGAATTTCCTGAGGGAGGGATCTCTGTATGCCATATCCTCAATTCAAAACAGGGGTAGAAAAGAAGAGAGAGTGGCCTAGGACCAGATCAGAGCCTCAAACCTCTTGGCACCCTGCTGCAAGGGTGCCTTGCAGGCTTCCTGCCCACATTGGAAAACTGCAACTATTGAGGTGCTGAAGCAGCAAGTGGGTCAGTTCCTCATCACAGCTTGACTCTGTCAAGAACCCACTGTCCCATTAAGCCTATCAATAGGTGCAGGCATGTGAGCAGCAAACTTCCTTATTTATCCACAGAATCAAAGCAGATAAAACATACAAACAAAACAAAACAAATGGGTGAACGTTGCTTTCAGACTTATGCACATACCTGTGCAAATAAATGTAAAAATCTCTTGCCTCAGAGTTTAAATCACTAGGGAAAATTGTCACCACTCCTGTCCCCGGGGAGATTTACCTTCATGTTTAATAAATGGACTCTAACGCTCTCCCCCCCTCACACCAGAGTCCCAGGAGAGAACGTACCAGCAGGTTGACGGTGCAGCTCATGCGGTTGTCCTTGTTCTCGTCGTTCATCACGGCGCGATAGTCCAGCAGCCTCTCCAGGAGCTTCTTCACCAGGCTCACAAAGCTTTTCACCAGGCTGAAAATGCCAGGGTGCTGCTTGGCACACTCCGTAAGGCTGCAAACACAGAAATGGTGGTACCATTCTGAGGGCAAATACTGAATTAGGCCTAAATCAGCTGTGGAATGCACTGGAAATTCCCTCTGTGAGTTGGTCATTTAGATATCCAGAAGACAGATGCATATAAATCAAAGGGGGAAAAAATAAAAGGAACATTTACTTTTCCTGTCTGAAAATGACTTTGAATTCAAGGGTGTACCCACAGCTTCAGGATAGAGCACCCTGCATCTGTGCTATCACAAACTCAAGTCTCTGGAATGTCACACTTTTGCAATAAATACTGTACCTTGCTTTCCACAGCATAAAATGCAAAAATGCTTTCCTTCTCTTTGTACTGTTACATGTGAGTAGAAAGTTCAAACGAACAAAAATTACAATTTTTTTAAGCTCAAAAAAGACATCACCAGAGTAATTTTACTTTGAGAAATAAGTACAACCAGACAATCAACTTTCTGCAGATTGAAAAGAGCAGCTTGATCTCTTTTGATGAAAGTAGAGGAAAGGGAATTTTATATTTTGGCATCATCACATTCGATTTACATTAACAAAACATTAGCATATACTGTTTCTAAAAATTGCTGATGCAATTTAGGAGTAGAGATTTCACTTTACTGTCAGAGCTTTCTTTTCAAAGTTTAACTGTTTAAACATCATTAAGTGATTACCTGCATCTCATTAAGGATTATTTTATTTCTTTGCTTAAGAGCTTGTTTCCTCTACTTAACATTCTAGTTTTCCAGTGGGATTCTCTCTGACAAACTGCATTTTTTATATATATATACATTGTCTTGGGCTGACTTTATGCTGCGTATCCCCTATCGCTGCTCCATGCCCAGCCATGATTCCTGTACCTTTCTGTGTCTTTAAAACTGGGTGTGAGAGAAAGAGAAAAAAAGCCAGAGGAACTTTCCAAAGCAGTTTTTGTGTTCAAGGACACGGGGGAGAGAGCTGCTGCTGCTGCAGAGCAGAAGCACCTTCCTGCTTTCCCCGGCTCTGGGCTCCTTTTCTCTGAAGAGAGAGATGGAGAGTTCAACTCCTTTGTTTCCCTGGGACTTTGGATTTTTCTTCTTCTCTTCGGGACTGTTCAGAACACCAGAACATCAGAACCTCACCGGGAGCCCTCACACCTCGGCCCGGAGGGGCCCGAGCCGACCCAGCTCCAAAGAGGAGAGAGAGGGAGACCGCACCCACGGAAAGGACTCTAAAATATTCCCAGGTTTTCTCTCCACAGCGAGAGGTTTTATTATTTAGCATTATTCTTTTCCTGTGTGTTTGTTAAATAAATAGTTTTTTTCCCCTTCTTTCACTTTCCTTCGAGGAATTTTTCCCGACCCTGGTGGGGGAGGGGTGGCTGTACCCTGCCTTCTGTGGAGGGGACGTTCCTCCCAGAGCGCTCCTCCGAATTCTGTCTCAAACCAGGACACATATATATATATATATATATATACACACACACACACACACATACATACATATATTTTCACATATATAATTATAGATGCAAGCATTGGGTCAGGCAGAGATGCAGGTAATTTTCCCCCAGGAAGTCCTGCTTTGTATTGGTAACTGGGAAGGTTCTGACCTCTTAGTGCTCAATTATCAATTGAGCTCTACATCATTGTTTTCCAGACACTCAGGTAAAAAACCAATTTATTATTAATCTTTAGGCCCAATATTTTTTTAAACTTTAATTACAAAGTATACTGTTTTAATTAACAGCAAAAATAATTTTTTTTTTTTACTCCTCATAATTATTTGAACCTTCTTCAGAAAATACATATTCATGTTGACTTCAATTGCAAAGAAATCCTCGAAGCGCTGGCCTAGAATGGAACCTCTGCAGAATACCCAGGAATAAAGTTCCAACTCAAGCAAAGTAAATGCAGCATCTAAAGTTTATTCCTTGGATTGTGCAGCTCCAATGGAGTTACTGTGCTGAGACAGAGGGCAAGCAAGCATGCATGTCTGAAAGAACATTTACATTGTATGAGATAGAAGGGACAGAGACCAGCAAATAAAACCAAAATACTCCAATTGCTCTGGTCTGACTGGTCTGAAACTGAAATATTTAAATCAGTAACTGACATATGGCTTATAAAATACATTGCAAATGGAATGGAAACACTGGAGGGGCTGAAGAGCTGACAACTGACAGAAAAGGCTGGGGCACGTTAAATGACGTTTGTGGGAAAGAAAGGAAGGAACCACACAAGAGACTGGAATATTATACAGGAAAAATGATGTTATTTTACATATACAGTGTCAGAAAGTAAAGTGTCTTTATATCTTTCTGATATAAAGTACCAGAAAGAGTGTGAGACACTAATGAAGGAAAGTACAGCCACCATTTAAGTGACTATTATGGATTTCTGCCACAGGTTCCCTTGGAGTAACAGCAAACAAGGCAGAGCTGTGAACGTTACCTGAGTGCACAATGAGCATGAGGCACCAAGACATCACATTTCTTCCCAATACAAGCAGAAAAACACTGACATAAACCACGAGTAATTTCTGGGTCTCACCCAGCACAAAGTACATAACTCTAGTCACTAAAGAAAGGTGAACCAGAGTACACATAAAGGAGAACTGCAAAAAGAACAGGAGAGAGGAATACCTGTCTCTTGAGGGAAGATTCAAAAAGTTGTATTACTCAGCTTTATACAGTAATCCAAATAAAAAGGACCATAAAACTCCAGAAGATTTTTTTACCCCCAGGAGGGAGCAAGAAACCTTTGAATTTTTAAACAGAGTTTGAAAAAAATAGAAAATTTTAAATAAAAAAATATTTGCAATAAAGCTTGGGAAAAACGACTGCATAGCATGGGCCACTGCAGTGATGGGGAACTGGAAAGCTGCCAAATGCCATTTCCTGTTGTGCCTACATTAGTAACTAAAACATGCCAGAACCCATTTTCTGAGCCTGAGGACAAGTGGCACAACTTGTGTTCGTGGAGCTGGACTGATTCTCCTGCATTTCCCCGGGCAGGGCAGCCTTGTCTGCTCTGCCTGTTGAGAACAGCCTCTCACCTGTCCCACGTTACCCCGGCTTCCCCTCCGTGCTGTCTAGGACAGGTCACAACCCCATCATGGGCCACACTAACATTTAGGTCTAGGGACAAATGCAAGTGCTTAAACTTCTGATGAACCTGTTTAGTTTATTACTGTGGGCATGGAGAAGCTCCCAGCAACCACCAGCGTGGGCAGATGTTGGTTGCAGAGGTGAGCAGCAAGACAGCAGTCACTGAGTGCTGCTAAAAGTCTGCCTTAAGGTGACACCGGGAACTGGGCAGGAGTGCAGACAGTCATGGGAGATCAGCTGATAAAAATATGACTAAATGAATAAATGTGGCCAAATTTAACTGGGTCTCCTTCCAGCTGGAACAAGGAGCTGGGGACGGAGGCTTGAAATCCCTGCTTCGAAAGGTGTAGGAAGATTTAAACTAAACCAACTGAGAACAGGTCCTACCACAGGCAGGTCACCAGCCTCTGCTTCAACTCTCCACCTACAGGTGTCATTCAGCAACTTCAAGGATGGAAGAAAAAAATATTATCTGAATACAAGAGGAAGTGTCATCTTTAGAAATGCAGAAACTTTGAACTTGAGGCCTTCTAGAAAGTGGGACAGTACCAAGGGGAAAAAACAGATATGTCAGAGCAAGAAGGGGGCCTTGGCAAGGCAGGGAGATCAAAAGCTCTGTGCTGTGTTTGATGGCACTCCTCGACTGCACTGCTGAAAGATGGGGTTTAACTGGATAGTGCCACTTTCCAAGAAAAGTGCCAGAATGAAAGAGCAAAGTGCAAACAAGGCAAGCCAATAACGTTACACAGCTCAGGAAGAGTGAACTTCAAAGAGCCTCACACACAAGATCTGAGGGAAGCCTTGCTTTTTGCATAGATAAAGTCTCAGTTTGAACACTCTCGCTCCAGCTTTAAGGCAATGCAGTGTTTCAAAATAGATGGAGACATTGTAGGAACATCCAGAAAACATTCCATGTGATAAACTGAAACACTGGGGTTGTTTACCCTGAGGGAGAGCCTGAAGGAAACTAGACAGCAACATTCAAATTTGATAAAAGCTGCTGCAGAAAGAAACAGAATAAATGATTCCTTATGTCCCCTGTGTGTGTACCCAAAGCTTTCACGGTTCAGATGAGAGATGTGACTTTGCAAAGACTGCTGCCCCTACACAGACATACAACCCACACAGGGTAGCAGGCTTTGAGGAAGTGAAACATGCACATGACATCACAAAGCCTTATTTAAATTCAGACAATAATCTCTCGGAGTCCAATCTAGACATGTAAAAATGCAGGTTAGGTACAGCTTCTTCATAATTTAGCTGAAGCACAAAACAATGAAAGGAAAATTATTTCAATGAGCAAAACTGCAGTTCAAACCAGGTGTAGCAAAGCATTACGGTACTTCCAGTCCCTTCATGAAAAAAAGTTAAGATTCTATTTTAGGTGAGGTTAGCAACCTGAGAAGTGGGAACAATAAGACAGACACATCCTGAAGGCATTTATTCTATTTATTCTCATGCACTACTTACATGGACTCAAACAACTGCATGTAGTGTTCATCCCCTCGTCCTCCTTCCACCTCATGATCCAACTTCAAAATGATTTCATTTTCAAACTAATAAAGAAAGAAAAATCAAAACACTGAGCAGCCATCCAGAGGTCAACAGGCTTCAACATGGCATCAAAAATGTACCTTTGTACAGTTATGTCACATATTCCCAAGGGTTAAATGCTTGGGCATATTCTGGTCTGGGCTTTTAGCACGACTGAAAGCCCGGACACAGATTTTCACGAAGCTTCCCCTGCACTGGGCTCGTGAGACACAACCTCAGAGTCTGTGTGCAGCTACAGACAGTCCTTGTCCTCATGCAAACAACTGCACCCTGCTCAGGAGACGCAGGAAAGATCTACCTCGGGGTTCTTGACAAGTCATTAACACATCAAGAGGCACAGAGAGAGCATTAGTGGAGACCTACATTGAAATAAAGCTCAGTTGCTTTACAGAGATCTAATTATTAAAACCACTGTAAAAATGACAGAATTCATTACTGTGCTAATGCAGCAAGTTTTCACGTCGTTCTTTGATACAAAATTTCACACAGTTGTCAGTACATGAATAATTCTGTTTCTCCCTGGAGTGTTTCTGTGTAATTGAGAGCTTTGGAAGGCTGGGATCCAGATCATCCCATCAGAGAAGCGGAAGCCTTTCATGGTACAAAGAATTACTGTAGTATTTCAGATATGGTACTTTCAGATAACTGCAATGCAAAACATTTTACCTTATTTAAATACATCCTCATCAAAATATTCAGCTCTGAGCTGAAGAAGCCAAGGCAGGGTGACACAGAGGAAAACAGTCCTTCCTCTTAGAGCACCGAGCAGGTCACGCGTCTCTTCAGATGCGTTTTTAGAATTTCTTCAGTTTTAAAGAACACGGCATTCTAAATGAAAATATGTTACTAGATGTTCTTCCTTCAAGTAGGTCATGATTCAAACTCTCCACCCAGAAAAATGATTCATCATTTTTCAGGAACAAAGGCCAAACATTCCCCTCTTTCCTCCAGTGTCCAACCCAGATCTGTTGGCCACCCTGATCCTGCAAACCACTCTTGAGGCTGAACACTGAAGTAGCTGCTGCTTCTTTCAAGGAGCTTCGAAACAGCATCTTGAGCAGCCAAACTTCTCCACTGCCCACACCAAGAGCAAAACCTGGGCTCAGAGCAGGGGCAGTGCAGGCACACAGTCCTCTGGAAAGGGCAAGGAGTAAGGAGCCATTTCCACCACTTTGTTACTTGCAGGTTTTGCTGCTCTAATACTGGTTCTTTCTCTGTAATTAGAATACAAATGAGAGACTGCCTGTTGAACAGTACATGCTATACTAATATTAGAGAATAAAGAGCTGTCATTGAAAAACAGCTTAACAGAAAAAAATAAAATTACTCTGCCTCATCCAGGCTGAAATAGAAATTTAAAGGGCTCTGAATTAATTTTTATGTGCAAGCAGGATGTGCATTAGTATTTAACATGGGTAACACAGGTGCGTGGCAGTTTCAGGACAAGGAAATATTGACCAAAAACATCCAATCCAGCCATTTTCTGTGGGCTTACTGCAGTAAGACAAATCTGTGACTATAGTGCAGGTCAAGCACCAGTTAAAAATCATGCACCTCTTAAATCCTTCCTGGTACTTATTCAGCAGGTAGAGAATTGATTACTTCTCGAAGAGGCAATAATTTCACATTGCTGGATCTGAACAAAAAAACCTCTTCCTAAGCACCTTTCCTGCAGTTTCTCAACAAGCTGCAAGAAGAGAAAAAAATCAGTTGCTTGGATCGAAACAAATAAAAAAGTTGGCAGAAATACAGGATAAAGTTTTAATGTTTCTGTGCCAAAATTAAGCTCTGGAAAGTGTCTTCCTCCTCTCACTGAAACAGAGTGTACCTAATTGTCACTGGCACCAATTTAGCTTTAAATCCACCTGCTTCTCTAATAGATCCAAGGAATCTCTCCAGCTCTGAGCACACCTCAATACCAAAGCACAAAATATGTCCATGTTTTCTACATGGATCTCTCTGAAGCACCAGGCCCTCCAAACTCGGTCTCTGCTGCTGATCTCACATCCTTCTGAAACCCTTACACGTAACAAGATTGCAAGAACTGAGAGAAAGAAATATGGCTATTTACAGCAAATAAATCTCCTGTGCCAGAGCAGCTTGCTGAGGACACCTCAGTCACTCTCTCAGTCACCTGTGAGAGCTCAGAACAACGGGACACTGCCACAGGCTCACTGAGAATTGATGTCTGTCCTCTAACGACGAGCCTGGAAAGCCCAAGAACATAGCAGCAGCCAGCACTGCTTCCTGACACGGTCCCACAGTAGTCAGGAAGGAAAGCAAACACAGAAAACTTCCCCAGATGGCTCCAGCAATTGGCAGAACCCATGAGAGACACTAAACTGAAAATACCAAACACAAACAGAATGATTTATTTGAACAAAAATATAAACACAGATGAATTAATCTTTCCTAAGCCAAGTTAAATCCTCAACGTAAGTCAAATCCATGTTTATTTAAATGATATTTTCATTTACTCTGCAAAGAGCTAATTTTCCTTGTTTGTTTGTTTATTTAGGGTTTTTTTCAGCAAGCATTTTCTAACTCCTGGCCTCAGATTGCAGTTAGAACAAGCAGTACGAGGTCGCTTGATGATGTGGCTTCCTTTGGGAAGTCTTAATAAAATGCACAACCTGATCTTTCAAGGAAAGGAAAGGTGGGATGTCAGCATTCGGAGGAGGGGACTTTTTTAACCCTGTGCGTCCAACACATAAGCAACGAGCTTCTCCTTTTATTTGAAGGAGAAAGGGATACATTTACCAGACTGAGTCTATCCACAGACAGTGAGGGATGAATAAATTGGCTTTCCAAGATTCCCAGCTCTCTGAGCTCATGATAGACAGAGCCTTGATAGCTAAAATTAGTAGATATTAATGGCTCCCTCTCTACATCTTCAATTAGAGTTAAAATTACAAGCTTATATAACACTGCTCTGGGTGAATGGAAATTACATGAGCAAAGTACAAGAAAGGATTGCAAGAAAATGTCTCACTGTGTCCTACACCTACATACAGATCCAAGCCATTAAAAATACATGTGGAGAAAGTCATTCCTGAGACAGCCACAGGTGGAATTTTGTTTTCTCTGGGATTAGACGATTTCCTAGAAATAGCTGAATAGAATAAAATTCCTGCTTGATAAATGTAAATGACTTCCTATCCTTGCTGCCTGGATGTTGTGTGCATAAAGCAGGACACAGCCCCCAGCCCCAGCCCACCCCCCGCGCCCCCCCGAACAGAGCCCTGTCCCAGCAGGGCACCAGGGCACGTTAACAGACACAGGCTTTTTGGGAGAGGTTATTAAATTGTGTGGGAGGTACCAGACAGGCTCTGGTTCCTGTGCTGGTACAGCCACAGCTCATAAAGATGTTTCTGTTTGTGCTTTTTTTTCCCCCCTCCTCTCTCATTAGAGAAGATTAGATTAGAAATAAATTATTTATTTTTAAAGTTCCACAAAATTATGTTTTAAGTGAATGTCATTCTGGGCTCCTGAGTGCCCCAGGCACTCTTGAAATAACATGTTGTCATTCTCCAAATTTTATACTAAAGCTTTAAAAAAACATCCTTTATATTACTAAGTGTCAATTTGCATATGAAAATTGTCCACTAGCAAAACCGAGAGTTCAGTGTTTGTGCATCCAATAATTATCCATTCATATTAATTATTTTCTCCTTTAAATGAAGATGGTAACAATTTTAAAACATTAAACTTAATGTACCTTTCCTTTAAAATATGTCTTTTAAAAAACTCACCAGAATGGCTAAACTTACAGAAGCAAGTTTTTTTATCGTAATTACCTCATCTGTAGGGAAGGAGAGGATAAACCCCATGATTCTTGATGAGCAAATGATCACAGTTCCTAAAGCAGAACATTAGAGTCCAATGAGACTCAGCTGCTCAATTATGAAGTAGTTTTTGCACCATCTGATGAAAACTCCCTCTTTTCCTTAAGCTGCAGTAAACCCAATGTCCTTGTTCCCTGGCACTGTAAAATACCACCTGAAACTTATTTTTATGGCAGGAGAAGTGATTCAGTGGCCACTGGAGTGCCTGGCCTCTCCCAGGCCCCTGAGCTGCTGCTCCTGTTAATCAGGCAGGATGACTGATGAGTTTTCAGGATTTCTGGTCTGTACAGATCTGTGTGTCTCTCCCACGAGATGAGGTATAAGCCACGAGCAGGAAAACATTTTTAAGAAGCCAAATATAGGACTATCAGGACACAGAGGGAACAGATGCACAGAAACAAAGTGGTTTTTAATCTTGGCCTTGAACCAAAAGCTTTGCACTGTGGAATACAGACCAAAATGGAAATTCCATCTGCTCATTTGTTCCACACTTCATTGACACAGCAATGCCCCAAATGACTAAAAGTATTAAACATAGCTGGGTATACAAGATATTTATATTTACATGTGTCTAAAATGATGCCTTTTTGTTTGTCATTTTCCCTTACACAGATTGTTCTGAATTAATTATTTGTGTAACTACAAAGCTGAATATTCAGTTGATAATTTACTGTGGGAGGCAGTGTGCAAACACAGAATGAAGTGAGTCCATGCCCAAAGAGCTCGAGGAGAATGGAGAGGTCAGACAGGGATGGATACTCCACTGCCCAGGCAGACACAGCAAGCAGTGGCAGGAAATTTAGATTGCAATCTCTAGTGCCCTGTCCCACCATCCCTATTTCTATTCCATCAATCAAAAATACTTCACAGTTGTGACTTAAAAATTATTTTTCCTTTTCAGAATGACTGCCAGAAACACTCCAGGAATTTCAGTTCTTCACAGTGGTTATTTTTTCTCACAAGAAACATTTAGAAAAGTTAGTTTCCTGATAAATCTGATAGCATATAATTAACTATTCACTGCTACTGCTGTCAGATACTCGGTGGTACAACCTGGAAGTTTTGGCTTACCAATATCTATGTCTCAAGGAAGGGGGATAAAGAAATATTGAGATTATAGAGGATCCCTAGAGGTCGTTTAACTCTATCTCCTACTTAATTAAGGCCTGACTTCAATGTAAGTCTTGCTGCTCAGAACCTTTTCCAGTAAAATCTTGAAAATTTGGATTAGGACCCTACAATCTCCCTGGGCCACCGTTTGCTATTCCATCTATTTGTTGATGTCATTGCAACAAGTGTTGCCTAAACCCAACTAAGTCACTCTGGAGATCCTACACCTGCTGCACAAAAGCTGTTTCTTTGGTTCTCAATATTTGGGATTTCACTTTGTGTGAGCAGAAAAGCTCACATGACAGACATTTACCAGAAATACCAAGCACGTGACATTTAAATGCATTTTCATGCAGAGTGTTTGTAGTTACCTTTTTGAATTCTCCTGTCCACTGATATTCACACAGCATCATGTCAAAGAAAATTGGGATGGTGGCTTTTCGCAGTTCGACTTCTGGAATAAGAGTCATTTCCAAGATGGGCCCGACCATCCCCGGAATAAAGCAAATCTTATTCTGGCCTGCAACAAAAACACAAATTGGATATTTGAACAGAAAACTAAATAGTTTTAGGAAAACATCCAGGAGCTGCAATTATTTAAAGCAGTGTTTAAAGCTGTCTTGGTCAAGTCTTACAACTCAGCCACTCTCTTCTGCTTCTTCTCAAAAGCTGGGGCATGTGAATGGATACCCTCTTCTTCTAAGGTGCCAGAATTCAGTGCCAGGAATAAGCAGGAGTGCCAGAGGAGTTGGTATTTTCAGTGAAGAACTCAGTTTTTCAGCTTTTGGTATCTCCTTATAAATATTTAGAGTAGAAAATAATATATAAACCTGAGAACCCCCCAGATTCTGTCAGCAGGACGGGAGCACACCGTGATGTCACGTGGTGTAACCTTTCTACGAAGGAGAAAACCGTTTCTTGCTTTTTGAATAAAATGAGACATTGCAACAATGAATCAAACCAACCAATGCATCAGAATCACCAGCAGTGACAGAAACACCATCCATCCAGCTCAGCTGCCAAACCCACACGGAATTCTCTTGGAGCACCACTGTTCCATCGGCTGCCAGCAAACACCCAAATCTACAAAAAACTCAGCCAGGTCTCAGATGTGGTTCAAAGGCTGCCCTGATAAGTGGAGCAGCCCAGCAGCAAACCCAAGGACCTGCGTGACAGTGTCAGTGCTGCCTGAAGCTTGTAAGGAGACAAAAACATTCTCATTAACAAATGTGAGACTTGTTCCGTAACTGAGGAGTGTTCTGAGTCTGATGTTCCTCTCCGTGCCATGTTAAGTTTCAACACAAATGGCACACAAAAAATTTCCAGGATAGAACAAATATTCTACCTAAGTTCAGTGAATAAGAAATGATCCCAAAGGAGTTAATGAGAAACGCTCAAAGGAGGAGCAGCAGAACCTGGCCGGATGACAAATGTAAAAACCTTTTTGGAATATTAATCCAAACAGATTCCAAATCTGAGTCTCCTGATTTCCAGAACCACAGGTTCAGGCTGAGCAGTAACCTTCTCAGGGAAAACCTATCCAGTCTCAATTCCTGCAAAATAAAGTTTCTGAAACCTGATTTCAGTCATGTTTGAAATCTGAGAGAATGAGAGAAGGTTGTGAGTTCTCTTTTAAATAAAAACCTGTCAGTAGTCCGACTGTATCTCATGTCAGCTTCAAGCTTAATCACAGGAGTGAAAACATATTTTAAGTTCAAACAGCAGAAATATTTCCAAAAGCACTCCATGTCAGATATTTTTCAATGGAACAAACATTATGTGACAGATTCGGTTGCAGTGAAGCTCAGTTTGCTACTCACCGAGTTTGTACCACATGTCACGGATAGCAAAGCCAATTAAACGTCTCATATCTCCATATCTAGGGAGAAAGGGATACCACAGGTGTTTTTATCATTGCCTTTTTTTATCATTTTACTACAAAATTAAAGATATAAGCCAAAGGATATATTTTGCTTACTTGTTCTGGATTTTGTTGTATTTTGCATGGGAGAAGTTTTCTAGCTGTAGTGAATCTTGGGTAATAAAAGCCACAGCCAAATGAAAATAGTTGTTCCACAGCTGTAAATTGAATATAAGGAAATTATAATAATTTTGAGGAAAGCAGGAATAATATTAAATGATGCATAATGCAGAATAATTTATGAAACCAAATGATGCAAGCAATAAGAGATTTTTATATTATGCGGAGATGTACATCATTAGTATTATGCAATTAGCAGAAAAGCAAGAAAGATGAATTTTAATAACCACTACTACACATTTGCTTTTAATAACACAGCAGCTGAATAAATATTGCTAAAAAAAGATTCACATGAGATTCATTAGCCAACAACATTAAACCCTGAACCAAAGCAGGACTGGGGGAACACATTACATGCTGGTGAATCTCAACAATCTATGGATTAAATGGAGCTAAAGGCACCGATGTAATTACACTGCGTTTGAGCACCACTTCAAAAGGCAGCTCCTGCCTCCTCTTCGGATCCTAATTCAACAACCATTTGTATGAAATTCCAGTGTAATTTGTGAAGAGCTCTCCACATGAAAGAAGGACAAAATACATCCCTAAATAACAGCTGACAGTACTGAGTTGTGTACTTGAAGCAGACAAAAGCCCCCCATGCTTCCAGTGCACAGCCCTTCATTCCTGAAAGCAAATTACTTGTTCTCCAGACAGTCAAAAAGAAGCACTTCTCACACACTAGAAATGGAAAGAGAAAAGAGAAACTTCCCTAGGAAACACAAATTTAAGGAAGGAAATACAGTTTTCAGAAGCTTCTAGGCAGTCAGCAACAGCTTTAAACACTTAAAAATGCAGCTGTTGCTAAAACCAGTGGTGGGTCCCAGTGAGGGAGCAGAAGGCAATGGGAAATGTATTCAGTGGTGATTCAAAGGATGGAACAAAACACGGGACAGAGCTCTTCATTTTGTATGGTGCAGTACAAGCCTGGGTTGGGAACCCACACTGAACAGCCTGGAAACAAAACCTTCCATGAAAACTTAAGTGGCCCCTGTCCTTTGTAGCCTGGAAAACTCTGGTGTGCAAATAACCAGGAAAACCAGATCCCAGCACACAAAACCACACCCAGAACCACAGACACATCCCATAATAAATACAACTCTCAAATGTCCTCTATAATTTGTAGATGACCCTGCCGTTAATTTATTCCTCCCTTGGAGGCCCAGCCAAGGCTCTCCCCGGCAGAGCTGCTCATTTCAAAGCCCTGGGAGGACTGTGCCTGCGTGAGCCACAGCCCCAGGGCACAGCTGGCCCTGCTGCACACACAGCAACTCAATTCTGCAGCCAGCTCAGAGCCCTGCTCATCAGGAGAAATGCTGTTGATGCCCTGAAAGGCCTGTTTTCCTCTCTTACCAAATATTTAAAGAGATTATTTTGAGCAGTGTGGAGTTCTCAGCCCCTTCAGAAGCTGCGTTTACTGGTGTGCAGGGCACACACTCTGTCTGTGTCATTCCTACCGGTGAAATGGAAAATTTCTCAAATTGTTCTAGATTGTGGGGAGAAAAATGAAGGCTTATTCCCAAATGGTCTCTTTTTTCATTGAATGGCTCCAAGTTCAGTGCCACCTTTGTCAGAGACACACCCTACAGGCTCAATCACCTCATTTATAAAATACTTTTCCTTCTATCCTCAGAGTACCCCAAAATGGCTGAAAAAATGGGATCCTTTCCCTCGCAATAGCATATTCAAACTACAGACTCACAAGATTTTAAGCACCAAAACTGACTTTAAAACACTCTGAGACAAAATAGTCTCTCTCTAAAGTAAAAACCTGTAGAAACAGACTTTAAAAATGCAAAAATTATTCTTATGAGACACATTTTGTTTTCTCTTAGCCCCACAATAACATTTCAAGATGTTTTGGACATCTGTCGAATTGGAAAAATGTGGAATTAATTTAGTAGGAAACTTCCAGCCATCTCACAAAGAAGAGATTTGGTAGTTATCCTAAAAAATCGTCCAGGAGTAAAGGCTGCAGCCTCCTCCTTCACACACCTCTGAAACCAGCTATTTGCTGGTGGAAGGATCCAAGATGAACTTTAAACTCTGTAATCTGGTAATTTTCAAATGTGCAATATGATATATAATGTATAAAAATATAACACTTTAATATTTGCAGAGTAGTTAATGCTGGCTGAATTTCCCAGTGGTTTCATTCCCTATTAACCTCTGCATGGGTTCTGCAATTTCTGTCATTGTCACACACAGATTTTTGCACTGTGTGTATTTCTCCCCTGTATATTTTTAATGCGCTGAGGGTTTTGATTTTGAGGTTTCTAAAAGAATGTTTTAACATGAAAAATAAGCTTCACAATTCTGTTTGTGATGGTGAAATACATTTCATTACTGCCGAGTTATTAACGGAGCACAGCTCATGCAAGAAAGGTAGGAAAACACGAAAAATAAGCATTCTCTTTCAAATCAGACTGACATTAGATTTTGGACTATGCCTTTTATAATAAAATTCCGTGGCATAGGTGATTAATATATGAATTCTAATGGCTATAACAGCACAGATGTAGAATTATAATCCTTCCTAATGCCCTGTAAATATAGTGCTAATGGAGGGAAGGGAGGGAGGAGCAGGAGTCAATAACGCTGCGTTTTCCAGAGCAGCAGCTCTCCAACAGCTGAGCACAACAAAATGGTTTGTGTTTGCTCGCTCTGCCCTGCCCCGAAGGTGCCAGACGCTGCCATCTCCAATCAGCGACATTCCCGAAGGAAAGCTGCACAAAAGCCACGGCGAGGAATGAAGTGGCACCGAGGGCGGGGACTGTCACAGGGCGGGAGTGTTCCCTCCCTGCATGGAAACTCCCCCTGAGCAGAGCAAGGCTCGAAACCAAAGGTGATGGAGCCAGGAGGTGACAGTGACAGCAGAGTGGAAATACTCTGTCCTGGGCAAAGGTAACACCTCGCAATGACGTCAGCTGCCAACGGAAACAAAAATGTCCTGGAATTGTCCTATTTATCACAGATGACATCTTCTCAGACACACTGAAGATACCATGAATGTATCATAAGTACAGAAAAACACACAGTTTTTGTTACCATTAAACCAAAGACGCCAGGGTGACCTTCAGGGACAGCTTTTTCAAAAACATATTCCACAATTTTTAATATTTTTGTTTGTTTGTTAAGCCTCTTCTGAAAAGCCCATCTCATGTCCTGCACACTAAATCCAGAATTTACACATTATGATGATCTGTTAAATGATCTGTTCTGCTGCCCTGCAAAAGCCCAGGTGAAAAGCCGTGGTCTGGACATGGTGTCCAATCTTCACATTTGAAATTGTCAAATCCTTAAAGAACTGTTACTTGATACAAAACAGCAAAAATCCCAAACTGCAGCATCCCTTGAGACTGTGGCTGCATTTCCCTTGTCTTTACCAGGAGAAGCTGATAACGAACCCTACAGCACCAGCACTCCCCACCTCCAGAGAAAAGGAAACATCAAAGGCAGCCCACAACAAATCCTCTCACAACTCCATAATGTGGTCCTGACTGGGGGCACCAGTATGTGGAGGTGGTGGGGACACTGGCTGCCCCAGACAGTTCTGCAATCAGTTAAGAGAGTGCTTGTGAATATTATTTTAAACAATATTGAGAGCAAACAAACAAAAAGATGGAAAAGAGAAAAAGAAGCAATTTGCAATCACACAGATCAGACTTTTTATTGACATGCAATGCAACAAAGAAGTCAAATTAAAAAAAGCCGAACCATAAGACACTGATTGTCATGGTCTTCAGGGAAAAGCCTAACCTCAGACCTGGTTGCCTTTTTTTTGCTTGTATGCCATCAATATATCTCCTGATATTCTCTCCACATGGCCATCCTGAGTGCAGTCTGAAGCTATCATACTTTCCACAGCTGCAAGCCGTCAGACTTTTCCCAGCTGCGAGCTCTGAACATGTACCTGAAGGACACCTGCCCGCTCAGCTGCTCCAGCTCCACATGCCAAGGCAAGAGCTGCAAAACTGCTTCAGACAGGTGAACTGCTGAATTCATTCCTCAGAATCCCAAAGTGAGAAAATATTCCCTGCCTTTCCAGATAACCTGTTCCAATATTTAACATAAACTCTTTATATCTAACATAAATGCAAGAAAATAACCTGTTTCAATACAGGGACATGAATAGAATAGAAACTGCTAAATATTGAGGGTTTTTACATATTCCAATAATTCCTACTGGAACTCCAGATTTCTGTGCATTAAATCCTCATGTTCCAGTTTATGTTCAGTGCTGAAGAATGCAGAGTCATGCATTATGCAAGATTCTGTCCCTGTTTGTACTGTAGGCACTCCCCAGCTGAAGGCACCATGAATATTGGGAGCCCTCCTTCACTCCTACTTCACGGTTTATTTTTGGTCAATCGCTTAATGAAATTTCACTCCTTTCTCTCCTGTAAAATTATTTCCTCTGGAGCTAACAGCTTTGTTTTATCAGCACAACAGTAAATATTCTATAACAGAAGCCTTCCAGGCAGACCTGGTTTTATTGTGCTGAGTTTTGCTGTGTGCTGACACGGGAGAATCTCTGCAGGACACAATCTCTGAGTGCCACTGATGTACTGAATCCACCCCTCGTGCACTCTGTGTGCAAACCCAGGAGAAAACCCAAACCAAGGAAACCCCACTCCCCCACCCAGCAGGGACAAAACCTCAGGCTATTTTTTTACCTTCAAGAGCAAAGATTCCCAACCCAAAAGCCCATTATGGCCCTTGCTGCCTGCCCAGTGCAATGACAACCTCGGTGCCAAAGCTCTGGGATCAGGGAAGGGCTCCCTGCCAAAATGGACTTGGGGAACCCGAGTGCCAAGGCAGGGAATTTACCAGCCCCTCACTGCTGTGCTGGGCAGGGGGTTGGTGTTTCTCTCTGTATGCAACAGCTTCAGCATTGAACCTATGGCTTTAAGGCAATGCTGAGTTCTGAACTTAGGGACTGGACCCGCTCTGGATCAGACACAGCACATCCTTTCCCAGGCGCTAAGTGATAACACCTCTTTCCCTTCTATCTGAATCATATAATATATGAAAAAAGCAATTTGCTTTGCAAATAAGAAAGAGGCCAGGAAGCCCTTTTTTTTCCTCCATTTAACAAGCTCCAACAGAGTAACAAAAAAATTCTTCGTTGCATTTCTCTAGATTTAAACCACACTTAGATGCTCAGTTGCTTCACAGTTGACTTGCTTTGTTTGCTCTGGTTGCTACCATTTATTGCCATGCAACCACTCAGCCAAGTGGAAATCCTCAGATCTATTTCCCTGGGCTTTAAATAGCTTCTCAAATTTTTCTTTTAATTAAGACTTTGCTTCAACTTTTAATAATCTGATCTGAAAACACCATCCTGCAAACAGTATAGATCATGCACTTGCTTACACAGAACTTAGAGATGTGACATCTTTTTATTTTAAATAACACTTTGACTGATGTGTGTCTCTATTTTTCCCAGCCCATTCAGCTCCTCCTGCAGTAGGCTCAGGGACCTGCCCCAAACACACCTGAGGGGTGGGGTGTGTGGGGCTGCCTTTGCTCCTGGGGCTGGCAATGGGAACGAACTGGCCATGTGATTATCAGGCTGCAGCTCTTAATAAACCTGGAAGTTATGCCACTTCCAAATTTTCTCTCAAATCAAAACAGAAAAAGCAAGTTTCTCTGTCCCAGTTCACAATTTTTCAATATGAATGTAAATAAAAATTGAAATATAGCTACACAGTAGCTACACTGCAAGGTGAACTATTTTATAAAGTACAGGAGTTTCTCATGTACTTTGAGTTAACCACTGCTCAGGTTTGCTTACAGCCAAGGTATATTAATAAAGAACAAATATACGGTGGGAAATCAAATGTAAATTTATAATTAAGAATATGAGACAATGTGCTTTGCACTATTCAGGCCTTTTTTAGTCCAGTAACAGCTTTTTAAATAGCTTTATATTTTTATGCCTAAATATACCCTTATGTTTTTAAATAGGTATATTTAGGGAACTCTTAGAAGGTTTGCAGAGCTTTTATTCATGAAAGAAAAGCAGGGTAACACCTTGATTTGTACTTTAAAGTCTCTTATGAAGACTATAAGGGTATTACAATTCTTTACAGGGCTCCACTTATTTACTATAACATTGTTTAGCTTACTCAGAGCCTCCAGATATTTGACAAGTCATGAATAAAAGAGCATTAATGCATCCCCTTGAACTGCAAGGTGCAGTGTTGAACGACAACGTCCCCGGTTGTTTGATAACACTTTGGAAGGCACAGAATTGCCACAGGAAAGAGCTGAAACAAAGGCTCCAGATCAAACTGCTGCTCTCACGTTTGAAAAAGGCAGTGTACACCTTAATAAAATTTTGACAGATACAGTCTCTTTATAGTCTGTGTGGTTTTGGTGTCCTGCACATGGTGATGTCTTTCAGGCCTTTGTTACCTGCTTTTAAAAATTACTGACACATCGTGCAGTAAAAAGTGATCAAGTGCTATAGAAATGATAGGTTGCAAATTGCTTGTTAATGATAGAGCCTAAGATTATATCATAAATATCTCAAGTGTCTGAGAGTTTCCAACAGGGATATTTACTAAAAATAAATTTTAAGTTTGTTGGAAGAAACATCTTTCACTGTGATTCAAAAATCTTAATTAACATAATACATATATACATTGGTATAGTCACACCTTTTGTTTTTAATTAAAGAAAGCAGGAAAAGGCTCTACATTTCCTACTTGGGGCCACTGTAACTGAGTGTGAACTGGATGTTTTACCTGTCTTTTCACTACTGTCTTTCAAACTCTTCCTGTGTAACCACTTACGTGGCTGCTCTGCAGCTGTTTGGGGCTAAGGGGTTTTGTGTTGAGGACCAAGAGACCAATTCCCAAACTGTTTTTAGCACAAGTGGAATCATTTAAAACAGATTGAAAGTTGTGAGATGAACCACAAAATATAAAGCCCTGAACTTTATGTAAACAGTGAAACAGAATAACTTTACACACCACGATCAGGCAGCACCTAGGGACAAATCCTGAATCTAAAAGTGTATTTACATTTTAACACCAATTTAATGAACGTGACAACTACAGACATTTTCATTTTTATCTAAAGGAAGCCAAACATGGTAAAATGCATAACCAAATAGTTCAGTTATGCAGAATGATACTGAACAGACAAAAAACCTCAACTAACCCTAATTAAAAATTATTACAGAAAGAACTAATAAAAATACATAAAAGAAGATAGACTTGTCAGGGAGGACTACAAGTCAAAAATGAATTCTAAGTGCTAAATACTCTAAGAATCAGCAAAGCTGAGCTCTTTCTGTCCTATATCCATAGCACTGACATTGTAGGGGCTCCGTGTGTTACGTCTGAGATTGACTTTCTGAGTGCACTTGGCTGGCTAAGAAAAAGGAAGGAGTTTTCTGCTTGCCAGTCCTGAACGGAGTCACAGAACAAAATTCCCTGTTAGGGTGCCTTGTCATAAATAGTCAAAGAGCAGTTCTGGTGTCACATGGAGGATGGTCCAACCCTGCCCCACTCAGATCCGCAGCCCGTCTGATACTGGGGCACAGCACCAGGAGGGGCTCTGGCAGACCTGCACATACTGCCTTGGCTCAGTTAAAAACCCTAAATACTTACTTGGACTTCAAAATTCATGTTCTCCAAAAATTTCTGGTTCATTGTCTCTGCAAATTTGTTGATGGCTCTCAAGAACACCCTAAAAAAGAAAAGCAGCGATACAGATGAATGAATGTAACCTCTGGCAATCAATACCCATCGTGTGTGATGTTGGTGGAAGCACATTTGGCACTGAACACGCCGGGAGCATCAGAGTTCACACACGCCTGAGCACAGCAGGTGACAATCTGTCCAGTGGCACAGGATTTATAGTGATACCCAGTAAAAAAAATTACATTGTTGTCAAAAAGTTTCTCCACCTCTGCTGGAAAAGTCAGACAATGGAATTTTGTTTCCTCTGCTGCACACTGCACTGCGTTCCTGGGAAAAGAGAGCAATTCCTTCAGACCCAGTGTTACCTTCTGCCAAGCCCAGATCATTCACAGGGGTGGCATCGCCTCCTCTCAGGGGTTTGACAGCTGAAACAGCTCCTGTGCTCGCATCATTAGTTAGGAGCTGCCACAGCACTTTTGCCACTTCAAAGACATTAAGTTTTTCAGCTCTCTTATAGGTGGGAAGGGCAGGACAACACCTCTGCCCAGCTTCCTCCCCAGGTGGATTATAAAAACATTCAAAACAGTGAAAATACACATTCAAAATCCTATACAGTTACTTCTTCCAAGAGTAGGAGCATGAACATTACCCTTCTATCCTGAAAAGCAGCACCTATTTAAGCTCTTGATTAATGCAGCATGATTAAGTCGTGTTTCTAAAGCTAATTTCTTTGTCTGACTTCCCAGCACGGGACATTTGTAAAACAAAAATCAATTATATCTTTAAATACTTATAAAGTTTATTTAAATAATTCAGTTGTTTTCAAAATTGTAAATTGACTGAAAGTGATCATTTGCCTGTGCTTCATAGGTAATTTTTTTAAAGTTATTAAGTGGAAATATTTTTATGGAAAGCACTGTAGAGGCGAACAGAAAGGCGAACACAAGGGAAAACCAATCCTAATTGTTCAAATACAACGATTGGCTGTCCACTAGATATTCCCAGTCAGGAAAAAGATCTAACAGTTGTAACAGCCAGGTCCAGAAATCCCCACCATCTCGGTGATTAGTAACATCAGAGAAAGCAATAATTCAATAATTAGGATTATCAGCAAAAGATTAAGAAACCGCAGGACATCCATATGTTACTGTCAAAGGAATGCTGTCCTCTGGCTGGGTTCTCTGTGGTGTTTTGATGTCCCATCTCAAAAGGATAAACAAATAGAAAAAGAAACAAGAGAGAAGAAAACAAGCAAATAAATGTGACGCAGAAATGATCCTCAGTCAGGGGACCCTGTGACTGAGGAGGGAGGCGACAGGATCTATAAAATCGAAAGCACCGTGGAGATGAGAGACTGAGTGCTCACAGCTTCTCCGGGAAGCATCAGAGAGCACTGAGCACCACCAGAACGAGCATCCAAAATAAGCAAACCCGGGTCCTGTGCTAATCTTGCTCAACTCCGCAGCTCATTGCTACGGGATGCTGCGAATGCCTGAATTTTATACTGGCTCAGAAGTGATTAGGCACATCAAAGACTAAACTGAAGGGAGGACAATTAAATGCCACTGGTCACTGGAGGCTGGTAGAACACAGCAAACAAGCTCTGTTGTCCCCTGGCAGCCGTCTGTGAGCCACTGGAGAAACAGAACTGTCAGGGAAAGGAGTTTTAGTCTCATCACAAGAAAAAAAAAAATCAGAAGGGCTCAGTTCAGTTTCTTAATGAGGGAGGTAAAGCAAAAGTTCAGCTTTTGGCAGGCTCATGACAGGGAATCCCACTTAACCACTGAGCAATCACCCAAAGGAGCTCCCTGCTTCATTAGAGCAGCGACTGGCTGCAGTGAAATCCCTTGTTGTGGGTGAGGTTCTCCAGGAGGTAAATATTCTTTGTGAAAACCTAAAGAAGAATTTCCTCCCATTCCTGTATCATTCCCTTGCATTGCTGATGTGATTAAGGAAATTCAGTAGCTCTGCACGTTGTCACATCTTGCCAAGCCCTTTTTGCTGAGGTGACTGGAGGGACGCTGCAGGAGCTGTGGCAGGGGGAGGCTGCAGAGTTCTGATGGTGCTGTGTCACTCCACAGCATCATCCCACACACTCAGCTGAGCTTCCTCCCAGCGATCCAGGGCATCCTCTGATCTCATCTCCTACCACTGGCTCAGCTAATCTTGCCAGCTGAATTGAGGGGCTGATTTGTGAAAAGCCAAGTGTCATCAAATCTCCTCCAGTTCAAGAAATCTAATTTTGCTCAGCCCTGCCCTCGGAGGCTGTCACTGCTCTGCTGAGCACCCTGTGCACACTCACAGGGCTGCCCTGTGCCCCCACTGCCATTTCCCAGGCTATTGGACTTGCTTTGCCACCTTTATGTGATCAGCTCCTAAATGTGATTCCTGCTGAAGCTGTCCCACACTGCCCACAAGAAAATAAACACATCCTTCCCCAACGCTCCGCTCACACGGGGACATTTATCTCCTCAAAGCTGCCTGATACTTGACAGAAACAGTTTAAGATGCTGCAAAAAAAAGGGGATTCTAAAAGAGTGATTTATTTTAGGCAGCACAACACCCCACACAGCTCGGCAGAATCACAGACACGTTATTCTGTGTCATCATCATTATTCTTCTGAACAGGAGTTTTAGGTCAAGGCCTTTCCAGTGTTGTGTCTTTTCTGTAGCTCTCTATTGCTCTAGACCCTTTGATTTACAAAGTTTATTTCTTGCCAACTCGCATAAGCAAGTTCTTGAGCTCCAGCTGCTCAGGGAGGAGCATTTCCCTTCACTCCGAGTTTTTGGCTGGAGTAGGAGGGGGTGCCTTCCATTTCTGAGGCTTTTTCACTTCCCAAATTCTGTGCATTTCCACACTACTCCAACACCAGGGTGAAACACATCACCTCAATATCCAGTTTAGGCAGACTCTGGTACGGTGCTAATAATTTTTCTTGCAATAAAAAAAATCCCACACTTTTGGGTATTTTGCTCTTTAAAGAGAAATATTATGGAAGATACAGTAGAAATAATCATAAGTGAAACACACATGGAACATATTAGTGGAAATCTATTTCATAACATGGACGTATTGCAATTTTTGTGAAGAGCTTGTGATTGACTTTTAGCCATACAGATAAAGCCTCAAGGACACCTGAGAAATACTGAGGTATTTAATGCCCAGTAGAAATCACGGGAAATATTAAAAATATTTACAGGTTTCCATACAATATAATTATATGTAAGCTGTCTTCTGTAAATATCCCTTTTGCTCTCACAAATATTTTTATCTGACAGACTGGAATGACACATTTTCAGGGAGCATGCAATATTTCCAGGCTGTCAAGTTCCAAATATTTTCATGCATTTGTATTTTGCCTAAAGGGTGTATCTATTCCTGTCATTGGAAGTCACTTAGGCAATAGGTTTGAATGCTATTCTTGGCTCCTGCCAATGCCTCGATGATTTCACTGTTCTGCCTCAGTCTCCCCTTTCATCAAAAAGGGGCATTAATTAAGCAGTCACAAGTATGAAAATAAACAGGTACTTCTAAAACAGTTTGAGATTTTGATGAAAACAAGAGAAAATATAATTTTAAACACTAATCTTTAAAGACTTAAATTAAATTGTCACATTTTACATTAATTATAATTAAACAATAACTTTTCTACAGTCACTTACTACAGAATTAATTTCTCATCAGTTTAAATAATTGTGATCTAAAATTGCTGAAATTCCTTTACTCACAATAACTTCCGTGATATTTCCTGAGTTTATGAGGATTGATGCTTCTAATGTACGGCTCATATAAAACTCTTGGGCCTGAAGATTTATGGAAGATCTTTGAAGTCCAAAGTCTCTGGGCTAAATCTGGGTATAAAAACGCAGGGTTTTGGCTTAGGACAGCAACAACATTGCCATGGCTCAACTGCTCCTGTTTCCTCTCTCTCTCTGAATTTCCTGCTGCTTCTGCTTTACTTTATTGCATTGTCAGAGACATTTGTTCAAAATTTTGGCTGGAAAGAGAGCCCAAAGAATAGAATCCTGTGCAGCTGTACTCAGTTTCACACGCTTAGATGTCTGTTCTAAACAGGGCAGAACAGCACCTTAAGTAACATAGAGAAGTAATTTAAGACAGAAAAAACTGAAAATTCCTGTCACCATAAGATAAAGATTTGATTTTAAACTGATTCTCCCACAAAATAAAACAGAGGAACTGCAATGGAGCAAGGAAAGAATTCTGTATTCATAAAAAACATATTAATCAAAGTAGGATTTCACTGCTATTTCTCAGAAGATGATGATTTTGTCTAACAGTGAAATAGGTCTGCATGTTGTCCTTGTTTTTGAAGTGTAAATAGGTAATAAACCTAAAATTCAGATCTGCAACTCCAAGTTATTTTTAGCGAGCTAGTCAGAATTGTTACATCAGCTTCTTGCAACATAAAACAAAGAAAAGATTTAATAAAACAAACAAACAAACAAGCAAGCAAACAACACCTCCCTCAAAACAACCCCAAACAAACAAACCTTTAAATTCACACTGAATGTTCTTAAGTGGCTTTGCAAAAGCTGGCCTTTTTCTGCACCTTGTTCAAAACAAGAAACACTTCTGGGTCCACAGTGGTGTCTTGGGAAAGGTGCAGAAATCAGATACAGCATTAGAAACATTTCCAAAATAATGAATAGACCTTTCCTCAGACTCTCACACGTGCATTCTCTTAAAGCAGTGCCCAACTGCAGTGAGATGCTCTTCGATGTCTTTTCAGGTTCACATGACTCTAAAATTTGGGAGTTGGCTGCTTCAGCTTTGAGATGAGTAACCCAGATACTGAGGGGAAGGCTGGATGAATTCACTCAGGTATTTATGAGCATCAACTCAAACTCATGCTTGCGATGTCTCCTCAAGCCGTGACTGCACTGATGTAATGACAGGTGGGAAAAATGAATCAAGTACAAACTTCTACTGGATAATCAGATACAGAAATAGAAAGTTTAAAAGAGCGTATTTCCTGTGTTATGAAACCTATTCAAAGAAACCATTAAAATGATGGCATATAGGGGTTTTTTAAAGTCACATCTAAAAGCCAATGAAGGCATGGATGGTTTTTACAGTTTAGAACTTCTTTCCACAAACCCTAAGTGCTTTTCCTTCAGAGAGTTTGGTCCAAAATTCAAGCCAGAAGGAGTCACACTAACTTCAGTGTTTTTTGTAATCCCCAAACCTGATCAATCAGCACTTTCATCAGTGAATCCTCTACTTGAACAGAGGAGGAATACGAGGGAAGTTCTTGCAAACCCTGGAGGATGTACTGACTATTATTTTTAAAGACTTTTTCTGAGTTCTGATAGACATGGTTTGGCCATTATGTCAATTCTATGAAATCTGGAGCAGGGAATAGCAGAGCCAAAATAATACTTGTACATAATTTATATTATGTACGGCTCATATAAAACTCTTGGGCCTGAAGATTTATGGAAGATCTTTGAAGTCCAAAGTCTCTGGGCTAAATCTGGGTATAAAAACGCAGGGTTTTGGCTTAGGACAGCAACAACATTGCCATGGCTCAACTGCTCCTGTTTCCTCTCTCTCTCTGAATTTCCTGCTGCTTCTGCTTTACTTTATTGCATTGTCAGAGACATTTGTTCAAAATTTTGGCTGGAGAGAGAGCCAAATATCATCCTGAAGGAGAATCAAATATCATTTCTCACTATCATCCTCATGAAACGTTGTGCAGAAGACACCTGACAGGTATTGTAACATGAAGCAAACACGAGGGAAAAGCAGCTGAAGTCAAATGATTCTCCTGTAGGCTTCTGTCACCTTTTCTCTTCCTTGCTGTGTGCAGAACACGCAGAAGAAGGCACGTTAGAGAATGAGAAGATTCAAAGGGTGGGTCAGAGCCAAACCCCAATGCTGATCATTGTCAAGGACTGAAAAAGGGAATGGTAACTGTAAACTAATACTGGAAGGTACAAAATACACAGAGCAAGCTAACAGCGTGACAGGAGAGACTAAAACACACATGTACTACAGGCGAATGGATAATGACAAAAATCTTCACAAAGCAACTGCAGAAATTATCTCCTAATAACGTGGCAATCATTGATTTAGAAATGAAGGGTAATGCAAGATGGAAACAATATTTAAAAACCTCGTGGCTACACGAAACCTAGTTATGAAGAGCACAATCATGGCAACCCTTGGGAAGAAATCCACTTCCATGGTAACTGGAAAAATATGGCCAGTGGCACAAAGAAAGGAGTATAATTTCATCATATTTCTCCCTTGTGTCAACTCAGCTTCACTGCAGACTGAAGAATAATTTCTTGAACCATTCATATTGAATTCTAATGATAAAGCGACTGCCATGTTCCTCAATTCTTTTCCAATGTACACCCAGAGTGTACCTAAATAACATGGTCAGAAAGCAGCTGCCTCAAAATGGCTGTGCTGTGGCTGCTCTCGTCTCAATTATAATATTGGGCTTTGTCTCACTTATACATTGCTTTTTTTCCTTAATTAGCATTATTTGAGAATTTCCATTAACCAGCTATGCCAAGCACCCAGAGCACTGCATGCTATAATGTGTCAGGGTTACTTTGACAGCAGCACAACGAATTCCCAGAGAAAGATGGGAATGTGCAGTGGCTTCGTGCCAGACCAGCCAAGTTTCCACGTGAGACCCTTGGCTTGGCCAACAGGCTCTTTGTGTGTAGCTGTTCCTTCAGCATCTACCCAAAACCTGCTTTAAACACAGCGCAGCTCTCATTTAGGAACCAAAATACATTTTCAAAACTGCATATTAGGTACACATCTTATGCCAAACTCCTGGAAATGGGGTGTTTTGAATGCTTTAAAGAAACTTCATAGCTTGAAAATGAAGCGTACAAAGAGCTGTCAGAATGGGCTCTAAGTAAATCAGCTTGAGAGGTTTCAGTACTTCATTACTTTCAGTAATTTTGCTTATATTGTGAGTTTCTCCTCACTTCTGCCTCCTTTGCTTTTTTGTGCATTCCAGACAATTTTTTGCATAGTAGAACCATTCTGAATTAATGAAAAAAATTAACAGTCACGTGCTGTCTTTAGTGCTAGATCAAGAATGGGAATCAGACACAAAGCTGAAACCCGGTTCTTGAAGACGAATGTAATGCCTTAACATGGCTGTGCCAGGATGTCACAAACTAATAAACTCCCACAGCCTTCACTTTTGAAGGAAGTTTGAATTGATACTGCGAAATTAATTCTCCATTCTTCCACTGATTTTCATTGCATTGAACAAGCAGACTATGAATTTTAAGAGAGATGATTATGCAGCAAATATATAATGCACCAGCAGGGTTATTTTGTGATGCTTCTGGTAAAAAATATGAAAATTAACTGTTCAAAATAATGTTAAATACAAGGAAATTGCATATATTTTATTTCCTGAAAATCTCTAATTATATGAAGTTCTGGTCAAAGCTACTCAGAAAGGGGAACACAGAAAGATTGCTCAACTGCACTTACAACTGATGAAAATTATGAATATTGAATTGTCAGTCTTTTCTGTAGTGACATAGAACAGTTTGTGTGGGCAATCTCTTCAATGTTTTTTGCTCATTTGCACATATATTCTACAGAGGGGAAAATACTGCTCGTTGTCTTAATCCCCAGATGTTTTATTAAAATTAAAATACTTGAAAACATCCAAGAAAGTATTTTATAACAGGCCACATAGCAACAAACCTTAGGGGTTTCTTTCTGCAAGTCAAAGCTGTATTTAGGAAAGTAACAGTTTATCTCACTGACTTTCTGAGAATATGAAATTACCAAGAATTTTTTTGAGTTGTTCTCTCCACTGAGGACTTTTCTTTAGTTCAGAGAGCTCTTAGTCTGGGAGTGTGAGCACCCCAGCAGGTGCTGTCAGGAAAGGTGAGACACTGCAGTGGGGCTGGGATGTCTCCCTGCATATTTTCTCTCTGCATTTTAGATAAAAGACTAAATAAATGACTGCAGCTAAAACCCACCAGGTATCCTCTCTGTACCATGCCCACGATGGGCAGCTGCCTCTCTTGCTGAGCAGATTATCTGCTGCAGCCACTCCATCATTAAGTGTTTAGGTTCTTGGTAAGCAGAAAATTCCACAGCATGGAGAACCACCGGCAACAGGCAGAGCTGGTGCACAGTAAGCACCTTGTGTTTGTGCTGGGAAGGTGCAGGTTGTGGACAGGCAGGGTGACATTGGCACAGGCAGAGTCAGGCACCTGCAGGTGGAAGTGACTCTTTGTGCCAGGCTTGGAGCTGCCAGCAGAGCACGAACGGAGCAGCCACAGCTGGAAGTGGAACTCCCCTTGGGAGCAAAGTACAGCCCACAGGGGAACCACTGCCAGTGCTCTCACCTGCCTTCCCCCATTGCTCCAGGACTGACTTAATGTCATTTGCCTGATTACAAATGCTGACTTTTGCAGAGACTGAGAAAGACAACGAGGAGACCGAGGAACCTGGATTGAATGGACAGGAGATACAAATTTGGGAACACTGAGGCACTGTGTACCAAATACCCCAGCATGGAAAACAATAGAGAAATAAATTTCCCTCTGAAAGGGACTTTATATTAACAGGAAACTGGATTTCAGCAAGGACATTTTTAGTGTCACAGCAAAACCAAACTGTCCAAGGACACATCCTATCACTGTACACAATTAAATCAATGATTAAACAGTAACATTTGTTTGCACTTGTTATAACACCTTATTTACCCTTTTCTGCAACTGTGCATAAAAGAATATTTGCATTAGACATTTTCACTTGTTGCTTAAAATATTTTTTCATACATTAAAATTACCAAGTTCTGCAATATGCCATAAGGCTGCGTATAAATGTATCCTGCTCCCCTGAAAATTCAAGCCCTTATAAAAACAACTGCATTTGTATAAGAAGATGTTTAAATCAGTCAAAAGTTTGCAGAGGAAAACAAGATCAAAGAAAAGAGTTACTTGTATGCAGCAGATCAGCCTTCTAAATTCTGCCTTATTTGCACAAAATAAACCATAACACCGTCATCCAACCTTAGTTACATAAATGAATCAGCTTTCAGGGTAAAGCTAACCTAAACTACTCATTTGGGGGTTGGTTTGGGTTTTTTGTTTGTTTGTTTGTTTTTTAAGGATGACAAGATTTCATTTCCACCAACAGATAAATAGAAGACTGAGAAGCAGCTCAAATATTTTAGTTGATCTGAGGTTTTTCTCCCTTTCAGCTTGAGCTCATTGAATCACAGAATGGTTTGGGTTGGAGGGGACTTTAAAGCTCATCTCATTCCACCCCCTGCCATGGGCGGGGACACCTTCCACCGGGGCAGGCTGCTCCAAGCCCTGTCCAACCTGGCCTTGGACACTTCTTCCAAGGCTGTGTTCAGGAACACACATACATATGTGGAAAACAAGTTTTTCAGAAGTCACAGAGCCATTCTCTGATGATCTGTGAAAAGAAAAACACAAAAAACCCCCAACAATACCCAGGCCTGGAATCCCTACTGTCCTTCTCTTGACCAGAAGTCCCAGCAGACCCTTGCTGGGCACCAAAGAGGAATTTATTCTGCCTGCCTTTGCTGCCTGGCCAGGACCAGGACACTGAGAGAGCCCACAGCCCTGGCAGGCTGAGAAAGGCTGAGGTGCCTGGGGCTGCAGGTGACACTGATTTGAAGGCACAGTGAGCTTTGGCTGAATTAATAACAGTGCTCCAAGTGTGAGCTCCACGAGAACCTCGTCTGGAGGGTGTTACAAAGCAGTTCATCAGCAAGTAAGCAGCTATTTTTAGTATGTATAATGAAAGAAAATTGACAACAATTCCAGCTCTTTTGCCAAATACCTGCAGCGCTAAACCTTTCAAGTTAGACTTAAAAAGCACTGGGGAAGACTTGACTCTGACAGATGTCTGAAAACACTCAGATACACAGGAAATGAAAACATATTTTAGAAAAAGCCAAACTACTGGCGATAGAAAATACCCTACAGTGTTTCCTTGCAGGAGTTTTTTCAGCGAGTAGGATCTGACCTTGAAATGTGCCGGTGAAACTCTGTCTCCATTTATTTTTAAATATCTTAATATAACGTGAGCAAGGTTCAAAAAACAGCCCCAATGGACATGCAAACAGCCAAAGTGCTCACTAAGCCACTTCAAACTGGACACCAACCAAACTGATCCCAGGTACTAATTAAGATAAGATCAAATAGTTTCAGACTCCCCGCGAGGAATTACCATTTCAAAGCTCGGAGGACAAGGGAAGGGATGGGAACACTTTCCCTGTAGTTGCTAACCCTGCTAACTGTTCATTTTGCTCAGCGAATCTGACTCCCCATGCACTTCATGTTGACAATAAAGTACATGAATTTCCTGGGAGAAATTATATCCCTCTAAATTAAAATTATGAACAGCTGAGAGATAAACAGACTATATGGTATTACCTAAACCAGCCAAGCATTTCCCCACAAACGCCATGTACTTAGGAATTACTGCTTTTAATAAGTTAATAGCCAATATCTAAGTGTCATGAGTGGAATAAAGTGCACATACAAGCAGTAGTAACTAATAAGAAGAATGCAGTAAGCAACTTTAATTAGAACAAAAGTTAATTAAATCCACCATGGAGGATCACAAAAATAACTCAGATATTATATCCTCACGATCTCAATGATGATGTTCCTGTTTCCCAACGTGTTCTGCACCACCTAGCACGCCATAAAAAAGTGTTCTTTCCATCTTGCTGTTAATGGAAGGAGGGGGAAACAGGAAAAAGAAAAGATATTTCATTATTTTATTCCCCCTTTTCATTCTCTTTTGCTCATTGAATACTGCCTGCCCAGTGGGACCAGTGCACACAGCCCAAACATGCTTTGGGAGCCTGAGCACGCTGGGGAAGCAAAGAGCACGATGTTTATAATAGCGAGTTAAAGTGATTTGAGTTAAATAATTCCATCCTGATACAGGCAAAGCTTGATAAGTAAGTTTAGTCAGTTAAGCTTCTACTCCAATTCCTTCAACTCATCCCCCAGAGTTTCTCCTGGACAAGAATGTGCCCATTCTCCCTTCCTTTGGACCCTGTAAGGAGCCATTCTCTCATTGTTTGCCCCCCTCTACGCCAGACTTTAAATTTTTAGCTGAAATATCCCTGACATCATTCAGGCACTGCCTGTCTTTACTTCCATGTGACAGGAATTGGGGATGCCTGCTCAGCAAACAGGACCAGACCTGCAGTACCGGTTCTGCTCTTCCCTCTCCTCTGCTCCCTGCACTGATTTCACATCTCTGTGCTGCAGTCCCTCCTACAGCAAAACTCCTCCAATTCCCACTTTCCTTGCAAGCCACAAAACACACACGATCCTGCAGGGGAGGCTGCCAGGCTTTGCTGCACCCCCAGAGGGCACAAGTGCCACCAGCTACATCCTGCCATCGGCCGGGTTACACCGCACACCACAGATGTGCCCCACAGCCCTAACCGAGGTCTTTGCAAATGCAGAAAGGGAAGACTTGAGGTGAAACACCTCCTCCAGAGAGTAGAAAGCCTGCATGGAGCCTCCTGTTCACAACAGGGGAATTAAGAATGCAAAACCTGCACTGTGCTGATATTTTTTGTGTTTGGTTTGTTGGGGTTTTGTTTTAATTTCCCTTTCTTCTCTTGGTGTTCTTATAAGGAGACCTAAGCCTGATCCCCTGTGACTTCTCTGCTTCTTCTCTGGTTTGTGGTAAAGAATGTTAACAAGACAAATCTAGGAAACTAAATTAGTCTTCAATTTATTTTGTAGAACATCCTTTCCCTCAAAAAACACCCCAAAACCTGAACAAAGAAAAAAAACCACCCAAATTTTTATAAAGACTGATAAAAATCCTCCCTCCCAGTTGTTGATATAACATAAAATTAAGACATAAAGTAAGATCAATAACTCATTTCCTTATGCATTCCAGAGAACAGCAACATAATCAAGGAGCATAAACAGTGCCAAGTCATTTTAGGTAAGCAATGTGTTTACAGGAGAGCTATTAAATGGCTTCTAAACAGTATTTTTTTTTAATGCTGACTTATTTCTTTACACAGGATAAAGCTTAGAGCAACAAAACCTGTCTGGAACAACTTGTCCACAGAGTTCAGAGTCATTAGAAGGCATGTGAACACACATACAGTCCCCCAAAGCAATTTTTACTGCTGGGACCTGAGGCAATAGAGACACCACCACGTGAAGCCCAAGCCCCAGAGATGTTCCTTGACCAATGACAGACACTTCCCACCCTTATGGAATAAAACAATCCCATACTTGTGGATAATGCAGGTGTCAACAGCATTCTCTAGAGAAGAGAAACAGTTTTACATATGAAAGGTTTGATGTACTGACATGTGCCAGATGACTGGAGGTAGTTTAGTGCCAAATTGATATTTTTTAGAGCAATCTTTGCTGCATTAAAACAAATTGCAATCACAGCAGCAGCAACATAAGAATGTGCAAGGAGTTAGAGTTTACCTTATAGGCCAAAGACTGGCTCAGACAGAGAAACAAGAGGGATGAAACTACTGTAATGTACAAAATATTCCCTGAATTTACACATCCATCAGCACATCTGTACCTGCCCACCTCAGAGGAGGGGTCAGGGATCCCTCTGCATGTTCCTAAGTGTCCATGAGTGACAAAGCGAGGTTTGGACACCTGACTGGAACCATCACTACCCTCTAGAACATAATCTTCACTTTTGAATCACAGAACGCACAAAAAGCCCCAAACAACCTTTTCATTTAACATCATTCCATTCAAATCCTAGATTAAAATGTATCCAATATCAAAATCCGATATCACAAAACTGTAAACTTTATTGGCAAATCTTTTCCTCATGACTGAGCACTCTCAGGAGATGATCAAGTTTATTGAGTATCCTCTGTCCTCTCTTTTTATATATTATAAAAGTGGAAGAATTGTATAACTGTGACATTTCAAATAAACAGCCTCTGTGGGCTAAGCTCATTCAAACCTCTGCACTTCTGACACTTAACTCTTAGCCCAGTGCCTCTTCCACTTCTAGAAAACTCAGTGTTACCACCACCTCCACAAAACTAAAACAAAGGTAGCACGGGTCACTGTCAACAGGAGTCTTGCTTAGAAGTGTATTCACGTCATAATACAATCCAGCATCTAAACTCAAAGTATTTCTTTGGAAACAAGAAGCCAGAATAAGTTCAGCTGTAAAGGTAACACCCAAACAAAATAAAAAAGTAAATAATTTTCCCTTTCCATTTTAAGTGGACTTAAAGCACAGGCAGCAAGCTATTTAATGGATTGTTTCAGGTGACCTTCTTGGCATTCCCCAGACTGGAATGATAAAGTAATCCTAGACTGCACTGAGAAGTGTTTTGCAAGATATGGAATGAGTCAGTCTCCACAAGCACACAGAACAGGAGCGCTGGCCCTCCTCCCCTCTTTACCTGTTCTGCACCATGCTCATGGCCATCCAGTCTGAGGGGTAAACGTTCTTCCCGATGAGGTCTTTGAACATGATGAACGTTTCCATCAAGAAGTCCTGGAACAACAAAATGCAGTCAGGCTGGGGCTGTGGAACACACACTTTGGGGTGTTTCTGTGTGACTGATGGGCCGAGATGGGGGGTTCCACTTTGCTCCCAGTGAGGTCAAAAGAAGAATTCCTGGTGATATCAGTAAAGACTGGAGCCAAAGTCCCATAGAACAGCAGTCTCAGATTCCAAATAGAAGCTAAAAGCCATCAAATTGAAGTCATTATGCAGGGCTCTTAGGAAAATATAAGGCATAAATGAATGGAAGGAAAATGTTGTAGTACTTTGGAGTAAAGTTTGATATTTTTTATGAATTAGTCTCACTATGCATAAAGAATGAATAGATTTGAAAAATATAGGATTTTTTTTTTTATTTACTCCATTTAGTCCATGTTTAAAATTTCAGTTATGGCATCACTCTGACTTTAAGAAAGGAAGGAAAGTGATCAGGTCTTGACAAGTGCAGATATTGCCTCCATGGACTAACTGTAGATGGTGCAATCCAAACCTTTGCCCCTACCCTGACTTACCTGAGAGCTACACCAGGAGTGAAAAAGGACAGACACAGGACTGTGGAAACCTTCTGGCTACAATGTACCTGAGCTGCCATTAAATTATGGCAGAAACACTTGCAATAAAAGGATGCACTACAAGAATAGGGCATTTATTGCATTTAGCTTCCAATGTTATCTGCACTGGGGGTAGACTCAATAGTGGAAATGAAAGTGGAAATGGATCACCACGTGTGAGGGCGGGGGGAATGTTCAACTAGTGGAGGATAAGTTTTGCTGTTGTTTTGTTGTGGATTTATTCTTTTCCTTTCCCCCTTCCTCAAAAGATTACAGCACAAAGATCTCTTACTTATTCTGGATTATTACATCCCCACGTCGGTGCCAGGATCAACAGAGACTCTTGTGCCTTTCCAAATTTCTGATTACAGGGTTGTCCAGTGCCACCATTAGAAGAGGGAGGCAGTGCAATAACACAGAGACAAAAAATGTGCAGAAACAGAATTCATTCTAGGGAGAATCAGACAAGAAATTCCAAAAAAATCTACTGATTTTTCACAGGAAATCAAATGCTTATAACTATCAGCTCCACGATCACTCAGTACTCACCACTAGTTCTGAACTTGTCTGGAAAGTTTCAATGTACACTGAATAATGCTGGTCGTTCATCTGGTTTAGGATCGCTGTCATGCACGCCACAAAATTACTCTGAAAGCAAACCAGACAGAATCAACACCTGTGGGTTACTTAAGACCTTGGATTTTACTCTTTCTAAAGTTGAAGTACGCGAAATGTCTGAAAAATCCCTTTATGTATGTAAAAATAAATAATATTCCAGCTTTTGCAAGCCCAGATGAAAGAAACAAACTAAGAACTCCAAAAGGATTATTCCAAAGCTGCCTTGGCAAGGGACAGGCTCTTGTGAGAAAGCTGCCTCGTTAATGAGACACCACATGGAAAACACACTGTGACAAGAAAACTTATATGTACAACTCACTATCACCTTAAGACTCCTAAAAGGCATGGGATGTTCCCTACGATTCTTCCATTGGGAATTCATAGGAAGAAAATACATTAGAATCAAAAATTTCTAATAATTCTATTGTTCACAGGAAGAAATAGTGCAAGAAATGCCATTTTTTACATTCTGCAGGTGTTTAACCAGCTGTTACAGAACCCTTAAACTTCTGTAGAACATTATGACTTTCATATCTCAAAACTTCTTTCGAACTTCCTCAAAAGGGAGTATTTGGTCTTTCTCAATTCCTAAGTCAAAATGCTGAAAGCCATAACATGACTTCCACTCCCGGGTTTTCACTGTAAGTTACCGAAAGCCACAAAGACGTTTCTTTCCCAAGCAATAACAGTGAGTTTAATGATTCGCAGTTTTCCTTTAAGGCTGTAAAGCTCCCTCCTTATTGATTCCTTTTAATTTGCCGATGGTTTAATTCTTGTTTTAAAAGCGCGCCTGCTTTCAATGCTCTGCTTTATTTTAACAACAAAATTGATGAGCACGCGAAATAATTTTCTAGATTTCTTTGACTCTTTTCGCTGTCCTGGCTCGGGGAGTGCCCAGACTGGACACTCGCACGGTGCTGCTCGGACTGTCGGTGTGACTCGGACTTTGTCCCGCTGTTACATCAGAGCCCGAGGCACACGAGGTTTCCCAGCCCCGGCTGCTCTGTCGCACCCAACCATTTTGTCCCCATTCCAGCGGAGGGAGCCGTCCCCGCCTCGGCTGCTGCCTGTGGCCGCTAGAGGTCTTGTGCTTCCCTCCGCCAGCTGCTCCTCGCTTCGCGCTGCCGGGGCTTTATTTATTTATTCCTACGTGAGCAGACCCGGCACACTTCTTGCATACAAACAGTGAAATCACAACCTAAAGGACCTATCGTACCTTCTTGTGGAGTAACCTTAGTGCTAGTGAGAGCCTTGCCTACTTTTTAAGGCTAAGAAGACTCATTGTCTGCAGGTAAAGCAAAAGCTTTCAGGTAAGAAGCCGTGTGTTCTCGGGTACTGATGCTCTTCTAAAGAAATGCTGGATTTCCTGCAGTAGTACTTCACTTTTACAGTTCTGGAGCAGACAAATCTTTGCCGTGGTGTTAAATGCATAGCTGAAAGGAATAATGAATTGCAAAGGATTCCGTACGGAAATTGTGTGGGGGTTTTCTTCTCATGTCTTGATTTTGAAAAAAAGATTACCGACAGAAGTTAGAGAATTGACACGAAAAGCAGCTCGTATTTTTAGTAGTTAAGCATTCACCACTGAATGCCTTTCTAGACCCAAGTTGAATAATCACTGCTTGAAATAAGCAGCATTTCTTCACAAGCATTGAATAGATGTATTATGATGCTTAAGGGCATAAAGACTTTAAGAAGGTTATTTCTTTTGTTACAACCAACTTCAAAAAATGTGTCTAGCTATGCCTGTGATTATGGTATGGCACAAATGCCTTGGTGACTGTGCATGGTGATTTTAAAATTAACAGAGTATGTGCCTTGAAAAGAGCCACAAGCAAAGATCACATCTTGCTGGCCGGGACCTCGCACCAAACCTGTCAAATTCACATCAGTTGGACTGAAGGACAATAAAATAGGTGACAGTAAAGATGGTTTGCTACAAAAACTTCCTCCGTCCTTTTCGTGTAACTGTAAAGCAGGAAAATACAAATAATGCCTGATCTTTAATCATTTTCTTGCCAGCAGTCTCAACTATCAGAAATCATCTGCTAGCATCTTTATAGGTTTAAAGCTTGCCCCTCCCTCCTAATCCCCAAATGGCAGCAATAAATATTCGCTTCTCAGAGGCAGCCTCGGATGTCTGAAGCACCCCTGCACCCCCAGCACTGCCATTCTCCCTGGCAGGACTTCAGGGTAAAACAGGGCTCCACAGAGCTGCGATCAAACCTGGGTGCTTCTCTCTGTAGTCACTGAAATTCTCCCCTGGGGTTTAAGTGCCTCTTACTGGAATGTGCAAAGAGCATGAACTGCCTGTGAATACAGCAAGTTCTGCACAAGAACCAGCTCCTGTGCCTGGACACAGCCTGCGTGTTCCTGGGATGGGCAGGAGAAATTCAGAATCACACAATAGTCCATCACAAAACTTATTTCATATAGTCAAACACTGCACACAGGGATGGAACAGCGTAAAAGAGGTTGTGGTAGACAAGGTGAAGTTCAGGTAGAATCCTAGCAAGTCATTTTAGCTGTGCTTAGGCTTGTTAGGATTTAGCCTGTGAATTACAGCAGAAAACATTGATTAGAACTAGGTCAAATGTATAAAAAATAAATGTATCAAAGTAAACACTCGACTGCTGAGACAATATGAACAGAAAAAAAATCCCAGAAACAACTCTGCACAACTATGAAGAGATCTAATAAAATATTCCCCAACTTCAATACGTTAATTTCCTTATGAAGGCAGAAGAACCCAGAACAGAAACAGCAATGAGTTCTATTTTTTTTTAATTATCCAATTTTCTGACAGATTTTCAAAAAATATGTAAAGAAATAAGGAAGCTGACAGTGTGAACGCTGCACTGCTGTCAGGAGCAGGAACACGAGTAAATAGGTAGTTAAATGAAAATAAAACAGAGGAGAAGATGTCCAGGAAACATTCAAATTCTCTGCCCACTTAAAACCCCCCATAATTAATACCATATTTAAACGAACTAAAGTGCTGGCTTTGGTATAAGCACTGCAAAGTAGTGGGTGAGGTAAAAGAAATGTTTTGCTCGAGTGTATGCAGAGTACATCAAAAGGGATGGCAGACTTATTCTGTAAAACAAACAGGGCTTCCTGAGGTCAGGCAGGAAGATGGGGAATCTCTTGCACTGCTGAAAAAGTGCAGATTAGCTGTGGATGCAACACGCACAGGAAAAGAACCAGCTGAGGAACATCAGGATCATATGAGTAAGATGACAAACTTCAACACCTAGCAACTAAACCCCAGCACACTTTATAATAGCAGATGGTGACAGGTTGCCGTAGTAACTTCAAATAGAGCAGCAGCGCAAGGATGAGGCAAATGCACTGGAAAAACAACAGAAATAACATGGAATGAAGCTACATTTTGATCTGATCTAGTAGAAGTATTTCAGTGGCTGCAGGGTAGGCAATCCTCATGCAGATGCACTTTTGGAAGGACTCAGGAGGATATTTATTTAATGCAGGCACTTCAGCAACATTTACCCTCATTAACAGAGCACTTTAGCAACACAGAGCCTGAGTGTAAACACAGAACCACATGGACATGCTCATTTTGCTTCCCCTCACAAGTAGGGTGAGGCAGGAGGACTCTGCACCATCCTCACACCTTGTGACCCCACACTCACTGATGATGGGTCGTGTTTGATTAACACACAGCTTTGTGTATTGGGCAAAGAAACTTATTCGAACAATCCAACATTTCTGTGGTGTTTGCAGCAATCATAAATTAGATTTAATTCTGAACTCCCTTTTAGGCTAAGCCAGAAGTGTCAAAATTCATCGCATGGTAGAAACAGGAATTGTAAAAATAACACACCATAAAGAGTGTGACCAAGAATTTCTGTGGGCCAAACAGTTCTCTCTGTTTCGGTTGGGGTTTTTTTGTTCAGAAATAAATACAAACATCTTTCTGGAGGAAGAGTGATAAATATGTTATCTTGAGTGTAATCAAAGAAAAACTAACCAATCAACGACTTTAATCAAGTGTTAAAAATCATCAATATTTGTTTTGTACCACAAGCCTGTTCTTGAGAAGGTCTCCAAAAATACTGTCTTCTCAGAATCATTGAGTCATCACAGCTGTCTCGTGTCAGGAGCTAAAGAGCAGCACCATTACAAGGATGGAAGATGCTCAGTGATGCCACAAAGAACCACAGCAGCTCGAAGCCACAGCTCCTCAGAAAACCCCATTAAACCTTGAGAGCTGTGGCATATGTAGAGGTTGGAACAAACATCTTGATCATGTTATGCAAATACTAAACAATACCAGTCTGAAAGGAAAAATAAGCACGATTTCAAGCGAATTGCTAATGCAGTAGTTCTGTTTCTCTCCAGAAATAGATGTCCCTGCCAATGCATGTGCAGCCCTAAAATGTACTGTTTCTAGCTGGAAAGGCACAAATACATAAACATTAGGACAGGCTGCTATGCAACAACCTCGAGTATCCATCACGAGTGAAACGGGGAATAGCTCCCAATCCATACCGACTTGGAGCCTGCCAATGAGCACATCGGACTAATAATTCATTTACAGTGACATTCATCTACTCTTAGTGGGTCTGAGTTTTTAATTTTCCATTTATACATTCACATAGTTCGTTGGTTCTGTCTCCTTGTGTTTTATAGCTGACTGAACAGCATCCTGCTTCCGCATCTCACTGTCAGCCTTGGATTTCTGACTGAAAACATGCCGGGCTATTTCAGCTTGTTCTACCATTTTCTTTACATGCACAAGGTTTAGCTAAAGGGATGTACAACTCTAAAAGCAGAAGACTACCAGGTAGAATAATACAGAACAATTTTGTAGCACATTGAGAGAGTAACAGCAGATTTTAAGCTATGTTATGAGTTAGACAAACAAAACAATTTCTGTATTACTTCATTTAAGACTTTTCCATACATAGATAAAAGCAATAAAATAATGGTTCATGGTAGGGCATAAAGTAGCTTGATTTTCATGGAATATATCCTTTGCCATCTGTATTTTTCTAGGGGGGTGTATTTTTAACTTTGTAGTGATTTTCCAGCAATATTCCGAAAAAGAGGATTTTGCATTCTCTGAAACGTTTTTCCTGCTGCTGGGTTTTACTTTTTGGGTGGTTTTGTGCCACAAATCCACTCCAGAAGTTCTGCTACTGTCTCTGGTTGATATGAACACTCCATTGTAAGTGATTTAACTTCTGCTTGAGTCTGTGTTCAAACACAGTTGTGTAATTTACCACTTTTCCTGTAATATTGACTTTGTGTTCATCTTCAAGGCGTATTTACAAATAAATTACAGATAACATTAATCAATGAGGTCAGAAGGCACTGAAATGAGCTCAGCTGGTCAGAGCATGGTGCTAATAATGCCCAGGTTGTGGGTTTAATGCCTGTATGGGCCATTCACCGAAGAGTTGAACTCAATGATCCTTGTGAGTCCCTTCCAACTGAGAATATTCTGTGATTTTTCTATGGTGCTGAGATTTGGAACAAGAAATCATTGCTTGGAACTGAACTAACTTGTCCAGAGCACAGTTATATAAAAAAAAAGAGATCTATTTCACCTCCTCACTTAAACACTGCTGTCACACTGCTGATCTCAGCTCTGCTCTATCACATGAAATCTTCCAAATCTTCCAGCCTTGCCTCAGGGATCTGTGCAGCTTCTTCCCTCCTCCTCTGTAACCCACTGATTGCCTCCCACGAGCACTTCAGCTCCTTCCCAGTCTGGTCCCACAGGCCACAAGGAACTTGCTGCCCTGGTACATGAGATGTCCACTGAGAAACCCCAGTGTCCCAGGGCTGTCGGGCTGCTTGTTTCCCTAATTTCTTATTCCAAGTGCTGCTGCACTGCCCTGATGCCACTAAACCAGATGGGCAGCCACAGGCTGGTCCTGCCAGGGGTCCCAGTGCACCCATTCCCACGTTGGAGAGGATGCAGTCAGTATTGCACAGGAACAGTGGGACTACACACAAAGCACAGGCAAAGAATAAGGTTAAAAATGCCATCCGTGGTTTATTTACTGTAACAAAGATTGGCCAATTTCTTCCATTTAAAAGAACTGGAAACCAACTTGGGAACTTGCAGGAAGTGATACAGGGGCTGGGGGAAGAGTTCCCTGCCCGGAGGTGCAATACTTGACAGCAGGAACCGACCCAGCCAGGATTGCAACAGGAGACTGCAGAGCAGAACAGAGCAGCTGCAAGGGAGAGCAACCCGGGGGTCAAAAAGAGCAGAACTGAGCAATCCAAGCTCTTCAAAGTGCAGTAACATCTTTTATTGCTCAGCCATGTATTTTAAATTTACACAATGTGAAGACAAATGTCTTGGCTGATGATTCACTTCCTTAAAACTAAACAGAGCCACCTCCTGTATTCCCAGAACTATATCACTCTATTTGATTTTGTTCTTTTTCAGCTGCACTTACTGAAGATAGAAAAATTAAATTAAATTTCAACGACTTGATCAGAGATGAGACTAATACAATATACTTGTGAATGGCTAAAACAAAGCTTTATCACAATAGTTCTGCTGAAAACTGTTGAAAGTCATATCACTCCAGAAACTTTCCTCTTACTTTTAAATTGATCTTATAGAGAAAATAGGGCCCAATAAAAATAATTTTCCAGCAAATCACATCCATTACACTAACCAATCTACCCACTGTGTTTGTTTAGGATTGATTAATAGCAACTAGCAACTGTTAGAACAGTTTTAATTTGTATCTGAAATATTTTTCGTATTTAAATGATATCCAGTAGGGGCTTTTATTAAGTTTTTAATTGTTATGTAACAGTGGGCTTCACTTTTAAACTTGAAAAATATCTTGGAGTCTGGTCAGCAGAGTAACTGGCTAAAACCAAAAATTCATAGCAAAACCCAAAATCTTTCTAAAACAGAGAGCTTTTCATAGTGAATCTTGGGTAAGTTGTTTAACAGAAAGCACAGGGAATTCTCAGTGAGAGAAAACCCTGTGGAAACACACGTAGAAAGATGAAAGGATAAAACCCCCAAAATTACAGAATGTCCTGCCAATGGGTGTTCCACAACCTACAGCCAGTTATGCATCCTCCTCGGGTGTGGGTCCCTTCAAGGGATGTCACTTATGTCCCAGTTGATTTAATTTCAATTATAATGTAACAAAACCAAAGAATCTTGACACTCTAATACAGACAGAAATTTCCCAACTAGCATTGTCTGCATCAATTATTTGTGCATATGCTAATCTGTCTTTTTTAGGGAGATTCTAACACATTATCCCTGGGCTCTGGCAGAATAAGGAATATTCCTTTAATAACCTAGCACCAGCCTGAGAGCTGGATTTATTATGTACTTACAATAAAAGTAGAATGAAGATGAGAGTTGAGATTTCTTTGAATAACTAAATAAGGGATTATTTTAGCTCTTGGTTTTTCTTCCATTTTTTTAAATGAGAAAAAGGAAAACCATTCAAAAGCCTGTAAAAGGTTCCAGACTGCCCTGGCTTAGGCTCCTTCAGGGGTGTGACTGTCCCTTGGTTGCTCAATCACTGCAATCCAGGAGCCTCTGAATCCTAAAAGCACAATGGGACAAGACTGAACTCCTGTTCCTGGCTGTTCAGAAAACACACCAGGATGGTAAAAGGCAGCACCTCTGCTCCCCTGGCATTAAATCCCTCTGATAAAAAATTATATCCTCATTCTGAAATTAAAACTTGCTCCCCCAAAGAAACTCAAACGTGAACCATCCTCAGAAAAATGGGTGAGTATTGATGTAAGAGCACTGTGTTACACAACAGGTCTTCCCAGACACAAACTGGGCTTCAAACAGTTTTCAGCACCTTTGCAAACACGATTATCAAAATATTTTGTGGTGCCACGTCATCTGACCATCTGAACTCCTTCTGAGGGTGACGACCATGTGCCAAAAAGACACTTCTTTGTGTTGCTTTACTGCCAAAACATTCAAGGCTATTTGCAGAGATTTATTTTTCCTCATCACTAAACTAGGATTTCATTCAAATAGATTGTCTTGCTGAGAAGCCAGGGTGCCAACACCTTCTCCTGGACAGAGCAAACAGAAATAATGAGTGTAGATACACATTAGGGAATTGCAGTCCTAGCAGGAAACAAACAAAAGCAGAATCACACCCCTATAAAAGCAAACTTGATCAATGAGAGTGCCAGAGAAATCTGATTTGTTATGCCTCTGATATTTAGAGTTTGCATCTCCTGAACAGCCTTATAGTCCCTTATTTTTATGATTAGTCACTGCAATACGGAGTGTGTGGGAGCATCAGCACGTACCTAACAACACACACAGAAAAAAGGTTATGATTAGAACCATTACAACCCACACCTCCACTATATTTTCCATATTAGTGCCATCGGGTTTAACAGCAGTTTCAGGTCTGTACTACTGAAGCTGTTCATAAAAGCTTATTAGATCATGGTCTGTAGATTCACCCTCGTCACGGTTCTCCACTGACACCGAAGGACCTGGTGGGAAGCAGGTTATTTTCTGTCTCTGTAGCTCTACAGAGCTGAAGGACAGAACAAGCACTTGGTAGCTGCTGTGCCATCACACAGCAAGAAGAACTTCCAAGCTATTTGAAGAGATATCTCATATCTTGATCTCATAATGGTATGTTTGACAAACAAATTCTTTTCCCAGAGTTAACATAAATGCATTGAGCTGAATGTTACATTACAGCTTCCTAAACCTGGCTCTTGTGATCTATTGTGTGTTCCTGGTCAAAGACTCTCCAAACTACGGCTGCAATATTATAATATTAAGGCAAGAGTCTGGGAAGCTAGAGGGACTGGAATCAAATTTTCCATTTAGATTGTTATCAGTTTTCAAGGCATGTTTATTAAGAAGAAAAAAATCAGTAACTTGTTCTGCTCAGTTTTTGTTTTAAAGGAAGCTGCTAATATTTTATATCTTAAAATAGGATTTCCTAGACTGCAGAGCTCAGTGTCAGGAATCCAGTAATGCAGAGTATTTTTTTCTTAAATATTTCCCTTAAAAGAAAGATGCTTTTCTGACAGAACTTCTTATATTTAGAAAATACGAAAATAAAGCATTTACTACTAGACCAAGGCCATTTGTCTTTTTTCAAATGGCACTTTAGTCACATAAGGTAAAAATGTCTTTTATTTGATTTCTTCTTGGTACAAGGTCTTGAACTCCAAGATTATCATATACAACGAATGTTAAAAACATTTTAACAATGTTTAGCAAATAATTACAAATAATTTCTATATTAAAAAAATATTACAACCAAATAAGAAGAGAACTGATATTTTTCATATGTTGATGCTGAATGAATAAGGCAGTGGAGAAGGAGGAAATTTGAAATACAGGAGCAGTAGTGGAGCTCCCTCACTCCCTCCAGATTACCATGAAAGTCTCACTGCCTGTGCTGCAATTAGAGAGTTCCAGGACATTAGGTCGGCCCTAGCAGGTTGTGCAGCTCAAGGCACAGATGCTCTGGAAGAACAGAGCATTCGAGCATGAAAACAGGAAACCAGCAACGTAGTCCCAGGGATCTGGGAGAAGGCAGAAAAAGTTTCTTGCGCTCTGCTGAATTGAAGAACGCCACCCAGGATTAGGTTATCCACAGCAGTGTGTAGGGAGCAGGCTCTTTGGTGGCAAAGGAACAGGGAAATATCAATGTGCAGGATGTGGACAGTGGGCTGGCAGAGCGGTTTGGGCTGGCCACTGTCAGCAGCTGGAAAAACCCAAATGCAGCCCTTGTCCAAATGCTTTCCCTGCTGCTGGCTCCAAGTCCTGCACCAGTGGGGTCCCCACAGGTTTGGGGACACCAGTGTTTCCAGAGAAGCTAAAGGGGGAAACAGCCTGATGTGCAAAGCTGTGGAACATCCTGGGGACGTGCAAAGGGTGTGAAAATGAGCCTCGTTAGTCTGCTAACAGAAATCTTAATTATTGCAACAGAAATAGCTCCGAGAATGCTGTGATTTTCTGGAAGCTCTTCACAAAACAAGTGACACCAGGATTACAAACATCTCTATCAACGTATGAAACTCACTTTTTTAGAAAAAGGAAAGGATGTTCCCACCGAACTAGGTCGATTCCTGTTATACAAGGATACACATGCCCTCAGGCTGCCAGTGAGACATTCCTGCCTCATAACTCTTTTTCTGGACTTAGGGGAAAAACAAAGCAATCTTGACAGATTACACATGGCAACATTCCTGTGGATTCTATCAATTTTTTTCAAGGTTTTGTTGGCTTTTTTTTTAATTTCACAAGACAAATAAATCAACCAACCAATAAAAACCTGAAACACACCTAATTTTGTGCAGCTAATATGCTGTATGATAACCCTAACCCAAGCCTCTCTAACAGCTTCTGGGTTGCCTGCCTTGCTCAGCTTTGTGGCAGGGTACTCATTTGGTTTCTTGTTTAACTTTTCCTGGAAAACACTGGAAAAACTGCATGTCCAGTCCTGTCTGAAATGAGACACAACCACACCCATATGGTTCATAATTACCTGCCTTCTTAGTTACACAGGAATACATTTCAGTATTTTGCTTGAATCCCACTGCTACTTACCCAAATTAAACCTGAAGCTATTCCCAAGGAGACCTTCTGCAATGAAATTATTCTTTAAAATAAAAACACGACAATTTTCTGAAAATAACCTCATTGCAGGCCCATTAAGGCAACACAGTGCTCATACGAAATAATGAAGGAAGGAAGGAACTTCTATAAAATTGCTGATATTTCACTAACAGGCCCCAGGAGATCATCCCAGGGAAACAAAAAAGAAGAAAGGTCGTCTTCGTTCCTGAGACAGGGCAGGCCATATTCCATATTATATAATTACTTCAGAGATTCCTCCTTTCTTCTCCAACTAGAGATGGCACAGTCATGTAAAATACTCAATTACTTGGGCCATTCCTCATTCTTATGCTTAGAAGAGCATCAGAAAGCACAGGGAAAGTGAGTTTAAGGCAATATGCATCTGCTTATGCAATTAACTTGCATGTTACTTTCTAAGGAGTTCATATATTTCAAAACATAGGAGGAATTGAAGTTTCTATTAATTTGTACAGAATGCTGCATGTCTTCTGTCTCCTGTCTTCTTTGAAATTAATTGCCCTCACTTGTAGAAAAATAATTTGAGCATGCAAAAATTTCTTGAAAATACTTATTTCCATGCAGCCTTTTAGTTAGGCTTATTGCAGTTCCCAAATATAACTTCTGGACTTCTTCAAGCTGCCAGCCTCAGTAAAGACTGAATAACAAAAACCCCAATGCTGAGTGACAAGCAGGTGCCACACAGCTCAGGAAACTGCTGATTTATCAGACGTATCATCAATTACTAACTTCTCTGACTATCTAAATATAACTTTGTAAGCTAAAAATAAAATTTGAGTTTATACAAGATATAAAATCAGTTATAAGGTACAGGTATTAAGAAATGCCTGAAATGGGAAAAGGCAAGGAAACAAACAGGCTTTTGTTTTGCCCTTGATATCACTGAGTTTATGTTGCCCAGAGAAGGTGTTCATTTCTCCAGCAAGGTTCAGAGCCCTTGGAGCGTCCAGAGATGTTCATCTTTCCTTAGTGACCATCAGTAGGTCATCAAAGGGTCACCTCCCTCCCTCTGTGGTGCCACCTTAGAAACTCAACAAGGAAAAGCATCACTTTTCCCAAGAGGAGAGTGAAATGTTTATCTACACTTTTGTGATCTATTTTTGTAAATCATTATCACACCTTGGCTCTTCGGACATGTTCCAGGACAGACCAGACACAAGATCCATCTGATTCTAAATGTGCCCAGCAGGAGACAAATACATCTGTGGGATACTTTAGCATGCTACCAGATCACTCTCCTCTCCCTATCTCAGCACGTGGTAAAGTTGCCATCATCACCATCTCACTTTTTCTGGCATGGGATTGAATTCCTTTCAAATATCATAATTATTATCTCATGATGCATTATTTCCTCCTCCTAAGCCACCACAGTTGCACAGAATTTCCTTCCTGCTCTGTTTCTATAGGCAGTAATGCACTGTGCCAAAGACCCCCAGCTACTGAATCTCAGCCCTTTACTTGGGGGTATTGTGGCATCTCCAACGATAACCTCCAACTGCAGAGTCTCAATTTCTCTACACTGAGAATTTATGTATTTAAGAAATTATTTACATTAACATTTCTTTAATATTAAGAAATAACAAATATCAAGATGAAGAGCTGGATATAGAGAAACAATTAGCTACAAGGTTGAGAGAAAAACTATAAGTTCACCCTTCTAGTTTTGATGTTTTTTTAACACATCATCCTAAGCCCCTCAGGTGTCAAGGCCATTTGAGTTCCAGCCCAGTGGCCGGTCCCTTTGTAACTCAGATCATTTCCAACTCCATGAGAAACTGAACGAGCTTTGGATAATGAAGAAACACACATTTTCTTTTAAATACCAGGAAAAAACGTTGCTTGGCATTTTTTTGAAAACTCCATATTCCTGCATTTCTCAGTACCTGTTAGTACTGAGACAATTTTGGCTTTCATAATCTGTCCCAAGCCAGCAGTAACCACCAAAAAAAAGTAAAATTAAAAGAATATTATTTGAATAAAGTGTGAAGAACAAATTAGCCAGTTGTTTGTCTTACCCAGTGGGACAAGTTTTGACTGAATTTTTATTCTATTGCTTTGAAGAAAAACCAGTATCTAGCCATAAATATTTGAATAATATAAAATAATGCTACACATGGTAATAACACTGTAACTTAGAATGGGCGTCTCTGTCAAAGCATGAGCTGCAGAGAAACTTTAATTTTCCTGGTGCTCCTTACATGGCGAGTGGAGTGAAGCTTGGAGAGATTGTAAGCCTATATTATTTTTCAGGCTATAAATAATTAACTGAAGTGGGATTCTTTCAAATCCTCTCCTCACAAAAAGCAAGGCTTTTCAGAAGCAAGTTCTCTCTACCTTTAGAAAAGGTAATACTCAGGCAATAATGATGCTACAATTCATTTTTAAAGGCACCTGCCCTGCATAATAATAATCTGTGCACCTCACAAACAACATTAAACTGCAGACTGCTTAAATATACAGGACAGAAGTGCTGTATAAAATGAAAGAATAAAGTCACAGAGAATTATGGATAAGGTGGTGAGGCAGACTTAAAACACAACTTTAAAAACTACCTTTACAATGCTCATAAAAGAGAATAAACCTGCTGCCTTTCTCATGGATTTAACAAGAAGTATTGCACAACAGACCAGACACAAGTAAAACGTGCCTGTGTTGTCCCTTCCCATTATTCATTTGCAACACGAAGCCGCTGAGTTGTTAAATAGACATTCACGACACTAAGAGCTGTGTTCTTACCAAATACTTGTAAGTCTTATAAATCTGAACTCTGAATTTCCTGAATGCCTTCACTATGGATGATATGAAACAGCTAAAATTTGCAACTGCAAAGTCAGAAGAAGAGAACAAACACGTGCAAAGATTTCTTATCATGCAATTCTCATCTATTTAATTGAAACCCCTGAAAACACTCGTCACTGAACTCTCCAACATCAGCAGGCTGGGGTATTTTGATGTAAAATTGCTTATAGCAGAGACTCAAAACAAACAGAGGTTTCTCTTTTGCTCTACTCCTCACCAGTCCCCATCCAGAACGGATAATTCTGGCTCCTGACAGGTTGAGCATAGAATGAAACAGAACTCACGCGAGAACCTGAACTACCAACCTTATTGCCAATTATATCCCAGCTCCATTTTGTAAACACTCAAAGAGGAGATGTGCAAAGCATCAGACTGACCGAGCAGACTCCACTGCACAGTGATAGAGCCTGAGAACGCTTCCTCTGACACTGCAAACAGCCGTGGTCACAACTGATCAGAGAGTTTCTCAGAGGAGTCCCCGGCTCCTTGTATCCCAACCTCCATTTCTCCTCCACCTGTAGCTTTTTGTGCCAGAAGTTTGGAGCCTGTGGGAAGTGCCAGTCTCTGCAGACACCTTGCCAAAGCCAATAAGCACGATTCCAGTCTCTCCTGCAGCTGCTGTCAGCCAGCTGCTGGTAGCCCAGTCTGAGCTGCCGAAATTCAATTCCCCCACACCAAAAATGTTTTTCAAAACTGGCATCTGGGAAGTGGCACAGTCAGGTGTATTCAGTGAGCACACAAAATACATCTCTGGAGGACGAAATACCCAGTTACTCCCATTCCTGATGGCATTCACTGGGCTGGAGGAATACAGGTAAAAAAGCCTCAAGATGCAATTTTAAATTTCAGCCCTGTTACCTCGATGAGAACTGGCTCGATATTCCCACCCAGGTTCCAGTGCTTCCAGAGGAAACAGAAGCCATGGGACAATGCATTTCAGCAAGAGCTTGGCATGGTTTCTTCTCTCACTGCTTCCCCACATACCCAGGTTTGTGATACAAGTGAGAGTAACAGTTGACTCCTTACATTTTCTGAACACTCCCACATACTGAAGTGGCAAAAAAAGTTATGGAGATCCTGAAGAATCGTAACTGAACACACAGTGCTTACAGGGCATTACACACAGCTGCAGCACAGCAGACTGCTAAATGCTTTTGGATGCAGCTTTGCCGTGCCGTTCTTGATCTGAAGTGATAAATTAATTGGAAAAAAAACCCCAGAAACCAACTGAACGCCAAGGGGCTACAGCAAGTACACTCAGAACTTGTTTTTTAGAATTAAATGCTGTAATGATGAAAACAACTCAAGTGTTGAAGTCACGGTCTTTAGCAAGCCCTTTATTCTGGTTCTAAATGGTTTTTCCTGTAGCAGTGTCTCAACAGGAGAAAGGTGCTGGGCAGTGGCAACCTGTCACATAGGAGCCATGGAAATGCAGCTTTTCGGTTTGCTACTTGAGAAATAACATTAAGTTTGGCTGTTCTAACAGGCACAGCCAATATAACTGACAACCAAAGAGAAAGTTCAAAAGGTCACTTTTATGAGCTAATCTGTCTCCAACCAAATGCTGAGGCCTGCAAAGCAGCACAAGGTGCAAACCTGCCCATGCACAGGTTACCTGCAGATCTACACATAGCTCTGTTAACATTTTATTAAGCCTGAAAATAAACCCACAATAATCTAAAGTGTAAAATGTGTGCATACTTTGATACAAACATCAAGGACTTAGCAATATTTTCTGAACTGATAAGATTTGTACAAGGAAGAGCACTGAAATTTTGTGCTATGAACCAGTATTTGGACACTTTCCAGCTCACCAGCCTGTCACGTTGGATAACTTCCCTCTCCCTGTAGGCACTCAAGCAGTTCTTCAAGAGAAATTTCTCAGTTTTAAGTACACTCATCTTTGCAAACTCACATTGAAAAAAAAAATTCAACTTGTGTCTATATATAAATATGTGACTGAACTGCTTCCCTCTTAAGTGAATAAAGAGTTGTATCTTACCTCCTGATACTAAACCTTGCATGAACAATTTCCAGTGTTCAGAAGAAATACTGAGATAAAAATATTTTCTATTCCATGAAGTCTTTTTTTTTTTTTCTGGAAAGGACAATGGAATGCATCATCTCTTCAAAGGAAAAGAACTTTTATTTTTATTGAAGTAGAATAAAGGAATTTCAAGTACCATAGTTCTGAAAATTGTTTCAGAAACAAGATAATCACGGTTTTATCTTTTAGCACATCTTCAGCACTTCATGTGGAATGGCATTGCATCATCTCAGTCAAATTATAGGCAAACCACACTCAATTCTCATCCCTAAAACTTGCTTAGCTAAGTCCATTTTCTGCTGCAGTAAATATCACAGCATCTTCTCTACCCAGTCCCACCAACCTGAAGTAATTTTCAAATCTTGCTGTAAAATTAACCAGAGACAAAATCCTTTAATCTCTTCCATCACTGAAATGTTCCCTTTCTGAGGACAGAGGCTTCCATCCTACCCTGTATTCCTTATCTGTGTTAGATCCTGTTCTCCAGTCACCTTGATCCCACCTGGAGGGGGCTTACAAAACCCACTGGAAGGATTTGTAAAAAAGTTCTTGCCTTCTTCAGTCCTTTTTTCTCAGGTGTTCAAGCAACGTTCCTTCAGCACTACCAAACCATTGCTGTGGGGGAAAATAGAGCACCTGCAGGAACATCCAGAGAACTCCTCCGGGGCCGTGCACACCAACAGGAACAGATATTCTGTGTACTGCCCAATTAGAGTTAGAAATAGAGGAATATTACACAAGACAAGCTGTGCACTGGAGAAAACTCCAGGTACAAAACTATGTTCCACAAATTATTCCATCTCTTATAATAAACACATTTACTTTCATAAATAGCTTTGTGCTTTATTCTGTGGGACCCAAAGCAATAAGACTCCTTGTTGTGATCAACAACAGGCCCCTGTACACAGAGGCCATTTAAAAATCTCTCTCAGCAGTTTCATCTTTCCTGTTCCCTGCCAGCTTTTCCTGTGTATCACAATAAGCTGCAAATTTGCCCTTCTGGGGGACTGTTTCTACTTTATAGGCTCTGCATCTGTCACCCATTTTCATCTGAAAATATTCCCTTCAGAGGCCTCCTTGCATGCAGTTCCTCTGAAAGTCTGAGCACATTTCCATCCATTTCCCTCTGCAAGAAAGAAGGACAGGAAAAAGAGGCAATTTTCAGCATCATCCAATTCCAATGGTTTCAAATCCATCTCTAGCTCTCCGTGCTAGCTGGTGATGTATGTTTCACTGCAGTCTCCAGGGATTTCAGAAGCATATCTAAACTTATCCTCAACATCTCTCATTATTTTGAGGGAAAAAACCCAACATGACTTTTATGCAAAGAAGAGCGATGACTAAATTAAGCAGCTTGGCCAACAGCTATCAGAAGTTTCTGATGGAGACAGAAAATGAAATGGAAGAAAAGCAACACCCAAACCAATGCACCTAAAGCCTTAATCCAGACTTGTTAACGAAAAAAAGGTGCATTTCAGACATTAATTTTTCATTTTGAAAAGCAGGGGTGAACCTGCATAGAAGGAGAGCTCCGCAGTGGCCAGGCTGTTTGCAGCCACTGACAAGCACACCGTTCACAACAGCCCCCACACGCAGCCTCTGATCCCAGCAGTAGCTCAGGAATCCTGGAAAGATTTGCAGCACGAAGGGAAAGTGAGAGTCACACAAATTTCTTAGAAACTGATGATCTCCCACCTAGGAAACAGCTTATTATCAAACACAAACCATAATTAAATACAGCAAGCTGCTTCTCTAAACTGAAAATGTCCATCAAATGTGCATCATAGAAAATCTGTGTTATCCAGGGCGAACCACAAATCAGACATGACAGAAAACTGCTGAGTCTGAATACATTATCTTGCAGTTATTACAGCTGTCACCTACCACAGAATCAGAACAGCTTGTGTTGGAAGGGACCTTAAGGATCACCTTGTTCCAGCCCTCTGCCATAGAGTGACTTGGGAAATTTAAAGTGTGGATGCTCAAAAGTAGAAGGAAAATTACGCTAATCACCTTCCTGTTGAAAGCCCTCACAAAATACTTCTACCTAATCCTTTTACTTATTGAAGGGGGTCTGCCCAAACTTCTTTTTTTCAAGAAATATTGGCTTTAAAACATGCATAAAAGAAAACCAAAATACCACAAATTCATGTCACACTTTCACTATAAAGAAAAACACTTATTTTTTGAGAAAGCTAGTCAAATGGAAAATTAAGGTGCCCAACTGCAGCTGAAAGAATTTGAAAACCATGTCAAATATGTAACTTTTGCCACAAACTGCAGAACTCCCCCAGAACCACCACTCACACATCTGCTCTCTTCCAAAATCCCAACTGTCCGTCGCTCCATGGTTTTTCACTCCATGCAATTCCCTATAATCTCCATTTATCCTTACAAGCTGCACTTCTCTACCCACAGCTTCAGCCATTAAACTGAAATAGGAACCAAAAAAATACCTTTGACTCTCTTGGAGAAATTGGGAAGGCAGAGGCAAGAAAGATGGAAGAATATTCATATAAAAGAATATCTATCTTTTGTCAAATTTCCTCTGCCTGGCAGTCTAACTAAGCTGTGTGTGCATTTCTGAGGGCTCAAGCCCACAACCCCCAGGTTGGACACAGTTCCATTGCAGTTTGAGGGGGCAGGCTTTGCACCCGAGTGTTTTCTAGGGGGTTCACTTGTTACACCCTGGGATACAAATCACACCGGAGTGAGGATAAGTTTGCACTGAAGAGTAACTACCACCACCAAGAACTGTGTGTGCAAAGCACACAGAGACCTTAAAACATCAAGGTTTTCTTTAACAGTATCAGCCAAGCCTAAAAGAAAAAAATGCAACAACATCGGTCAGATCCACATACCCAAAACACTGAAAAGAGAAGCATGAAAATCTCACCATTTCTGAATAGCATGAACTGTCCAGCACCTCACAGGATGCTTGTCCAGCAGGGGATGGAGAGACTGGGACAAACCCATGGGGTTCCTCGAGCAAAGCAGCCCACGCACGAGGCATTGCCTTGGGACTCCGGGCAGCTGCCCAGGGAAGGGGTGGGGAGGAAGAGGCTGGAGAGCTGGATGGGAAATCATGGAGCCACGGAACATTAAACCCCAGTACATTTCTTCTACTAAAACTGTTACTGTTACTACAAGACATAAATTTAAAACTGACTTAATCTTCTTTTTCATGAGTGCAATAAGTTAAATTAATAAATTGAAAGTATTTCTATGAAATGGATCCTTAGGATTTCTCCTACTTCAGTCAATGTGAAATAATGGGAAAAACAAGACCTTTAAATTGCTGTGTCAGGAAAGGATGAAGAATTAGACACTGGGCAAGGGAAAATGTTATTTAAAATTTGTAATTCGCAATGTTGCACTGATTTGTTAACTCAAGCACAGACACTTATAACTCATTGAAATTCACTAGTCTGGGTTCTCAATCCAAATATTTGAACATTCCTACCTATATTTTTTTTTTTCCTTTCAGCTTGATTTAATATAAACAACAGCACCAAAATGTTCATTAGAATTCATAGTAAACCCAGAGTATTGGGTGCCAAGGTAGCTAAAAATCAACAGAGGTAAAATAGCAATTTTCAAATTAAGAATGTAGGAATGTAGCTTAAATACCTCTACAACCAAAGGAGAGAGCTCTCATAAAACCCCTAAGGGCTTTTTACTTTTATTTAAAACACAAAGGATTAGCTTTCTAAAGCTTCTTTTGGAATTTAATTGGGCAAGTATAACTTTTAAAGTAGTCCATCTGCCTGGAGCACAGCAGCTGTGATGGGGAGAATGCTACTGCAATATTTGGATAAATTCTCAAACAAAACTGTAAAAAGTCTCTGGTAATTAGTGGATGATATGAGAACTCAGAACTTGGCACTGGAACGTTGTTTGCAGAAACTGTTGGACTTGTTTACTGTGATGCTTGTTTCCACTGCACAGTCAGTGCAGATATTTCCATGACTCCATGCCTGTCACAAAAGTAAAATTTGGTATTAATGTGCATATTTATTTCCTCAATATCTTATGTGACATTTCTCTCTGCAGTGAAATGATCCAACACTCATTTTCTTCTAAAACTTTATAATAGAGTAATATCACATTATTACTTTGCTTAAATTATATTACAGTGCCTAAATGTTACATGATGCTACATAACAGCTTGCTATATTCTGTAACAAGATCTTTCCCACTGCACCCATCTCATCAATTCTTGTAAATTTAATATGGTAAAATCTGTGCAATGCTTAAATAAAAGGTTCTGAGCTAATGTAGATAGTAGGGCTAATGAGATGACCAGTGAATTAACAGGGAGCAGGATTAATGGTAAATTACCACTATGCTGGGAATTTAGCTGCATTCTGTACTCAAATCTGAGCCCTCTAAAATTAAAGAGTCTAAAAAGAAAAAAAAATAAATCTGAGTTTTATTCAAACCTCAACTTGCCTCCAAATTAAGAACTCACATTTGTATTGTTCAGTTTTGGATATTTCATCCACAACAGGATTTAATGGCCATTTTCAAATCTCACTGCTTAATTTTTAAGGGCTGCATTTGGGACCAGATTCAGGCCTATGATATTTTGTATCTGTTGTACATAAATATATATCCATTTTTTGAGCAAAGTATTTAATACGAAAAAGACTTTGGGCACTTCAAAATTCCAAAACATTTTTCAGTTTCTATGCAATTATCTCATTGCCAAAGTTATAGAACCAGCGATGACGGAAAGTTCCTAGGAGACAGCAGAAGAAAATGACGCCGTTTGCCAGTTTGTTCAGCTACAACTGTTGTCTTTTTATTTTCAGGAAACACTTTCTGCTATTCTGCTTGTGCTGGTTGTTCAGCCTGGACTCTCTCCTGAGCTCTCTCCAGAACTGAGCCAACCCCTTGGATATGATCTGCCTTGTGTTTGCAAGAACTGCACTAACAACTACTCTTCAATAATGTCTCTCACTGAACCCCACCGGATGCTGTTTTTTGCCCTGGTCAGAAGTGGCTACATTTTCCTCACCTGTTTGGGAAGATTAGTTTCACTTGGACATTAAAAAGATGGCTGAGGAAGAAAAACTATCTCTAAAGAAAGCAATTCAGTTTGATATTAATGGATATATTCCATCGGTAAAACTATGCATCAGAAACGAAAATGCCCCCGGGAGCTATGATGCTTGTTGTTTAGACAACATGCAAATAAAACATATGTGACTGGCCCATCAGAGAAAAAAAGCTGAATCCCTAATGGAGAGCTGCTGTCAAGTGAGAGCTACCAGGAAAGCCATAGACTCAACCTTATCTCTAAATTAGTTAACTGTAACAGCCTGTTGTAATTTTGTAATACAAAGACCATGTTAGCTGCAGGCAAAAGGATTTCTGCATTCCCGAGGTACAAGAAACCTTTCCTTAAATTTTATATATAATTTATCTTAGTTTTTGGTCTAATCAGCAATTAAATTCGAAAGAGGATCCCTAAAGAGAATACGCCAGTTGAAAATATACATGATAACAAGGAGAAGAATGAGAAGCTCCAGAAGAAAGGTGTTAATTTGTATCTTAGGAACAATATTAATATACAGGTCAAATGACAAATGAAATGGGTCGCAAAGAAACACGTTACTTACAGACTTTAAATTGTGATTCAATGGCCCAGCAAAACATGAAAATGCGACCAGTGCTACTGAAAAGGAACAGCCTGGACTCGGCGGATTTTATGAGACACCCCCAGCACCGCAGGACCAAATCTCAGCAGGTTCGGTTCAAGGATGATGGTGTCAGCACCAAGGCGGAGCTGGAAGCTAATCCTGCCCGAGACACAGCGTTCACAACTGGAAAAACAGAAATATTTAGGGATCACAATTTTTTGCTAACTCAGTCTCCGACTTTTCCAAGGGCTCAGAAGGGGCTTCGGAATATTGCCATACAAACTTCTCCCAGCCTCAGGAAACACTTCCCGGTTTTTAAAAGGAAAAAGCTGACAGTAAGCAAATCACTGACAGAAATGCCAGCGGAGCCTGCAAACTCTATCCAGGTAAATGGCAATCTTTGTGAAGCAGACATTCTGCCTTCAGAGCTCTGTTACTTGAGGATAAGTAACCACTTGGAGGATGGATGCAGGAATAGTGAGGTGGGCTTGGGTCAAAGATCATCAAAAGCACAAAGCAATGGACCAATGCACTCGGATGATTTCTCAGTGTCAGACAAGACAACTGCGTCTACACAGGTGCCTGAATACATTCATGTGAGTTTTCCACAAGACAGAAATGTTTCCCTGGATGCACCAGACACAACCACGGTTTCAAGTAATTCACTGCATTCTTCTACCGTCATCAACAGCAACGAAAGTCATGAGAACAGCACACTGTCATCTGATTCTGAAAAAGCAGAGCCTTGCCTGAGCAATTCTAGGAACTGCAGTGAATGTAACCCCCACTCTGCTGCTCGTGAAGTGGAGAAAGGTGGTTCTGAGCCGCCTGTAGCCAGCAAAGATGCCAGCAGTAAGGAAACTACTCCATTGTCACCTCCATCAAATCACAGCTCATCTCCTTGTTTCCTCAGAGACTGTCACCAGGCAGGAGAGCACAAGCCAGATTCCAGCTGCGTGACGTTACTGAGTGATGATCACCCACCAGTGTCACTGACCAGCAGTAATGCATCAAAACCATGTCTGCCGTGTAATACTGAAATCCAGAAAAATTCCACCCAGTCAGATGTTTCCCAGTGTAACAGCTGTTTAGAAGGATTTCACATAAAGTCTTATCCGCCAAGGAATGAAATAAACCCGCAAAGCAACAAAGAGATTAACGAAATAAATCAAATTCACTTGGCACACGGCGAACTCTGTGCCCTACAAGGCAGGCTGCATTCTGTAGAGGAATCCTTGCAGTCGAACCAGGAGAAGATTAAAGTCCTTTTGAATGTAATCCAAGACCTGGAAAAATCCAGAGCCCTCAGTGAAGGGTATGGTTCATTTTTAATATTAGTAATTCATCAGAAGTGTAAAGTAGATGTTAGCATTCTTTTAACCTTTGCTGCTGAAAACCACGGCACTTCTGGTATTTAAAGATGAGTTTGCAAAAATGTATCTCATACCCTTTTTGTGGTGTTTGGGCCTCAGCAGAGAAGTGAGTTCCTTCACAGTTTGGCTTTAGCTGACAGTGCCTTTACTAAATCCAGTGCAAGACCCAGCTCAACAACTCCCTTTTTCATTTAGATTTAGGGTGTTCAAAGCATGGCAAGGTCAGATACACACGGAGTGCCAGACGTGCAGACTGAGAACTAAAGACAGAGCCCGTGAAGGCTGTCAGCAAGGACTCACTTCAGACCCTCAGATTTCAGAGTGGCTCCTTTCTGCACCCCCCTAACAAAGCATGACCTGTGTTTATTGTCAGTATGGTGACACAGGGACTGGCAGCCAAGGCTGCAAGCAGTATTCATGCATCGTTATGCACCATAAAAAATAATGATAATACCAGAAATGCAATTAACGTCTAAAGATTAGGCAAAGTTAAAATAGAATTTTAAATATTTTTATGCTCAAAACAGATTTCAGAATATCCTAATAGAGCTTTCCAAACTATCAACAGCCTCTCTTACAGTAATTGCATCTAGGATACACTTCAAAGTTCTGTTTTGTTGTGAAGCAGTATATCCCTTAAATGATTTATCTTTGCAAAAAAGGGAATTATGCTTCCATTTTACTTTATTTTTTAAAGATAAAGCAACATGAAGACTACATTACCATAAATTTACTTTAATCCTTAGCACAGGCATCCTGTGCATGTAGATAAATCACTTACGTGTGGAAAACTGCACCGAGTGTATCAATTGTATTTACTGATTACAATTAATGAATGAATCAGATAATATTCCACATTTCCACAAACTGTGCAAACATCACAAGAAGGCTGCACTGAGGGTTTTCTGTAGGTGCAGTTGCAGAAATAGCCCAGAGCACGACGCTGCCCTGCTCACATCACCCAGCATCAGGGCTTTGCACTTGTTCTCACGTGTGCAGAGCTCTCAGGATAGAACTAAAGTTGTGAGGCCACAACTTTGTATACCCCAATTTTCTTACAGCTTCTGAAGGAAAAAAAATCTATTTTGAAGAATTTTTTCTTTTTCCAAGTATTTTAGCTGGGAATTGAAATTAACTTCTTGTATTTCTGTTGAATAACTTTCCAACTCACAATTCAAATAAGAATTTACACTCATTAAAAATTTAAAATAATATGAATCAAGTTGGCATGTGATTTTACTCCATACATATTACCTTCTTTCAATCTGGACACATTAACCAGTAATGTCCAGCTGGCTGTTAGCATGAGAATACTTTTGTTAGCTTCCACTGCACCCACCTAAATTCTTGTTCTATATAACATTTTCCCCATATAATTAATCTCCAGCCACCCTCCTTCAGAGGGTTTTCTAGCACCAAATTTGCAATAGCCTAAACACAAGAGACAAAATCCATGTACACAGACTAACAGCAAAAATGCAAAAAACATTTACAACACTCCAAACCCTAAAAATTCAGGTAAGAAGCAAGATTCGAGGCAAGGATCCAAGTATGTCTCAAGCTTAAGCAGTCATTTCTCTCTTGTAATCGTCATCCAACCACCACTCGACTGTGGTTCCTTAGGAAGTGACAGAAAAGAACACCCACTCCTTCTCCCCTGCCTGCAGTTCTCTATGGGAGGCTGCACAAGTTTCAATTATGTTTGCAAATCTGCCCATAGGAAAGACTAATTTGCAGTGAAGCACAGTCAGATTATCCAGGAACACTTATAATCCATTTCTGTTCAGTTACCACATGGTTGAAGAGAAAAAAATTGTCAAATATCTTGAAGTGTCACTCTGAGATTCAACGAGAAGCTTCAATGCACCTTGGCAGATTCACCTCACAGTAACACTGACTATTCCAAGCCTTTGTATTGATAGCACAACAATGCACATGAAGAACTCCCACTATTTCCAAAACAATCAGGACATTAATTTGGCACCAACTGATCTCCCCTAATTCAAATAAAACTCCTTAAATATAAGTGTTACACTTTCTTCAGACGTAATGAGCCACCAATCTCCACCTGTTTCTAATGCAGATCTCTCCGTCATAAAAATATTTCAGCTCTAGTTGGTGTTAAGCATGAAAAGTCACTTTTCTTGTTTTCTCAACACTCCAAATTTGTATCTTATCTGCAGTAAGAATCTGACTTGGTTATACTCAAATAAGGAAACTTCGCTCGGGAAGACTGGAAAGCATGAGGTCAAAGATCAGACTGATTCAGCAAATGTATGGATTTTCACATGGATTTGCATATACTTGAAAGTGTGTTTGTTAGGAGCAGTCTCATGTCGAAGTGTTTTCTTAACAAGTATTCATGCAAGAACCAACAACCAGAGCCCTCAACAGCACGAGGTGGGAAAGGTGCAAGACAAGGCTCATAGGGTTTGGGTTTTTTTAAAGAAACCTTCCAACGTAGAATTGGATACTAGCATTTTTGGCAGGGCTAACAGAAGTGGGGAACAGAATGGCTTTTGTCCATAAAAGATTCAGAGCTCTGTTACTGTATCCATAACTCCACATCTCATGAACTGCTGTCTGTTCCAGGCGTAACTTCTACCACACTGGGCAAGACCTCAACAACTGCAGCACCTGTCAGAACACGGCGTGCATCATTTACAGGTACTTCGCTCCCTCACACAGTTCTGTCCTGCCTGCATATCCCTCCAGCTGCACAAAAGTGTTTTGCTCACACCTATGAAATGTCTCAACCGTGACTAACCCAGTTTTTAAGAAAAGACCAAGTGGTTTGTATGAGGTGCTTTGTTCACCCCCCAAGCAGAAAACAATTCACGGTGGTGTCAGCTGAAAGGAAAGGGGGACGGGACTTGGGAGAATGCAAACAGAAACTTCCCACAAAGGTTCACAGTGTTATTACTGGCATGCTTTGAAAATCTGTGATGCCATTTCTGATGATGAAATTCCTCTGTGTGATACGTTTTTAAAGCTGGGGTTTCTGTAATAATTTTAGCTCTTAGAAAAGATAAACTCTCAGTTCTCTGACTGCCAGTGAGCTACAGCTACAGTTCATGTTAACACGCAAAATGAAATCAAAATTCTCACAATTTTCACCTCAGTTGTTACTAATTTCAGAGAGTGCAATTTGAGTTTAAGATACTTCGGATTTGAAGTGCAGTTTATGCTAAACTCTCATGACCAGAAAGCTTTGCAGGGCCATGTTCTGGAAGCTGTACATGTTTCAAATGCAGTGTCCACACAAACACACTGCGGGAGCCTTCGTCTGGCCAGACATCAACCCAAAAGCCAGCAGGTACAAAGTCTTGGTTTACTGCACGTGTAGCTTGTCCACTCAGCAAGGGATTTTTTAAAGACATTATCTAATCTCTGCAAGCTCAGTTATGAGGCAGAAAACCTACACCTTAGGTTGCCTGATTACATTTACAAAAATAAAAGGTAAGAGAATTTCTCTTTTAGGTTGAAACCTTTTCCTTCATTTCAAAGAAAATGGCAGACCATTATCCTCAACAGTTTGTAATCACTATAACTTTAATTTTTTCAATGGAAATAATTAATAGAAAATACCCACATGGAAGTGTTTTTCACACTGCATGTTCTGCGTGAACCAAATTTAGTAAAGAGCTTAATAAACAAGACCCAGCACTGGAACCTATTGTTCAACATGCAACTCAGTCCCATACTAATGGCCTAAACGTCTGGTAATGAAATTTCCAAGTAATTAACATGTCACAAATTAAACACAACTCCTCTGAGACAAAGCTGTAGGTCTTCTTCACAGCTCACTGGATACTCTGGGAAGTTACGTGACATATCCAAGAGCACAGACTGTACCCATTAAAAAGACAAAAAAAATCCAGGACAAACCAGATTTCCTTTACTTGGTCATTGTCTCCGAACAATCTCTGTGTATTTTATGGGACTAGACACGAAGAGGTCACTCCCTAGAACTTGTATACAGACTACCCTTGACCACAGGTGGCCTTCTCTCCTCTGAAAACTACCCTGTGTTTTTGAGTTTGCACAGTTTCAGTGCAGGAAAGATCCTGAACAACGGGCACCATCATTCAAAGGGAAGAACAGAGGAAGCAGGGAAACATTAAGGGGCCTTTTTGATTTACCAGGTAGTTTGCAACGATAATGGTGCCTGGAGGCTCACAGTGCAATGATTAATAGAACACGTGCAGAACACAGTGGCTCTAAAAAGTTGCTACTTTTAAGAGACGAACAGGACACAGCAAGGAAACAATAGTTTTTGATTTACAGAGGAGTTCCACAGCATGTGGTTATGAAAAAAGCATTCTGAGTGACTAATATTTGAAGTTCATTAGACAATGTTCTGAATGAAGCAATTGTTGTCAGTGTTTGCTCCAGACAACCACGTGCAATTCCTGTGTTTTATGTGGCCTAAAATGTCCATGCAAGTATTTTTCCCCTTAGACAGCATCCCAGTTGCAATTATAAAATCAAGTGTTTGATCTTGCTCCCGGTTTTCCTGCTCTGGAAGAACCTCCCTCCTCACTGATGCAAACCCTGCACATGGAGGGCTGGGTTGCTGTCACTGAACCATCTTTATCACACACAGTCCCCGAGTCAAACAATGCGTTAATCTCACAGAAATCCCCATGTGGATTACACTGATCACTAAAGTAATAAAGAGCTTTTCAGCCTAACAGTGACTGTAAATTTGGATTTATTAACTACCCAGCAGGGATTCCAGCCTTGGGATTTTCCATCTAGATCATGTAATAGAAATGTTTGTATTATAATAAACAAATACAAGTAGCAACCAAAACCAGTTATCATGGGCAGTATTAAATGAAGACTGAATTGACCTCCTGCCTCTGGAGATGATATCTCCAACATTAAATTAAAAACTCTGAAGAAGGGCAGAAAAAAGGAACATGAGCAGATGCTAGCCTTACGTATTCTATAAACCCAACATTTTTTCTCCAGTACCCGTGCTCTGTGAATATTGAAAGGTATTAACTTGCAGTTCTCATGATAAGCTGATGGAATGCAAGAGGCCCTGATTTTATATCACTTCCTTCTGCTTTCTTTTATATTTTTTATGCATTGCTTCTTGTTCAAGAGATCTTACAAATGAAAATAATCCTCCTGCTTTCTTTTTACCAGTTGAGTTATATTATTTAATGAAAAACCCCAAAACCACATGAATTAAGGGAAACAATCTTCAAGCTAACTTTAACATACTATTTAATAATGTTCATGGATTCTATATAAAAATACTCACAATTAAAAGTGTTTAAAGATTTGCATATTTACTAACATTACGGATTTCTTCTGATCAGTGCCAAAATCAGATTCAGGGCCTTGAAGTGACATCCCAACCCCTCTCAGATGATGCTCTTTTCCTGACATTACGGCAAATACGACCTTTCTACTCTCCCCTGCCTCCTAAAACCTCCACAGCAGACACAGCTGATGCGACTCACTCTCCTGCCCAGAAAAGATGATTGAAATAAGGAAAATACATACGATACTGCTTAATCCCTGTCCACACTGATTTTTTTTTTGAACCTTACATTTATTTCTATGCACTCATCTGCTGTTATCTAATTAACATCTTGGCTCTTGTTTGACATCAATAACAATTAGGGGCTTCAATTGAGGAAATGAGTTCTACTTTCCTGTTAACTAACACCACTTATCTCAAAGACTTACATATTGGCCTAATTTCATGTATTTTTGTTCCTAGCCTGTGTCCTAGTGGGAGACATTCACATTTAACAAAGTTATGAATGTGAGGGTTTTTAATTACAAGCACATGACTGTTAGACTATGGTATCAAAATCCGACCTTTGAATGAAATGCATTGAAAGGTCACCCCAGTACATTTTCATTTTGTCTCCCTTAATTGTTGTCCCACCGCTTTGGGCACAATGTTGGAGTTCTTAACTCACATGAAGTAAAAGTTTTTACTCAAAAAAAAATAAATTAAGAGGTGAACTCATTTTCAAAGGAGCAACCCCTAAACCCCTTGTGTTTACCCCAGGCTGTATTGATTAACACCAGGTTATTCTGGTGAGGGAAGCAGCCTTTCCACGCGTTCTTTACAAAGGGGGAATTTCTCACTTACTGGTATAGATCTCTCAATTTTTTTTCCATAGTGTAGAATATGACTTCAGACAACAAGAAGGAAGATTTCATCAGATTTTGAAAACACTGGACAATGCAGAGCAAAATCCAGCCTCAGCTTCGCCTCAGAAGCCGCCACCTGATCCTCCAGCTCCCGAGAAAAAGGAGTTAAGGAGAAAACCAAAAAAGGTGAAAAGAAAATGCTTCTGGTGGATTTGACTTCCTCATGCATCCTTTTGCATTTCAAAAGACACTAAAACAGAAAGAGCTTGAGAGCACACACCTGAAAATGTGCTATTACGAAATCACAAAGGTTAAAAATGTTTAATTAGAGTATCTGAAAAATCAAAATAATTGAATTTAATTAAATCATCTCACTGAACAAAGGTGCATGAAGATACTATTTTCAAGAAAAGAAATTGTTTCTTTCAAAAGGAAGTTCTCATTTTTTCCAAGGACACTTTCATATGCTTTGTAAAGACCTTTTTTTCAAGTTTCCAAAAATAACAAGGTTTAAATCTCTACTTTAAAAAACAATGGTAGACGAAGCTAAGCATGTCACACAGCCTTCATTTCCCATTTATAAGCAACAAGGACTAAAAGGAAAAAACTTCATCGATTCTTGAACAAACCACATCATCAAGAATAAATTCAGGGAAACCTAAGTTGTTCAAACAAATCTCTCCTCAAAGAAGACAAATACAATTATTTCACATGCCCACAGAGATATTTTTGTTTCTGTCATCTACTATTGAACGACAAACAAAAGAATTTCAGGTTAAGTTTTACTCTATCCTTTTATTTGTTCATTTTAAGAAGCCACCATTTAGAAGTTTCAGCCATTTAATGGACTTCTCTGAAAAGAACTGGGGAGTTGTGGAACAAGAGAGTGTCACAGCAACTCTTGTCTTAAACCCCTGCTCAAGCAAGGTCCAGTTCCATGAATTTGAGTTGTGAGTCTCTCCAAAGACAAGAATCCTCAGCTCCTTGAGGCAGGCTGTTCCAGGGTTTTCTCCTGACATCTAATCTGAATTTCCTGCATTCTAATTCATGTCCATTACACCTTGCTCTGTCCAAGCACACCTTCGAGAAGAACTACGTGGGTAATGAGACCTCTCTCCTAAGTCTTGACTTCTTAAAGACTGAACAAATCCAATTTTCATCTCACATGCTGCAGCCACAGCCATCCTGGTGGTGTCCCTCCAGCAAGCTGATGTCTTTCATATACCTGGAAGCCTAAAACTGGACACGAACCCTCAGAAGTCATCACACAATTGCTGGATAAAGAGGAATAACTATTTTGGCTACTTGTCTTACTGGATCACTTGCCCAGTCTGTCCATTTAAGACCCGTATTGCTGTACCAAAATATCCCAAGACTTTTTTTTTTTTGCCTTAAGATGTAAATTAATATATGATAAAAAATTGAACATAAAAATAATATTTAGTGAACTGACGTGTATTACACAAAAAAAAAATTATATATGCTGAAAAGATTTTATCAGATGTCAATGCAGCTACTTCTTCCCTCCAGAAACACTCAAGTTGCCATTAGCACAGGGTGTGCCAATGGAACCCAGTTTATGATTGGTGATACTCTTATTTTACTCATGAAAACACGGTCACCTTTCATAGAGGGGGCAGAGGAGAAAAGGTTTTCCTAAGCAAGTTTAGTGGAATGTACTGCAGACCTTTTCTTAGAAGTGGCTCTGGTTCAGGGTATTCCATACATTAATCTCTGCATTTTATTTTTCTAAGTAATCCTGTATTAATTGTGCAATGTTAGATTTAAATGTCTGTACCCTTTTTGTACATTTCTGTGTTCCTTGAATTCTTAGGGTTAATTACACATTTGAAAATACATTAAAAACAATTTTGCACAGAAGAATTTTGTCTGGAAGAACTAATTTCTTTATAAAACTGATCTTTTAGAAGAAAGCATGCAATATGTCAGGGCATAATTTATCAAAATTCGAAAGGACTGACACTTAAAAAACACTTCCATGTGAATGTCAGTTAGTACAGAAATGACAGGCACAAAACTGCTGCTATTTTAGAGGCTCTTCAGAAGGAAATTAATTTTTACTAACATATCTTTAGATGCCTTTAGTGAGACAGAACAGCTCTTCAGCAATGGGTTGTGGTTGTAAAAAAGGTAAGAACTGAATGACTGCATCAGAACACACGACTGTGTTACACTCAAGTACATGCACTGCTTGTGCTGCTGGGCCAACAGCATTCTTTTTTCATTCTTTTTTTGCATTAGTCTCTATAATTGATGCAGTGAAGGATTTATTAGTGTATAAATTATTCTTGTGTATTAAAATAACATTTTAAGACCAATATCCCCTGTGGTAAAGTATAACAATAAGCAATACCAAGAGTAACACTAGCCAAACCAGCAAGGGCTTTTTCTGTATTGAACCGACTTTTAATAATTTATGATACAAAAGCAATCTTTTTGCCTTTCATTTTGTTGATAAGCACCAAAAGTGCTCATTTTAAGCTATCTGATTTTGGGTTTGCCCACATAATGCATATGATGCCCTCAATCTATTTTCAAAGTATCCAGATCATTTAATTTAAACAAACCACAGCACTTTGGCTCACCACACAGCACCAATCAGTTCCTAGGGTCAGGAAAACTATGCATGAACAGAAATACTGGTTTTAGTTTAAGAAAGTCCAACCAAAGGTAGCTACAAGTAAAGCTCTAAGTCTTTCTTATGACCTGAAGAAACATCAATACTCCTAAAACCCTGAAATACCCAGATTTAAGTGCTTACACGTTTCATATTTTAATGTCTGAGTTTGATGGAATTCAGAACTGTTACCAATTTTTAATCCTTTATCTCCCAGCCACAATTAGCTTCTGTTTTCCAGATTCCCGAGTCGGTTGTTTTGAGCTCTCACTCAGTCAGTAAAGCCTGGATCATCCACGTGAGGGTGTGAAATTCTGTTTGTGACCTTTGCACACTCAGCAGCAGGGGAGCACTGGAGGTTTCCAGGCCAGCCCAGCCCCAGCTCCCACTGCTGCCATGCAGGAACATCCACTTGTCTCTCAGCCTTCCCTCTGAGCAGAGTTTTCAATCTCATCCCCCTTCAAGGAATCTGTTCTCCTTGACAGAAAACATGAAATTCCAGTGCTGTGAAAGCACTTTCCTTCAGGCTGCAAGGAGTTTTTACCCCCAGTCATTCCCAGAGTGCTTGACACACAAAAGGTTTTTCTACATAAAACTTGATAGAGGCCATTGGAACAAAAGGCTTTTGTCCCACTGAAAGGTAACAGGGGAAGTGTCAGTCGTGGATGCACCAGGAACAGGAACAGGGTAACGCTGCTCAGTTGCTGTTTTGTTCAGATTTTAAAATATGCATCTCTTAGCAACATAAAATAATTAAAATTTAAGAGCTTTGTAACACGTAATTGGAGAATCTTGGCTAGATGAAAATACAATATGAAAGGATTGGGGTTTGTTTTATTGTTTAATATTTTAAAAAATATTTTAGTAATTAATTATTAATTCCTATAGGAAATAAAAAATTACCAGATATACACTACAAAATTTATGGTGTGAAGATTGGAAGAGCAGTAGAAATTGGTAGACTTTTGGAAGATAAAAGTACTGGCTGCAAAAAGTTTCGACGGTTTACAAAATTACTGTCTAATTAATTAATTACTGTCTAAATCCCTAAAAACAGCTCCCAGAGGAGGAAAGAAACGTTAGAAATTCAAACACAGTCTTAAATAAAATTGAAAAATTACCCCCAAACCCCCCATAAGTTGTCAAGAAACCCCAACAAAAGACCCAAACACACCGCAGTTACTTGACAGCACTTGATTATGAAAATATTGTGGGCATCTGAGAAATAGATATTTAAATGATATACGCTATATATAAAACATTGCACAGAATGCAGTACATTCCAAAATTACTGTATTTGAAATTGTTGTTTGATGGAGTCAAACTGACTTTCTTTAAAAATTAAAAATGTTTGAATAAAATACTGATTTGCCTGATGTAACAGCAGTTCATGTAGGGCTCGTGATGGTTTTGTGCTCTGTAATAATCCTGCCAGCATAGACACACACCATCTTCCTAATGGCATTTAATCTCTAATGTATGTTTTGTATATTTCTAGGCCCTTTAAATGTGATGTTATCTTTTGCAATAAAATGAGATATTTTTATTAGGTTTCAGGAGTCAATTAATAATAAACAATGTTTAGATTACAAAGGAAGGGAACAGCTGTTCTTTGGGAAAAGAAAAATGAATGGAAAACTAAGAGGCATTTCATGGAATCATTCTGCAGCCTTTCCAGGTAGAGCAAGGATGTCAATTTGAATACCAAACAAAAAAGCTGTCGCTTTTAGCTAGACCATGAGTATATTCCAACATATCAAATTCTCCAACCATGGCAGCTCTGCAAATAGTTTCTCTGGCCATTATCTGCCCATAGAGAAAGCTCTAGAGCAGATTTGCTTAACAGAGTTCACAGATTTCTTCTTGGCAAAGTTTTATTTGTATAATATTTTATATAAATACTGTCTCAAACCATCTCTGTGTAGCACAGCCACACTTATTTCATCCTGTTAAACTGATATTGTGAGCAAAATCAAGTTTGAAAGTACTAAAGGAAACCCTTAAGATGCATATGGTGGATTTATGATATTTCTATTTACCTAACCAAGCCGAGACTGAAAACAAGTGTTGCTGTGTTCTACACAGTTTATAATTTTGACTTCTATAATTCCTGCAGGAGGACTCCACCACATGACAATGACCTTTAAGTAAAAGTCTAAATTCCATGAAATATTCAAGGTAAAGATTGCATAGCCACTTTCAGACAATAAACTTGTCCCTCTTCACGACAAGTTTAGAAGCACTTCTACAACTACAAACAGTCAGAGTTTTGTGGGATTTTAGGAGTGAAAACAACCAAGCAGCTGTTAAAGGCTTCAGCTGCTAAAACACCACAATGAAGGCAAGAATGGCATTTAACTAAGTCTTCCCTGCAGTAGCTGCAGAGAGCCAAATTACCTTTCCACCACCACCTCCTTCTCCTGGGGAGATTATTTCTTTCTGAGCCTGACTCTTCTCAGTAATTACATGAACACAGCTCCCAGCAGGCACTTACCAGCTAAGCCCAAGGCAAAACCCTCCCTCTCCCTTTCCCTTTAACTGGCATTGCAGCAAGAAAAGATCCAGGCAACTGTAACCCCAAATCTCTGCCAGCAAGCTAGAGGATTGTGAAAAGAACACCTGAATATGAAAATTAACCTGCTTATCACTGTCAGAAAGCAAAAAAACCCCTCAGGTAAATCAAATCCAGTTATCTTTCAGTGTAAGGCATGTAAATTTGCAAGGAATTACAGGTCTTGTAAATTGTAACCATTGTTTTTATCTGTATAAATCAGTATTAGCATTACTGTCCAGAGCATTTTCAAGTTATAGAAAATTACACTGCAGAAGTTAATAAAAATAATTGCAATATTCCCAAACACAGCAGCAGATTTAAGAATCTAAAGAGCAAGCTTCTGTCCCCCTGGAAGTAATAGACTTAGCCCCATTTGAAATGTCACTTAGAGCTCTATAACATCAGCTGCACAGTCCAGCTGCAGCAATGCCACATGTCCCACCTGCACTGGCAGAGTTCACCACATTTCAGCAGCTTGAGCTCACCTAAGCATTCTCCAGGACATAATTCCTGACTATCTGCTTCATTTTGAAAAGATCAAGCATTCAGGCTTTCACAGAAAGTTTGACCCTCTCAAAAGTGTTAAAACAAACCTGAAAATTAACTTGGTGAACTAAAGTAGCACACAGGGCATGGAAAAAGCTTCTTTTGCCAGTTCTTTCTGAATACAAAAGACTTTTATTCATTAAAACCAATTTTTTTGCATGTAAAAGGCTATTCTGTTGAGAGGTGTTGCCTCAGCTGTAGAAAACATAGCAATTTATTGGAATTTTGCTTTGAAAAACCTCTAAAATGCCCAATTTACACATATGCATAGGTGGTCATGCACATAATTGGAAGCAAGAGAACTGCATTTCAAAATTCACACTGAATTTGTTCTTTTCAGGTTAAAACAGCTGAAGAAATTACAGTAAATGGGAGGGGAAAAAAAAAAAAAGAAACAGATTTTCCAAGCCATTTCAATTTACTGTAACCAGCTTGTTTCCTACTGGTTTCCTAATGGATCTTTTATGCAGGATTACAACAGTTTAGTTTTGCTTCTTCATGCACTGTTTCTGGTACCCAGAAATACTCCTTAATGGGCTGGTTGGGTCACCCACAGCACTCACATCGTGCGTTCCATATGAGCACACAAAGCGTTTCCAAACACTGCAGAGAACTGAAAGGGTCACTGGTCTTCGTTCCAAACCATTTCCTGTTGTGACCACGGATGTGCCCGAGGGTTACACACGAACAACAACAGCCTGGAGTTCACATAAACAGCCACAGCGATGCCTCAGACTTGCAGATGCACCACCAGGGAGCTCAAAGCAACCATTGGCAAATATTTCCTCTGAGGAACTCAATTAGTCTCCTCAATTATTAGGAGAGAAATCACTAGGAGACACACATGCTCTGGCTGGCAATGATCTAAAACTGTTATTTTGGCTTTCCGATAGAAATAAACAGGGAAAACCAGGACATTTTAAAAGGCATACAATGTACCTCTTGTGGCCAAAATCATCGAGTAAATGATGCTATGATTTTGCAGAACAAAATAAATCTCCAAAGACAAACCATTAAAAAACATCTTCCCATAAGTGCACAGTCTGAAGGGCAAGCTCCGAATTCCTGATGAATTCCCTGCATTCTCATAAATAGTCTAAATCCAGAGGAGTGCTCAGGAGATTGTGTTTAAATCTGAATAAATTGCAGAATCTGTCCTCGAATATACTCTTAAACCATGGAACCTCCATAAAAAAAGATCTCAGGTGAGTGTTCTGTGCCAGCACATGCACAGATACTTCTTTTTTTAGTTTTAGTCAGAAAATTTCACTTTAGATTAGTAGAAATACTCGTTTCAATGTCTTAAACCATGTCCTTCATGCAGGTTTGTAAAACTTTCTTCTGTTTTGCAAATATCAATTGACTTTATATTTATCATTTGTTCTCTTAAAGAATGTCCAAATCTCACTACTACACTTCAAAAGACTGCGACTACAGTGTCACAGCTGAATGAAAAAAAGAGTAAAGCTTGAGACTTTTTGTTTTAAATTAAAAAAAAATAATTCGCAAGGACTCCACAAATACTATATTTGCATTTTTTCCAGGATAACTATAAAATGAGTTTCAAAGCATTGAAAATGCATTAAAATATTACTCACACTTAATGGATCTCGCCCCATTGTAATAACAGTTCTGTTCACTGTGCGTAGTAACTGCACCATTATTTCTTGAATATGGTGATAAGTTGAAGCCTGCAAACAAAAAAAACAGAGTTTTGATATTAAAATCATATCTCTTTTAAAAGTTAGAAGAAACCAATTATTTCCATTTTGACAGTTCAAGCTGTACAATAAAACAGCCCTATTGAAAGGGAAACACTAATTCTTTTTGCTTGCACTGCTCCTTAGTTCCAGCAATTTCAGTGGAACACTCGTGTCCAATTTCAGTCCAATTTCAGCCCAATCTACTCCACAACAAGTTTTTGTTTCAAACAGTCACTTCCCATCTCTCACTCAAGGGATTCCTGTTCTCCCCCTAACTGAGTAGTCTGTAACTTTACCCTGGTACAGTTAATTGAGGTAAATCGTCTCACAGCTCCCCACATCTCTCAGCTCCCACATCTGCTCTTGGGGCAGGCTGGAGCTCAGGAATATTTTTAGCTGGCAGTCACAAATAGAGAGTTATTAAAGGAGAAAGTTGTCTTCATTTAGCCAAGCTGCTCTGGGAGGGTACAAACTGGACGTGGTCGGCCCAAGTACTGCTCTCATTGCCCGAAGAAGAACATTTGATTATTTATTTTAAAACCCTGAGAAAATGGGAACAACCTTATGTTCACCACTTTCACTGACCCTACTCTGATCACTAGATAACTTGGGGAAACAGCATGCAACAAGAAAGAAAAAATCTAAACAAATTTCTAATAGAAAAGGATATTTAGCTTACACCAAGACCCTTATTTAATGTCAGACACAGTGTGGAAAGACCACCACAATCACAGAAGCCATGGCAAGTTCTTTATAAGGTTTTAGGTCGCTGAACTCCAATACCATCTGTCTTGGGCTGACTTTATGATGTGTATCCTTTATCACTGCTGTATGCCCAGACATGATTCCTGTGCCTTTCTGTGTCTTTAAAATTGGGTGCAAGAGAAAGAGAAAAAAAGCCAGAGGAACTTTTCAAAACAGTTTTTGTGTTCAAGGACAGGGGATGAGAGAGCTGCTGCTGCTGCTGCAGAGCAGAGGCACCTTCCTGCTTTTCCCGGCTCTGGGCTCCTTTTCTCGGAGGAGAGAGAGGAGAGTTCAACTCCTTTGTTTCCCTGGGACTTTGGTTTTTTCTTCTTTTCTGGACTGTTCAGAGCACCAGAACATCAGACCCTCACTGGGAGCCCTCACACCTCGGCCCGGAGGGGCCCGAGCCGACCCAGCTCCAGAGAGGAGAGGGAGGGAGAGAGCGCCCACACCCACGGAAAGGACTCTAAAATCTTCCCAGCTTTTCTCTCCACAGCAAGAGGCTTTATTATTTATTCTTTTCCCGTATGTTTGTTAAATAAATAGTTTTTTTCTCCTTTCACTTTCCTTCAAGGAATTTTTCCCGACCCTGCTGGGGGAGGGGTGGCTGTACCCTGCCTTCTGTGGAGGAGACGTTCCTCCCAGAGCACTCCTCCGAATTCTGTCTCAAACCAGGGCACCATCCCAGGAGAAACTGCTTCAGGTTCTGATTTTCCTCTGAGTCAGCCACTGTTTTCTCCTTTTTCTTTCTGCTATTCTGATTGCTCTGGATCAGGCCACACCCCTCATTACAGGAACCTTCCTCACATCCTGCAATTTATTTACTGTTACCATTTAATCCTCTTGGATCCTTTGACTACGACACACATAAGCTCAAGTGATCTCCTCACCTGTCTCAGCATTTCAGAAGTTGTTATATTCTCTAAATGAACAAGGTAGTCACAGAGTAATTTGTGTGTGTTTGGTGTTTCGTTCTTTAAAATTTCACTTTCTCTGGTACAGTCCCATGTTTATAACAAGACTACGCCAGAGAGTGGCTGCACAGAAGATATATTTGGTGGTGGTGGTTTTATAAGATTGTTTACCACTATAATTAAAAAAAACCTATATCAACAGCCCAAACTAATAAACAGTATAGTAGCACTTAGCACAGGGATGGAATTTGTTCATTAGTTTTCCTTTTTTTTTTTAAATTCAAAAATGAGGGCTCATATAATGTATCTTCACTTCCACATTTCAGTATGTGCTATACCATAATTAGTAACAGTTCAGAACATTGCATAATGAGTTTTAACATTTAGCCCTGACTCCATCATTAAAGATGAGCTCTGTTCTTAATTCACAAGTAGCGCATAACAAACTTCTCCTGGAAAGACTGTTACATATGCTCAAGCACACAAAGGTTATTTTCTGCTAGACCTTTGAATTTTCAGAGAAACATTATCAAATGAAATAAAATGGTTTCTTTATGAAACAGAAACTCCCTTTCTTCTTGATAATCTAAGAAACAATTAGGCATTCATTACTGACATTGTTAAATTAACAAAAATTGTTTTCACACGTTGTCAATACACGAGATTTTAGCTTTTATTTTATCTTACAGCTTCTAGCTCCAGAAGATACTCTAACAACCCACTGCAACATGTGCTTTTTCAGATCATATTTCTCTTCACAAGGATGACATGGGAAAACCCACCATCTTTTGGCTTCAGTCCATTGATTAGGCATAAGATTTTTTTAGGAGCTAAATTAACTACTTGTATCATATATAAATGTTCCCCTGGAAAACATTAACTGTATTATTCCTTTTAATTAAATCTGCTGATCAAAAAGGTATGCTTGTCTTCCCTGTTGGAAAGATTTTCCAGGTGACCAAGGCAGGGAACAAGGAGAGTTCATACTCTGTAGGCAGGTCAGCAGGAGGGAGGGCTCTCACAGAGCCCTAACACCTTCCCGTTCCCTTTTGAGCTGGATGGCACATGTTGGTACCCAGATTACTTAACAGAAAACCCAAACCAAACAAAGCTTCCCTCTCCTTCAAAAATATCCACGCAGGGTAAAAGCAGACAGTGTTTGATTTAGCTTTCATCTTCTATTTAAACTACTACAGGATTGGGACAGAAAAGGCAATTCTGCTGTTTCAGAGTCAGCCCTGCACTTCAGATTCTGAAGGAGTGTTTGTTTATTTGGACAGTGGCAAACAGGGACTCACTGAATGGCTGCTTGAGAATTCCAACGTTACACAACCTGTACTTGAGACACCCACTTGGAAACACCCTTCTCTCAATTCATTTCAGCTGTCCCTGCCACGTGCTCTCCCAAACTCTTGGCCAGTTCCACTCTCCTCCCTGGCATGGGGCTCAGTGAGAAACACAGGAGGCCTTGGCACTGTGCAAGCACCGTTCAGCAATCACTGAAATTTCATGGCTGCATCATCAACACTGTTTTGGTCACAAATCTAAAACGTGGCACTCCATGGGCAGCCACAGAGGAGAGGAACTCTACACCAAGCAGATCCTGTGTGCTCCCTCTCCGGTGCACCCAGTTCTGTAACTCGTATTCCTTTGACATACATACAAATAAAGGCACATATAAAAGGATAACTTTTTTTTTTTTTAAACCATAGTTCATAATCCTGCATTGTTTTGGCTGAAAAGTCTCCACAGAGGACCTTAAGGTAACGGGCCCTGAAAGAACATGCAGTATTCCTGACTGTATTCCTTTGAAATTCTCTTTTGCTAAAGCCTTAAGATCTGCCGTAAGTTAGGCAAACGCTTTAAAAATTTCTTTACAATTCTAAAATGCTTCCAGGCTTGTTTGCTAGTGTTTGCTAAACAGCTTAAAATGCAACTGCTGCCAATTACTGACAATGCACAGGACAGGAAACGATTCTTCATCTCTCTTGCACTTACAGTCTCAGCCAAGATTTCACTGTAGATTCCAAGAGAAAGCATTTACCATTACATTTAATTTTGTAGGCACTATTAATAAAAAGTTGTTCTGATTCAGTAAATATTAAAATATAGCACATATATCAGATTAGAGACAAAGTCACCTCATGAAGGACTGTCAGATTGCATGAAAAAGTGTTGGGAAAAGGGAAGTGGATTTAATTAAAACAGAAACAAAAAGTCACTGATTTCCCCATGACCTTCCTCAATGACTTACTTGCAGTTCTGAGATTTAACTGTATTTCACAGGTGCTTGAAGCACAGTCTCAAGCTATGAAGCTAATTTTAGACATGATTAAGTCAAAACAATGCCATCTATGTCCAAAAGTTGTTTGCTGGAGAGGAAACTTAAAATCAAACCTCAGCATCTCACTGAGATGCCCAACAGTGACTGTCTAGTCATAAAAATAAACACACAAACACTACACAAAACAGAGTTTTTAACAACACACGAGCTACCTGCAGAACCCAGCAGTGAGGCAGCAGCTGAAGAAAACAGCATTTGAACACTAGGATCTGATGATTCCCATGTTCCCACTCGCTAAACAACGTGAGGCAAAACAGTAGAGCAGAGCTGGTAATATCAGAATATCTTTTCCTTTGACAAAGAAAATGCATTCTTCAAAAATTCTGTAACAACTTCAAAGATCACCTCACAGTATAAATTTTCACCACACGAAACAGAACAACTACTGCTGTTTTTTTCTTCCCTGTCCTTTGTGTGCGTTCTATTTCTGGCGACTTTCACAGAATAAATGCAATGAAAAATATCAAAGTTAAGTTTCCAAAAAGTTTTGAAACCAGGTTTCTCTACTGAGATGGAAAAAACAGAAGCAATAGGACAGGGTGTTGATGTTATTAATACTGTAAAGTGATTCTGCTACTAAAGGCTGAAGCTTCCTCCTCCAGCAGGTCAAACGTCCATTTTCTTAGAAAGAGGTGAAGGGATACAGGGAATGAATTGTTGAACAGAGAACTGCATTCATCTTAGGGTTCAAGTGTAATCCCAGCTGGAATAATTTGGTTAATTACCAAACCAATTGTCTGTATCTAGATCACACTGAATAAAGGCATCCTGAAGGACACTGGCTAAACAATAACCTGGCTGAATGTGAACCCTTTCCATTTGCCCACGGGTTACAAAGTATTTACTGCTGCAAGGCAAATACAGCCTCGAAACAAGATTTCTCCCTTTAGCTGGAAAATAAACATGTGTGTTACACTCCAGAGAAATCTGTACTGGCTCTGAAAGACAAATGACTGTGTGATCCTTGGATGCTGCTGTGTTCCCTTCCTTTGCTCCTTTTTCCTCCTTCAGATAAGTCATCTCAACAGCAGATTTTTAGTACCGAAGCAGGATCAGTGTTTGGTTAAAAAATGAGGTCATAACCCATGGATTCTTGGTCAAGGAAAGAAAAACCTGCAAGTGATGGCCACACGTTTGCTGCTGTGGTTACAAAGCCCGGTGCTACACTTACGGTGCTACACAAGCCCAATATATTCTAAAATCCATATTTTCTCTGACCAGCAGTTGTACCGCCAGAGGCAGGCCAGGGTATGGACCTTTTGCAACAGAAGCATCTGGTTCTTCTGTTGGTATCCCAACTATTCTACAATAGTTCTTAGACTCAGGAATGTGGTGCCTCCAGAGGGCTCAGCAGGTTCTGATACCACTGCTGGATTTGAAGCTACCCCAAGGGGCTTTTCTCCCTGTATCAGAAGTGCATCGGTGCTCACTGCAAGCACCACCTGTACATAACTGTGACCCAAACAGCTCGCAGAGAATCTCCAGTTTATCTTCCTCAAAAGAAACTATTGAAGAAATGCCCCTTCTGTTAAACGAATGTCAATATATCTTTTTTAACGCACGCGTTTTAAATTCTCAGCAATTCTTCTGCTGTTCTACATAATGTTCTCACTCACACGAAGATGAGCTACAAACCCATATTTTCAGTAGGCCTTAATGAGTCTTTGACACGTCAGCAACTGCTGCTATGGACGGTGACTGTTAAATTCAAAAATAAACTTCATTTATGTGGGATACACAGAGAAAGTATTACTCCATCTTGCTTTGCAATTGTGTTTTACCTTTTAAAGGATACAGTGAAAAACCCGGTTACTTTGCATTATAGCCTTATGAGATGATAACTTCAATTTTTGCCTTATGCTTTCACCATTTCTCTCAAGAATCACATTTCAAATTCAAATGTTTCAATACCTATCCCTTGGATTGATCCCTCCTGAACTGCTTAGGTCTAAACCAATGAGGCAAATAGCTCATAATGCACATGGAAAGATTGCCCTGTGCAAACGGGAAAGCCTCTGCAGCATCCAAGATTTTTATGAAATCAAGATCTATGCTGTAATGATTTCATTTACTAGGAAATGATCCAAGAAGCCACAGTGAAAAACTCCTAAAATGACAACTTGCCTTAATCCAAAGTCTGTGAAGTTTGAGCACATGTATCAGAAAACTATAGCTGAGGAAAAATCAGCACATATTCGCCAGAGAAAGTACAGCTTTCCCAATGTAATTAATTAGGAGGTTTTCCCAGAATAAATTCCTCAAATTACTGAGACGCTTCATTGAATAACCTACTGCTCATTAAAAAGTGAGGGGCTAAAAAGTCAATTCAATATTCTCTCAAATGAGAAAAAACAGAACCACCCAGATGAAAATTTCAGTGTTCCAAAATTTCAGAGGTCTGAGAAAGAAACTACAGTCTCAAAGTGAAATACAGTAAAGAGTAATCTGTTTTACCCAGACATTGCTGGAAGCAGAAACCATACCTTACCACACTGTACAGGGGTTTTTATGAGAGCAGCAAGATGAAATTTGAAATTTATTCTGAATAATTAAAATAATTGCAGAAAAATCGAAAAGTTACGGTCGGAAGGGACCTTGAAAGGTCACGTAGTCCAACCCCCTGCAATGAGCAGAGACACCTTCAACTGGATCGGGTTACTCAGATACCAGTATTCATCTTTAATACCTCAACTGCCCTTTAGTTTAAGTTTATGAAAAATAGGAGAAAAGTTCAATTTGCCACTGACTCGTATTAAATATTTGGAAGAGATTAATCATCATCAATAATTTACTACCTAATCAGCTCAAGCTTTCTACAGACTTGGGCTCTCTACATCATCATCAATACTTACAGGGTCTTGACAGCTCAGAACCTCCAGGATACTATTAAGTAATTCAACACAGTGCTTCCTCTCTTGGGCCTGGAGCTGCTGATCCTCCTTCTGTTCCAGTAATTCCCTCAGCTCTTTTGTAATCACAGGAAGCAGAATGTCCCTGCATTCTGAAAGAAAGCAAATTATCTTTACAACAAATATAAATCAAATACTGTGTGCAAATAAACCCTCCCCCAAACAAGGGAACACAATATGCTTTAACAGCCACAGTCCCAATGTGGAATTGTTGATTTTCCAATCGTGCCTCAGGAACATTCCATACTTCTGTGGTCTTTTCATAAGTCAACAGTATTTTCATATATGAAATCCAAAAGTTCCTGATAAAAATAAATTACTTCAGTAAAATTCTGAAGGCTGTTTAGCTTATGGCAACCACTTAGGGACAAGTTAATAACTTACATAAAAAGCATCTGGAAATTAATTGTGCTTAAGTAATGACAGGATTTTAACGTAAGGAAATCACTGTACTTATTAACTTATTTCTGAAAATAAGGCTCAAACAGCAGAACAGAACTGTCCTATCATTTTGAAACATATCTTCTAAAGGCACATAAAAGAATGTAGACAAAGAAAGACTCTAATGAAAGGCCTGCTAAGCCAGTGATAGTGAGAGCTGCGCATACATTTATCCTTATTTAAATTTAAGGAAGCTGACTCAAATACGAGGTTACGTTTCAATATCACACCTACAATGACTTTTTAAGAGAGAGGTGCTTATAGGAAATGTCAGGAATACAAGACAGACAAATTTGAAATAACTTTAATGAGAACAATATCTATCTAGGAATAAAAAAATACCATTTTTTTAAAGGATGATTTAGAGCACCTGGACACACAGAGCACTCCCTGATAAACAAGTGCATTGTGAGACATGGTGAAACTGTATCCAATGCGATTTAAAACAAGCCAGGGGCTCAGAATCCCCCCCAAAATAAAGGTGCTAGTGCAGACAGACAGAAGGGTAAGAAAGAAAGAAAAAGAGAAGAATGGAAAGTAGATTATAACTGTCTGAATTTTGCAGATTAAGCAACAGAAGCAATCCATGCAGATTACTCTTATTTGAAGTAACAGCTCCAAGCTACATGAATCCAAGAGCTTTTAATCATGTCTGAAGAGCTGCATAATTTCTTGCCTCAGAAAGCATCTCTACTCTTGGTAACTATTTCTATAACACTTATCCCAAGCTACAAGACAAATCTAACCCAATAACTAAATTACAAACTCACCAGTAAGACAGCAGTTACAGAACACATATCGACACAAGACCTGTTTGAACAGCAGCATAAAAATGAATTTCACACAGCCTACAGTTCTTTATGTGCCCAATTCTGCACAGACACGCTTCCTGCACTTCCTGCAGGCCACAGATGCCCCTCTGAAGCAGGAACCAAAGGGCAGTGCTCACAAACCACAGAGTGGAGCCCAGCAGCAGGGGATGCCAACATTCCCAAAGCACTTCTGTGTGGATTTGTGTTCATGGAGGCAGAGAACACCTGCCCTCCAGAAGTCAGTACTGGTAGCTGGTCACCAGCCTCAGACAGCAAATATTATAAGTTTGCTAGTTACTGAATTACATCTTAGTTTCAGAAAACACTTTCTTGATTTGCTCATACAAACCACTTCTAACTAATTGTAAATGCAACGAATGCAGTGCTATTGGCTTAAGCAAAAACTAAACCAAAGAAACATCATTAGCAACAAAAAAAGCTACATGCAATACCTTAAAAACTTGCTGAAATGCAATAGGACCTTTTTAATACAGGGTTTATATGTTTAGTCAACAAATAAGTGCAAATTATAAAATAGATTATTAGCTCACTACTTTTGAAAAAGCTAGTAAACAAACTTCAGTTCTGTTTTCATTATTATCTGTGGAAACTGTCCTTCAGCAGCCCGAGGTTATCTGAGGGGAAACAGGTCCTAGTGTGATCAGTTCAGAATCCATTCATCAAGATTCTGACCACTCCAAAAACATTTAAGGTATATTTTGGATGCAGCATTTATTGCTAACCAAGCTTCATTTCATGGTGCTTGTGAGGACTGTAAGTGTAACAGTCTTACTGAAAGATGGCACACATTTAACACATTTTAAAGTGGATCAGATGAAATAAAAAAATGAACTCACAACTCAAGCAAGCAGCTGAGGCTGGATAGAAGGAAAAACCTCTTCCTCACACGGACAGCCAAGCAGTTGAACTAACAGGTTGCACAGACTCTATCCTGGAAAAACCTGGTCTGACCTCAGAGCTGACCTCATGCTGAGCTGGAGGTTGGGCTGGACACATTCCCAGATTCCTTTCAACTTGATTCCTTCCAACTATTCTTCAGCTATTCTATGATTCTTGATTTCCAAAACTGCTAATCAATGGTAGTGTGGCAGTAGCTTGGAGCACTGCAAATGACAGATTCTAATCCTCAGAAACTGAACAGAGCAGCCAACTATGGATAACGAGTAAGCACCACAACACAAGGAATTTACAGGAGACCCTGAATCACTGGAAAATGAACAGGGACTGTCAGAAAGTTAGGAACAAAGTTACATATATGCCTGTACGCGTAAATAATGACATTTTTGGGGCTTGTCATTTTTTTTATCCGTGGACTCAAACATCAAGGTGTCCTATATCAGAGGGGATGATATCAAACTCATTACTCTAAAGAGAGATAGGAGAAACGCATTTCTTGTCATTTTAATCCATAGCATTTGCACAGCATCTGTAGTGAGGCATAAAAACTGTTTCACATATATTTAACCTGTATGAAAATACACGTGCAGTAAAATATCTCTTTTCTGGTCTCCTCTCTGCTCCATCCCTGTGTTGAACACACCTTTCCAGATGCTCTGCCCCCCTGCAAGATATGCTGAAGGAATGATTCAGCACAAGCTAAACCCCATTTCTCCTATAGATTGTGGATCCTATAAACCAAGCAAACCCTTGGCAGTAAAACTTACCTGCATCCCCCTCCCCCCCCACCTGTCTGCAGTCACGGCAGAATTCTACCCACGGCAACACTTTGTGCCACGAGTTCTCTGCTGTAAACCTGCTCTGTATAAATTACACTTGGTATAAGGATGTGTAACTCACTCTCACAATCTGCAACAGACACAGTAACAGCTACAACTAATACAACACGAAGATGAACATATTTAGACAAACACATCCAACCTTTAACTAATCTGCAATGATGTGTGGAAATACAGATTCCAAATCAACAGCATGTAAGACATTTAGCTGGCAACTCTTTTCCCATAACTGCCATTCTTAAAAATAGTGCCTTGAAAACACTTCCACGTCAAAAAACATCAGTAGGGAGTGCTATGCTAACAGGCTGTTCATAACAGCAAAGTTCAAAGTCACATCACATTATGTGACATCCCAGCCACTTTTCACCTCTCACAAAGAGGATGGAAGGTTCTTTGCACATTCTGGTTTCACATCTGCCAGGAAAAACATACTTATTGCTCTCACTCCTTCAAAATAATATCCAGCTCAATTTTAAGCTATTAAGATGTCCCTTTGAACTGTCTGACAGTTAGCAAATATAAAAATTCCTTTTGGGTGGCTTTCAAAGTTACAGGGAGCAACTGGATAATAAAAAACCTATACCTAATGAGCTTTATTGTGTTAATTAAGTAAGAGACTAAATTGAGCAAATCATTGATCAAGAGGAACGCTGTCTTTTAGATAAAGTACATTTTAAATTTTTCCTCATCTAGAAAATAAAACCCCAGGGTTCAAGGTAGGTGTCATGGGTACGTTAATCACCAAATTACATGTGACTCCACATGCCAGTGGTACCCATTTGATCAATAATCAGGAAGCACAGACGAGATCATGACTGACAAGTTGCACTGGCCACCTTAAAGAGGAGTGGAGGCAAGCTTGATTGAATTGAAAACTCCTCCATACCAGCCTTCAGAGGTCACTTAAAGCTCCCTACCAGAATGCAAAATGCCTGCTGTTGTCTATAACTATTTAAAAACCACACAAGTGTATTTTGGTGAAAGAATCAAGTCTTTGACATAATTTGTCTTCCATTCAAAGCCATTCCATACTCCTTAAACATGGAGAAAGCAGGGCTTCTTGCATAGACCAAATTTTCCTGTTGTACTGAGACAACAGCCGAGGCAGAAGGTACAATTGATTTCCGTCAGGTTTTAGAGCTAATTACTCTGCAGGCTTCAGCACTCCCAGTTGTACTTTGCTATATAAATTAAAATTGGATCCATATTTGATACATAGAGAATCTCTGAAAAGGACTTAACATATGCAGCTGTTCAATTATTTAAAGTGCATTTTCAGATGTGAACAAAGTTGAAGCGTCAAGCTACATGGAAATTCGAAGGTTGTTTAACTAGTCTTAGCAATATTATTTCCTTAAGAAAAAAATCAAATTTGCCATTGATACTAATATGAAAAAAATCAATAAATTTTAGTAAAAAAATTCAATTTTTTGTGTTAATTAGTTTGGTTAATATTAAAACTTTATGTCTATATTTTTGACTGGCTTCTAGATAAACTCATCTTGTTAGTTAATACAGGAGAATGAATTTTATAACGCACTTCAAGGACATTATTCATAAACAGAAGAAAAAGAAAACTAATCAGGTTTTATAAGACCCCCACCAGTTAAAGCCATCTCATATGAGGGTGTAATTCCAAGATGTTCTGAAAAACAGAAAGCAATTACAATTAAAGCACCTGAAAACAGCCAGTATTTGTAGCAAGGGAGGTCTGACCTCAGCCTGAGCCTGCAGGTGGACTACAGAAAACATAAACCTGCAGTCGCATCTTTGTATCTTTGAAAACCCAGCTGAAAATATTTCACTGGAACATTACACAAAATGTGAAATCCTTGTACTATCCTGGGACAAAGAAAAGTTTATTGAAGCAGCATATAAATTCCAGATTATAATACTAAGGTATCATTGCCCAAGTTAAGGAAGGAGAAGGAGCCAAGTGCTTATTTAAGCATCAGCAATTCACTGCCTGGCAAAAGGAGACAAAAATTTAAGAAAATTGTGGAACTCTGTAATTGAGAAAAACAGCCAAAGTAAAACTTTATGTTGTAGTTGATGATTTAGCCTCATCACCAGATGCACCCTCAGCAAGGCTGCAGATGACACTAGGCTGGTGGCAGGAAGGCTCTGCAGAGGGACCTGGACAGGCTGGATTGATGGGCCCAGGCCAGCTGGGTGAGCTTCATTGAGGTAAGGTGCCAGGTCCTGTGCTCCAGGCAGGAAGGGACCTGGGGGTGCTGGCTGACAGTGGCTGCACATGAGCCCAGGTGTGCCCAGGTGGTCAAGAGGCCGAGGGCACCCGGCCTGTCCCAGCACTGGAGTGGCAGCAGGACCAGGGCAGTGACCGTCCCCCTGTGCTGGGCACCGCTGAGGCCACACCTCGAGGGCTGTGTCCAGTCCCAGGCCCCTCGGACAAGAAAGGCACTGAGGGGCTGGAGCGAGTCCAGAGAAGGGAACGGAGCTGGGGAAGGGTCTGGAGCACAGTCTGACAGGGAGTGGCTGAGGGAACTGGGGGGGCTCAGCCTGGAGAAAAGGAGGCTCAAGGGGGACCTTGTCCCTCTACAACTCCCTGAGAGGAGGGTGCAGGGAGGTGGGTGTTGCTCTCTCAAGTAGCAAGCAGTGAGCAGAAACTGTCCCAGGGGTTGTCTAGTCCTGGCACAGGCTGCCCAGGGCAGTGATGGCATCACTGTCCCTGAGGAGATTTAAAAGATGTGTGGGTGTGGGGACACGGTTTAGTGGCAGACTTGGCAGTGTTAGGTTTACAGTTGGACTCAGTCTTAAGGGTCTTTTCCAACTGAGACAAATCTCTAAGTCTGTGATGAAGCAATTCACATTCTCACACCTCCTCCCATGCCCCAAGAAAGCTCAAGACAGACAAGGGAGAGACATGGAGGGGGGAAGATGCCTTTTTAAGTACTAGCTGCTTTCTCTTCTGCTTGATAAATAATGTAAGAACGTTGCCAACAACATCTATTCTTCCTTAATGTTCAAAAGCATGAAAAAGCCCAACTGTTCTGACTGGCTTTTTTCTAGCTGCCCCTGATTTTATTGGAACACATAAAACATCAACATACAGTTTGAGCATCTTGCATTTTCTTCATCAAGGTCTGTCAAAAGATTTAGTATTATACATATTCATCAATCCCAAATTCCAACACACTTCTTGGAAAGGTTCCCTGGCAGCACCTTCCTGAATAAGGACAGGTAGATTCATTGTCATCCAAGATTAAGCAGTTATATGTTTTCTATTTTGGGCTTGGTTGGGTTTTTTAACCCTTCTATTCACCTTATTCCCTTTGGAAGACACTCAATGATTTCTTATGTACCAGGTACATGAAATTCAAACTCTTAGGTCATTAATGCAATCATGTCATTAAAAAAGACATTTGGGTCTCCTTCAGCAAAAATCACAGACGGGTTTCATTCCTGACTGCCTCATATGAGCAGCCAAAATGGTAATAAAGATTTAACACCACTTTTGTCTCCCTTAGGAAACACTACTCTTGATTCCCTGGCATGCCTGTAGTCATATCCATCTGTTAGGATGGCTTCATGCCCACTTAAAAACTGGCATGCCAGTTTAATAAGGACATAGGTGTCATGTGAATACAGATTTAGAACAAAGCCTTAAAAATAAAGCCAGCGAACAACATTCTTTCAATGAGGTGAGACTTCTGATGGCAGCCAGCAATTAAAGCATTGTGCTTCTTCACAAAGGACATCTGTTCACAACTGCAGCAATCTTCCTGTTAAAAGTCTTCCTTCTTTGTTATTTGCAATTTAACTCTCTGCTTTACTGGGAAGCCCCAAAGTAATGATTTTACAATGGTATATTTTTCATTCATTGTTAAATCTAAATTAAAATTTCACAGCTCAGATAAGAGCCACAGAAAGGGAAGGTACCGTAGGTCACCTACAGATTCTGACAGCACTGCAAGATGCAAATTCTCTTTGCCTTCTGGACTCTAATAGGAACGTGAAGGAAGGAGAAACCCAGGGATCCTGTGAGGCCAGCACACAACACCTGCTGACTGTTCAGTGTCAGCAAGTGAGGCAGGATACAGGACAGGTCAAGCATCAACAGTCCCAGCACACCACCGACACCGGGAGTGGCTGCAGAAGTCTCTGCCTCCCAGCTTCCAGGGGTATGTCCAAGTGTCTCCAGTTCTGAGGGGCTGAGCAATGCCAGGCATTCCAGGGCAGCCAGAACTTCCAACACCATCCTGCTGCAGCCAAGACAGCATTTTCAGCATTTGGTGCCTTTTCCAGCTTGCAGTCATTGCAGTCTGCCAGGCTGCAACACAGCCTTGTCAGCACATCCTCTCTGGCAGATTCAGATCTTTAAGGTCCCTTCCAACCCAGGCCATCCTATGATTCTGTGAATTTTGACGAATTCCAACTCGCATGTTTCCTCATTTCAGTTAGCTGACACCCAGTATGTGTCATTATCAACTGCCTTAATATGTTTATGGTCTCTCTTTTCTATTTGAAGGAATTGTAAACCACATTTTACACATGCATTTAAAAGTTCATTGTTAAAACTAGTTCACTTAACTTGATTTCCCTTCCTATAACAAAGATTTTTTTAAAATGTAACTAAAAAATGCCATAATGGGTCAAGTCTAACAAAAAGTTATCAGTAGCAATACCAAGCATGTCTCCTACTCCTCCATAAACACCAGTAATGGCTTTAATGTACACATGTTCATCACAAATGTATGCAGATAAATACCTACAGACACGCTTATGCCATGCTCATCCATATCAAAACACCGCAGGAATAGAACTGGCAAAAAATGAATACAGGACTTGAAGTGATGTTTTAGAGGTAATGTACCCCTGGAAAAAACACCCAATAAATAAAAAAGCTAAATACAAAATTCAGGACTGAATCTACAGGCAAGGCTGGGTTTCAATACAGAACCTTTTAAAAGGGATTTATGAACAGTGACTAATTTCAACTTTTTCCCAGTAGCTAAAGACAGGAGAGTCACATGCATTAAAGATCTCCTATGTTCAAGTATTTTAAAAGGTTGACAAGTTGTGTTGAACACAGGGACGGGGGAAAAAAAAATCACAGAAAACTCTCACAAAACCCCAAAAACTTAGGCTTAGGAACTCATATCAGCAGGAACCAGACTGTAAGATTATAATAAAAAAATCAATATCTGCAACTCAGTCCTGACCATAATAACTAAACTGAAATATGCTTAATCAGAAATTACTCCTCCTTCTACTCTGCTTTTTAAAATCTTTTTCTTAATAATCCTGAAGGTAAAAACAATACACTATAGCAACACAAACTACCAATAATATTCAAGTCACAAAAAGAAACAGAGTATTTCCCAGGTAAAACTCAGTAACGTACACGAGTGTTAGGAAATCAGTGTAATTATGGGTGTGTGCAGTACTTCTCTCGTTTAAACAGTAATAGAATAGAAAGAGTTCTTCAGTGAGGAAAAAAAAAAATTGGTGTAGTCTCAGCATTTCTTCTGGCATCTGGCAAATTAACCCCTGGTGCTAACATATGTCTCTTGCTGCTGTTCTTCCAAAATCAGCAAGTGGTTTGCATATGCTGAACATGCAGCAGCCGTGTCTGGAGCCGCAGTGAGCACAGGGCCTGCGCTTCCAGCCAAGACACTGAAACTCGATTCCCACCCTGCCAGTGACCATCTGTGTGCCCTACTTAGAGCTCCTGCTCTTTGGGGTAGAGCTCCGAGTTCTGCTACAGCACAAACCCCTCCCCAGGACAGGACCACCAGGGAATACGATGTCTAAAGCACCACTATCAAAACACACACATTTTATCATGTGCTGAAGCACTTTACATTCATTTCACACCAATAAAAACCAGTTCTCCCAAGGCTACTCATTTACAAATTTCAGCATAATGTTAGAATAAACACCTAGCTCCAAATAGTATAAACTCAGCAGCACTAACTACAATAAAATCTGCATGTGATTTATAAACAGCTATATCTTAATTTGTTCCTCTCTCAAAAACAGAGGGATGGTGGGGGAATTTTGGTAATAAGTTTCCTAAAAACAAACAAACAAAACAGTAACTCCTGAAAAGTAGTTTTACATAGAAATTAAGTAATTCTAATAAAACTTTTTCACAACAAGGAGAGAATAATCCATTACATCCTACTATACAGAGTGAAAGATATGACAGGAGACAGTTTCTTATATCATAAAAGAGACTCTAAAATCCCATTAGAGGTGTGCATATGAGACAAAGGAACCATTTCTTTCCCTCTGATATTTTAAAATAATAAAATATCAAATAATCTAAAAGCAGAGTGCCAAAAATTAAGCAGATTTCTTGTCCTCTGACCAAAAAGGCCTTAATATTTTCTAAAAACAAAACTACATAAAAGTCTGCTCACACATCCTGTTAGAACATTCCTAAATGCTATGGTGAAAGTGCACAAGCAGTGGAAAGCATCCATCATCCTACGCTCAGCCCCTCAAATACCTGCACCACCCCAGCCTCTCCAAGCTGTGTTATAGTTACAGAGTGGGAGCAAGAAATCAATGCCTCCACAAAAAAACTGGCAATGTAATTTAAAGGCTTCTAAAAGTGCTTTAGTGCTGCAAGGCCTTTGAAGATCAATTACAGCAGAGATGCACGGGACCACATTTCCCATCTGATGAAAGCACTCCACGAGTCTACAGTGGAAACTTTTGAATGTCTGGGAATACATACCAATAAATTCAGTTTGCCCTCAAGGTTTCCAACTTCAGGTTCACATGTAGCTTATTTAATAAAGACAAATTTCACGGGCTTTTAAAATTATTTTTTTGAAAATGCCTTCCCATGTTTTCGTAAGTCTGCTTCTTTAGAAAATGCTGTGAATATCAATGGGTCAAGGAATAGAAATGCCAGTATATGCAATCCAATTGAATTATAAAGACAATACCTCTGGGAATGGATGTAAATTAATTGAACTGGAACTACAATGAGCTACCTGGAAAGAGAATAAAGTCTGGAGGAATAATGGATAATCTGAAACATCCACAAATTAATAGACTTCGCTGTAATTAGCAGTGTAGTTAAATATATCCCATATTCATGGCAGAAAAAATACTACCTGTTCCAGATAAATGTGAACTTTAGTTAATGATACTGTTGGCAATCTTACCTTAATTATCATGCTGCATCCTATTCTGAGACAGCCTACATGTGCTTTCCTTCTTGTAAATGACCTTCCAGCTCATTGAGTGCAGTAATGAATCAGGCGGTGTCTACACCCTACACATACTCGGTTCTCTACCCAATTAATTTAAAAATCAATTGTATTAAATGTAGAGCAAAAAAAGCATCTTCAGAATTTTCTATTTTAAGCCACAGCACTGTAAATGAGGAGAGATTTGTTTGCTATTTACCGTGCACAGTATTACAACAGCACAGTACAGAAATGTTCTCATACCGCTATAATATTATAGATTCTTAATTGTGTATTGGTCTTTTCACATTCTTCAGTGCCTGCACTTAACCATGATGTGGACCTCTCCCCCTATGGTAATTACAATGTTAAGGCTGAAAACAAAACATAAATGCAAATAATCAAAAAATATCATTTAGATAAAAACCACCCTGTAATTATTACAAGGATGATTTTCTGCCATTAGCAATGTAGGAGAAGTTGGGTGAAAGGAAAAGTATAAACATCATTACCAAACAGAGGAACTCCAATTAAATGCCCTAAAAGCCACTTGGGTAACACCACTGAGGCAATAGCAGCATTGTTAGCTGGCCATTCTGTGTTAGAGGAATGACAACTCCATGGAATGGCCTCAGGAAATGGAAAATATATTTGCAAGAGTCTATTTGGCCCTGACCAGGTTGCACCGAGGCTGGTGTAAAGGTATGCCTGCCACTCCAGTAAGGAAAAAACCCAACAAACCAGCAAAGTCAGTTTCAGGCATTTTAAATTCTACAATAATGGTGATTCTAAATCCTACGATACCAGCAAGGAGCTGTTTTATTCTCTCACTTCATCAAACTACTGGCATACAAAATGTTTAAATGAATATTTTCTAGTTAGCAAACATATCCTCTGGTTAGTACTATTATGACATAAGTCATGATGTTGCTAAAACCGTATGTCATGATAAAGCTAAAATAAACAGGATATACTTTAGCTTTACTTTAAAATGACAGCAACTTAATTTCTCTATTTTGGGCGAGTGCTTCTTCAGAGGACTTCTCTTGTTTTAAAGTAATACGTGAAAAAAAATAAATCAATCTCCAGGAAACCGCTCCTCTAAAAGGAACACACCTAAGTACTATTATATAATTACATACCAAGTATTACTGTATTAAGTATCCCAGTAAAAACATTTTAAGGTAGATCTTGCACATGTAATCACCACAAGCACATAAACAAGCAGTTAATTTTTACATATTATGTAGAGGATACCCTTTAACTGTCAATTACTGGCGCAAGTTTGGATCACAGCACCCAGATGTACAGGATATAGGTGAAACAGCAGGGCTGGCAAGTGAATCAAATATGATATGCTGCCTTCATGCTCTCAGCTGCTTGCTTTTGCTGTCAAGTGTCTGATGTTGGCAAAAAATAGAGGACAGCTTTTGGGCAATACATTTTTTTCATCTACAAATTTAAGACTAAATGAACCCACTACCTACCTGTCTGGGAAAAATTAAAATGCATTAATTATCTGGTCAGCACTATGCAAAACCCACCATTTATTGGTTTTATAAAAGGTCCCCAGAATTAGAAATCCTCCTGGCAAAATTTCTTATTCATTATTACCTAAAAACCAGAGAAAGAGAAACCACGTCCCCTTTTTAGAATTCACGAAGCATTCTGAGGTAGACATTTCCCATGACATACCAGCTATATATTTCAAGACATCAGACAAGCTGCATTTACAAGCAACCAGCAATCTATTATTATTATTTATCTGCAAGTAGTAAAAGCTTTACAGAGTATTTTGCATTAACAGACCTCAGCTGAAGGAAAGGCCTGTTAAACACATGAAAAAAGCACCACACTAAGCAGACTATAATGAAAGCTTCTTGGGAATCCAAAACCCACTCTTTTCTCTTCTGGAACATCCAGAGGGAAGGAAGAAAGGAGCTGTAGGATGTACACTAGTGAATAGAACTGTGAAGCACACAGTTATTGTATGCTCAACTGTTTTCCTTCTGAATCTTTATTAGGGCTTTATTCCTTATTATAGAAGCCTGGGATCTGCTGTCCTGACCACCACTCCTGATCTATGAACCACTAACAATGGTACTTCAGTGAGACAAGCTTCTTTAAAGAAAAACTATTGAACCAAAAGAGAGTTTATAGCTTACGCTTAATTTCTCAGTATTAAACACAGGGTAGCTGACTGAATTCTGGTAAGATCAAGAGCTCAAGACAGTGCCTTATTTTAACCCAAGAGTCTTTCAGTCTTGTGGAGGATATTTCTCCTTCTGGTCTAAATGCTGCTCACCACAAGCACCACGGATAAAACTCAAGCCTGGCAGTTCTGATCTTAGAAGCAGCAGCAGCAAAAGCAGCTCATACTGCAATGATATATCAGACCCTGCTTGTTAAACAGAAATACAATCAACTACCGGAGACAACTGTGAATGCAGAACTAGAACTGTCTGAAAATTAATTAGGAACTGCTCTTAATAGTTTGGATCAGTGTCTGGAAACACCTAAGCTGCAGCTACTTGAGTTTCACCAATACAAAGCAAATGTGAATTTACCCATAGTTAAAAAAAAAAAAAGTCACAGCTGTTGACCATGAAACTATTAATATAAAGATAGGTAAAAATATTACTTAATTTAATCTAAACAATAAACCCAACTACATTATTTTCTTGACTTTTTTTTTTCCAGGAAACCTACAATGGTCTTAAAACACAGCTAGTTATTGTTAAAGCTTACAGTATACATTTCAGTCTCAATGGAATGCAGCACAGGTCTGAAAGTAAAGTGTAATTTTTATCTGTCCTGGCTAGTTAGAACTGCATCACTCTGCTGGCAAAACAGAACGAGGTGAGCAAAGCAATCCTCTCTCAATCTACTCACACACAGTACCATTTGCAACCCACTGTTGTACTGTCAGGTTCCTGGAATCATTATCTCTAAGTTGCCAGAAACTGGAACTCCTCTGAGTAGTCTGTGTGCCTTTCAGGTTCTGAAGGTTATCTACACAGCAAAAAGGTGGTGAGAGAGAAGGAACTGTCCAGGCCACAAGAGAGGAGTCGGAACACTTGACACCGAGATGAAGCCAATGATGTAAAACTTGGCTTCTCTGATAGGATTCCTTCAGCAAAAATTCACTTTTTGTGATAATATGAAGGAAAACTGAGCACAATGCTGATAAAGACATTTTGTTATCATTAACACACCTGAGAGTGAAGAGACACTAAATTCTGATAGAGGTTGAGAAGCATCATAATCCCTGTAAGTGAAATGCTGCATTGCAGCTGAGCATACCACAGCACAATCAGATTTTTTTTGTCCTCTTCCCAGGCAGAGGCCTTATATAACATCTGTGTTCACAAGGTTTCACTTCATGTTCCTGTTCCATTATAGACCTTAAAATGGGTTGAAAGGATATATAGCTCATCCACCTAACCACTGTATTGTAAGAAAACCATTCAAAACTGTTCCTCTGAGACCCACCTGTTCCTTGCTCTAGGCCAGCAATCACACTTTGCACAGCTTTTGCCATCCTGTGGAAAGAGATGAATCCCTTCCAGAGCTCAGACTCCTGGCATTCACACTCTTTCAGTATTTGTTTCGCTCAATTTCAAACGTGAATTGCACAACACATAAGTCACTGAAAATTTTCACACATTTATTTGAAGCCCTAGAGGCATTTTGTATTTACCTTGTTTTTTAAACAGGTTGCTGCATACGATTTCCTTCATGGACTGCACTTTCTGCTTCTGTAGTTTCACTGGTGGAATGCAAGTGTAAAATTCGTATAGTAGTTGGCTGTGTGTAAAGGAAAAGTGACATA
>VZTA01009828.1:146302-167520 GCA_013398855.1 Mohoua ochrocephala
TTCCCAGGTTTTCTCTCCACAGCGAGAGGTTTTATTATTTAGCATTATTCTTTTCCCGTATGTTTGTTAAATAAATAGGTTTTTTCCTCCTCTCACTTTCCTTCGAGGAATTTTTTCTGGACCCTGCTGGGGGAGGGGTGGCTGTAACCTGCCTTCTGTGGAGGGGACGTTCCTCCCAGAGCGCTCCTCCGAATTTTTCTCTCAAACCAGGACAGGCCCTAAAATGATCTATAAGAATTCATTGCTGATAACTGGGAAATGTTCAAGAGTGACTCACCTCAGTAACTTGGCATCAAAAACCATCTCAACGTCATGAAGAACTGATGGTATGTACTTCAAGGCAGCAACCTGAATTGACAGACAGATCACGTTAATCCTGTATGTCTATCTATGTATGTAAACAGCACAGAGCACACCACTGGGACAGACACACACAAAACAAAGGGATAAACTTGAACTTCTTTCTCCAGACTGAAATTTTACATCACATTTGAATATTAGTTTCATCACAGAGTTTCATGAGGGCTTTTGTACTGAGGATATGCTGAGGAACTTAAATACCATAATACCAAGTGGATCTTACTCTCTTTGCAGATGAGTGAAAGGGTTCAGGCTTTGCAGATAATCTCTTTGCAGACCACTAAAAGTGTCATTATGATGCAAATAAGTAAACCAAGCACTGATCAAAGCAGGAGCTGTATCAATTCCATCCCAGAAATATGCCATGCAGGAGGCAGAATTCAGGGTAACAGTCACCCGCCCACCCCGATGCCACCCTTTCCTGAAAAGGGGTGTCATGTCCCTAACCCACCATCTGCAGCCAAGCTGTGTGATGGTTTATCTCTTCCTATCAATTCCTGAGGTATGTTTTGACAGTACAGTGGGATAATCAAACCTTACCCTGACAAGGGTAAGAGACAAGTTACTATTCTTACACGGACAAGAAAACTTCAGTAGGCAATTTCAGGTTCAAAATCACCACTAACACTTGAGGTTAATATGCATAAAAACTAACTTACACTACTTTATTTCACTGTGCAGCTTTAGGGTATAAATTTCTACTAATATTTTGCTGAAAACTAAATTACAGTCATGTGAAGTCTTCTGTTACAGATCTATCTGATAGAAGCCTTTCTAGGTTCAATATTTTTCTGTACCTGTACCCAGCAAGCTCCTTGTTAAAAACTCAGTCTCCTTTTTGAAAGTAGGGGGGGGTAGAATGAAGACAATCTGAGCACAGCTTTCTTTGGCTCTCTTTTAGACCTTTAAAACACAATAAAGCTATAATTTTATTTGTATGAGTTTCCACTGCAGTAGCCAATTCAAAAAACCCAAAAAAACCTATTCATGTCCTGATTGAAAAAGTTTAGTCTGCAGCACGAGTGGATACAGTATTTGAGAGACTCAATGCTGGCTAAAGATACCTTCAGATAAAGTCATTCTCCTGCAGATCTCATCCCACACTCATACACAAGCCTAGAAAGGTCAAAGGAGTGTTTAAAAGCTGTTGCAACTTCAACAAAGAGATTGTATCTTCTACTGATCTTGGGAAATCCTGGAGTTATTGAAAACACCCCTACAAATACCTGTGTTGGGCTGGAAACTGGCTCCAGCTTTATTTCAGACACGTGCTGTTCCTCACTTTTCAAGCAACAAATACTGCATGAAGAGACTGCACAGCAGCATCTGAATTTCATTTTACAGCAGTTCACAGGTACCGTGAAAGATGTTTGATAAAAGACAGAGCCACCAGTGGCCACAAAATATTTCCAGCAGTGCTCCACTGACACCTGGTCTTTTGTGCTGACTTTCATGTATTCCCTGTTCTACACTTGCAAAGGAGGGAAGTGGGAAGGACAGAGCTGCAACCTCTCTGCAGATCCATAGTTCCAGCTGAAGTACAATTACAAGAATATCCCTCGCACTATTTTAGACTCCCAAGTTTCATTTGCAATAATTGCTTCAAATGATGCACTATGGACACAACTGAGCACTGCCCTTAATGAAGTCATAAAAATCTCCTAGTCAGCAGTACAAGATGTTCTGCATTCTTCAAACCTTAAGAGATTAGTTTTTTAAGTGGGATACAGATAAACCCACAGCACTGCAGAAATTTATTTCTTACATATACAATGTACTGTTAAATTTATTTTAACCTTTACTCCTGACCAAGCTTATTTTTAGCTGCCCTCTTTTTGCAGCATTACATTATACATATTCATGAAATTCGAGTACCCATGAGATGAAAAGTACATTCGAAGAAATCACTGGCGCTCTGTTTCTTAATCTGATTTTACTTGCCATCAAGGCGACTTTAAGAAGTTACTGTGCCATCCCCCATTGTGCACCACGAGCAAAGCACCACTATCAGTGCCTTTCTAGGCTTATTCTCTCGTAAGAAAACTGTACAGAGATGCACAAAGCCCTTAGAGTCCACTGCAGCAGTAGGGTGGGTCAAAACTGCTTGGGGAAGAATGAGAGAAAGGCGGCATCTCTGTGTTCCATTATTTTTCATACTTTTCAATGCCACAGACAATTTCTTCTTCCTCTGTTTCGATGACCTTGAGAACATGTCATCTAAGGTTTCTGAAAGCACGCAGAGCACGGGGAGTTGTGCTTTCTCAAATCAGTGCCTAGGAGCGAGCTGGGGAGAGCTGACATTTGCAGCAGACAAGACCATCTGTAGGTCAAACGTGGTGTGTCAGTTGGGGAACAGAACAGTTGGAAAAGGAGCAGGGGCTTGATTTGTAAATTAAGGTTGAGAGCACAAGCTGGTCAATGAAAGGGCACACTCACAGAACACAAGTCAGAAGTCAACAGTAGGGCGATCTAAAAAACATATAATCTGAAATTTAAAAATCGTTCATTCAATTTTATTCCCCTAAAGTAGAGGGTGATTTAAACAGACACAAAACACATCTGCTAAAAACGATGAATTTTTCCCTGAGTGCTCAGACAAAGGATAGAAGGTACTGATACCTCCTTATTCCCCCTCACCCCTGAGCCTCCCTTCACCAAACTCTTTGCAGGTACTGGAAACTGATTTCCAGGTTTCCAGGTTTCAATGGTTCTCTCCTCAAGAAGCACAGACTTCATGAAAAAAATCTCTCTAAAACCTCCAAAAGTCACCAGCAGTGGCTACAGAAAAGCAGCTGGTAAATGCAACAAAGCTGTAACATCATCCCTGCCAAAATAAATTAAAGAGAGGTCTAAGTCTAGTACCTAGAAAGTCCCACCACCATAAAGACAGTATAAATTATGAACTAATTGTTTTAAATAAATGCAAGAACAATCTGTAAAAAACTCTTAAAAGGAGGACTCCATACCCTACATCTGCACATGGATACTTGTACTGGTGAGCTTAAAACACTCCAAATCTCCACTACAAGGGTCAGCCTTACAAAGTGCCATCCCAGGACCTGTGCCCAGGCCACTCTGCAGCTCAGATGGTTGCTCTTAAACATCAGCACAGTAGGGATATTGAAAATATAATCCTAACTGTTGTTTAATTACTTCATGCAATGCAGAAGTTGAGAAGCATTCTGTCTGTGTCTTTAAAAAAAAAGATAACTTGACCAACTCCAGAAGGTTTTTATAAAAAAAGGCTAATGTGGATTAATATGTACATTTCCAGTTCACCAACAATAAATTAACAATTCAGTATTCAGCTGTTCAAAGCTTATATGAACAGTACTGCAAAACAGAACCACATAACTGCCCTTCTCAAAGCTCAGGCACCACAATAAGTCAAAGCCTCAATCCTCTTCAGTCAGTTTTAGAACAAGGACTGAAAAGAAAGATTTTTAACTTTTTGTAAATGTATACAGCATTTAACAGATTAGGAAGTAAGATATCACTCAGTAGATAAAGTTAAATTGAAACAATAAAGTGCTTCTGGCATGGATGAGGCTGTTCCATATAAAGAGTAATTTTATAAACAATCTTTTCCTGAGTGAATTAATTTTCAACGCAAGTCTGAGTGTGATTCTATCAGTAAAAACAACTGGGAAATTACTACTGGCTAAAATACTGAGCTCCAAATTTAAAAAAAAAATAGCAGAGACCAAGAAACTTCAGGTTTCAAAATAATTCCTTAAATCATCTACAGTTAAACCCAATAGGCATTTGGACAACCAAGGATGAAATAAGAGTTAAAAATTCACATTTAAAGGCTCTGCAAACTAGTGCAAGTTTCAGTACCCTGAGAAGCCCAATTACTTTAACTTTCTTCAGGGCTCCTAAAACTTTCTTCTCTGATATCTTCAGACCGTAATCTACTTGAACACATTAAATTGATCCTACCAATCTATGTTCCACTTATCAATGATAATTCCAAGTGTGACAGATTCAAGTAGGTTTTAATATTCTGATTATTCCTGTATTTTTCCAACAGACTCTCTGAATTCCCCCCTCTGGGTATGAAAAGTGTAACACCTTTGGAGTCCCGTGTGTCTATAGAATCACTGAATAACCACCTGTCCCTTACGCTGCAAAGTTGATTTGTACTACTACAACATCTATCATTGTCATCTCAAATTCCCCAAGGGAAATCAGTCTTGGATTTAGGCAGAGGCAGATTTATGAATTTCTTCCTACTCCTTTTTCCTCCCTCTGAGCAGAAATTATCTCCATTTTCTGGCCTGCATCCACCTACCAGAGCAGGAATCTCAAGTATCATCACTGAAGTCTCCTCCAATCGGGCACAGAAATATTGTCCCTTGTGAAAGCTGTGGCTGCCTATGGAGCTCACGATGAAGTGGGAGGGAGTGGTAATTTTATATTCTTCCCCCCCACTAAACTTATTTCCAGCAGCTGGCACTAAACTACAGCTGGACACTTCTCGTTCCATGCCTCTCCCATTAGAATTTTATAACATTAATACAGTAGTTTTTATTTACTGTATGTAAAGCAGTCTCTTTGTAGGCTTCTCTCAGAGACGCAGCTGTCTGAGTCATTAGTGTTTGGAACAAGAGCAAAGTTATGATACTAACCAGTATTTCACATCTGCCATAAAATGTTCTTGCTAAAAAGAAAACTTCCAGTACCTTATGCAGATTTAGTTACCCAAAAGCTCACTCGTGCTCCGTGGTTATGAATAAATAGGACCCACTTTGCACAACTGACAATACTCATTAGAAATGAAAAATTAAAATTTTCAATAGGGTATTGATCAAAGCATAACTGTTTGCTAACCAGTCTGTTCATGAAACACACTTACGTGCTCTTTAAAATTAACATAAATTTCTTTCCTTTAGTCCTTCTAAGAGACGCTCAGCTCTGTTTTCAAGGCTCTGCTGTTTCTGAGGAACATCAGATATCATGCATTTTTGCTGGACAGGTATAACATTAGGAACTGGCACCAAACATGCAAATATGGAACTGAGGGTAGGCACAGTCACATTCCTCAGTGCATGCAATGTCACAGTGCCGCTGGCTCTACAGCCTGTTCTGAAACACTCCCACCAGCCTTTCAGAGGCACCACTGCCACCTGCACACCCAGGAACTGTCAAGGAAGAAAAAGTTTTCTATGACCCTTTCTTGTCACTCTCAAGAAGAAACTACCCTGCTCATTAGAGGAGACACAGATGGACAATCCCACACAGCCACTTGGAGATGAGGCAGGGCAGGATGCAGTGATGTGACATGCTCTCCCAAAGAGCACAGAATCCTCCCAGATCTCTTTCTTAATTAGCACGAGTACCATAAGAGCAAACACTTTTATATAAACTCTTTCAGTGTTACTTTAAAGATGCCTTTTTTTTGTTCAGAAGTTTCTCCTGCTTCTGATGCAGTATTCAAATGTATAAACTATTCCCAGGAAGGCCTCTACAGAATTATCAAGTAACAGTGTATCTGATTGATTTTCAAATGCATTTAGAACATTACTGTAACCATGGTATTATACAATTAACTCGGTATTTACTTTTTCAGCTCTTTTGCAGTTGCACATTAACACTCCATGCAAAGTGTCAGCTAATAGAAATCCCAAGATCAGCCACCTGAGGTTTTATAAAAGACAGACTTTTTCATGGGCTTCCACTCCTAATCTAAGTCATATCGAAAGGAATCAAAGCACAAAACTAGAGCAAAATTCGAACCAAATAAATACAATGAGTTTTTAATAAAGAATGTATGAAGCATCAATATTGCAGCTCCCTAATAAATCTTCTACACTTTACTCTACAGGAAATCTCGATAGTTTTTCATCTTAATACAGTGCTGCAAATTATTTGATATTAAGGATGTTAATAGCTCCTGTTTTTCTAGTTTTCTTTGAAACATCAGATTATGAAATGTTAGAATAACTAAGATTGGCATGAATGGCAAACCCTGATCCTATTTTCAGTTTGAACAATGGCACTCCCAAAGACTGAGACAATAAAATTTATTTTCCCGACTAAGAGGGTGGAATCCCTGTTTAACACTATCTGGAGAAACCCAAGAATTAAATATTCAGGTCCCACTGGAGGCTTCATGTCATTAGATTGCTTGTAAGACTCCAGTACCTGTGTCTTGGTTCTTTCACGGACTACATCCATAGAATTTCTGTAAGCGGATCTTGTCCTGACCTTTTCAAACCAGCCTTCAAATTTATCAGACAACCTGCTCTTCCAATGGAGGGGAATTACAAAAGAGACATATTGGATAAATTTCCTGAGTGTCTTTTCCTCTATTTAGAAAGAGCAAAAATAAAAAAGCCCACGTAGAAAAAACATAGAGAAAACCATATCCAGCTGCTTTCCAAGCACACACCAACCTGCAACAAAATGGCAGTTTTATGCTGGCTTTTCATCAGGTTGTTGATGGATTCAAAGAGCCTCCTCATTGATTCTTCAAATTCTGTTTGTTCTTTGCCTTCATACAATCTGTTGAGAGATGCATTAGGTTATCCTTTCAGAATCAGAAAGTTTCATCCCCTCAAATGTAACAGATTTAACATTAGATATATATTTCAGAAGTTGATCCAATATCATGTACATAGCTATTTCCCCAGTGGGTTATAACTGCTGTTCACTGTACGGTGTAGAAATTCTGCAGTTTGAACACTACATAACCACTTTCAATTGTTTTAAAAGCCTCTAAAGCATGACACCCCCCAAGACTGGAGCTTATATAAATCATTTTACTTTCAAAGTAACTTATATGCAAAAAAACTGTTGGTTTTTTTTTCCCCCCACTACAACTGAGATACTCTAGGATATTTTTCACAAATTATAACTCTTTCTGTCTTCTGCTGCTATTGCCACTTTTTCCAAGAGCTATTTTTACTGGCCCCATTAACCAGTCTACTTTTTGAAAAAAGTCTCTATTTGACATTTAAAAGTTTAAAAGTGCATTTAAATTGGGCTCACTCCATTATTTCTCCATTCCCTGCCCTAAAGTTTGAATCCCTCAGATTATCTCTTCTATATTGTTCATACTGGCTCTTAGTACTAAACACTGCCTACATAAACAGTAAAAACACTGGTGACATGTGAAATTAGTTATGTGAAACAGCTGTCAAAAGTTAAAGAAAAACAAGCTAAGAAAAAAGCCAAGATGACAAGAGAGTCCTGAAATGTGAGGAGAATAATGTGAGCTAAGTGCTGCCTCTTCTGCACTATCAGAAGAGAAAAAAAATCTCTTTTTAAAGTTATGTATTGCAGTGTCACTTACTTTTCTTTTCAACTTGAAATGTAAGACTGCCTACAATAATAATAATTGTCCAATGAATTTGGAATTTCCAACCTCTAGTGAAGTAGGAGTAGATATGTGTAGCTCATCACCTGAATATGCAACACATTGCAATAACCTACTTTATGACAGATCGTCCAATGAACACTTTTAGCTGTGAGATAACATGAGGGATTAAAAGGAGGACCAAAGTTCTCCCTGAAACAAAGCCTTGCCTTCTGACCTTCATCCAGACAAGAAATTTTCCATAATCCTCTACACAATGCTTCCTTCCCCAAAACTCTAATGTCCCCTTCTGCCATGACACCTGTGATAGAAATATAAGATAAAGCTGTATTCTGCTCTCCTGAGCACCATCTCCTTCCTTATACAGCTTTACACCTTATTTACCTGTATCCATCTATAAACAGTAAGTTCCTAGAGACAATAATATTTCGAAGGTATTATCCATAGCAGCAAACACCTTGTGAAGCTACTCCTACTTCAACCAAAACTTCATAATTCAGCAGGTAAACTTAATTTTAAAAGACCATGAATCTACATGGATTTTTTTAAAAAAATGGTCAGTGGAATAACAGAGAAAAATTGTATTGGAGCTCTCACTGAGCATAAGACAGCTAGAACAGAGCATCTTCCTATTCTGGTGAACCCCCCCCACAAACACAGCACCCAACCACTCGCTCTCTCTGCAGGCCTGGGTCTGCCACTGCCTGGCCTCTCCCCCTGCATTCCTTCAGCCACAGAGCAAAGGGATGTCAGAACAAGCTGTAGGGGGAAACCAGATCAGGATAAATGGAGAAAGGTGAAGCAGAAAAGAACCGAGGAAACGGGTCTGTGGTATGTGGGGAGAGTACAGTTACCAGTGTGTATTTTTTCTGCTTCCTCTTTCCATTTCCTTCATTCTCCCATCCTTTCCCCCTTACCCTGAATACCACTTGTGAATACAACACCTCCTGTGTTTGCCTGAGCCACACACATCCAGTCCATTGAGTCTTCCCTATAAACTCCCTAACAGAAGATCCAAAGCTCTACATTCAGTGTGGCCATGGTTGCTGAAATGGCACAGCTCCCTGCACAGTCTGAAGGGCTGAACACCGCGTTCTCAAGGACAAGGCTCCAGCCTCCGGCCATCTGTTGCGACGTTTGGCCATCCGCTGGCCTTAGGCCAAGCCACCTGACACGAAGAATAATCACCCTTTGGAACCTGCTGCTCTTACTAAATACATCTCTGGAACTTACACTGAGAATCAGAAAGCAGTGCTTTGAATAGTCCCTCTACAAAACATATCTCAGCAATATCTGTATTTTAGAGCAGCTGCCAGTTTTTATGTTTTATTTGTAAAAATAAAAACCAGCTCTGTTCTAGAACCAACTTTTTCTACTTCTCAGGTCTCCTTCTATGCCTGATAGTAGACAGCTAATTAAATGGCAATAGCTGGATACTTACTGTGAAAATAATGTCCTTGATCTAACAATGAACTTGAAAACATATTCCAGGGCTTTCAGAGTTCTTAGGATAGGTTCACATTGCTCCCCTCGGCTGGAAGTATCCAAGTACGTCTTCAGAACACTCATTAATTTCCTGAAGTTTAAAAACATTTTAAAAAATATTTTTTATTATTATTTTTTAATTAACTTCTTTAGCTTGTTCGGCAGCTCTAAATACATGTTCATGCTTAGTCAAGCACACACAACAAAACAGACTGCATGTACTTCCACATTTATGTTGCACAAATTCTGTCAGTATAAACAAATGAGGAGCAAATTCTTAGCTGCACAAGCCAGAGAGCAATCTGCAGTCCCAGAAGAGCAGCATGACTTTACACAATCCTGGAAGCACCTTTACAGAGGTTTGTAATACACATGCATAAGGTAACACAAAATATTACTTCTGCCTACCTACACTGAGCAGTGACTTAACACCACCATGCTCCAATTAACTGCATGTAAATACTACAGTATTCCAGTACACAGCAGTATCTGCTTTAATTATTTATTTTATTAAACACTTCCTTACTCTGTATCTAAAAGCAACTTTTTGCTAAACACGCAGCCTGCTACAAAAGTGCAAAAGTTCATCTAAAATTAAGTCCCTTAATTTATAGCTATAGAGTCATCTTAAATGATTAAACCAATACTAATAATGCAATCTTGATCTTAATGCAGCCATAAGAACTAAGATAAGGGTGGCTGGGTTTTTTTACTATATCACTACAAAAATGGAGATCTACTGTCCCCTGCCCTAAACAAACAAAGCCAACAACCAGCTCACTGTGCAACTAATACATATCCCCAGCCTAACTCATATTTCAGGACCAACATGCTGTGCTTTCAACTTCTCAGCCTTCTGGGCATTACATTCATTGTGTGTTTCCATTTACTCCTCTTCATAGCTTCTCTGAGTTGGAACAAAATTTACCCAACTTGCATGTAGGGGTAGTGCACGTTCAGCCCTCTCAGAGCTCTCTGAAAGCCAGGAGAAAGGATGACTAAACAGGAACTGAATAAACAGGTAACGCTTTGGCCAACCAACCATATCATAACATGGTTATAACACGTCTGGGACACAGCAGCTCCTTCCTAGTTAGGAATTAGGCCACACGTGTCTTTGTTTTATAAATGATTCGGGAAACAGGGTAAATCTTCCATGATGTACATTGAATCAATAATGCCAAGAAAACACATGATGTGGGGAACAATCATAAACATTGTTATTTTGCCTCTACCGTATTGATTAAGTCATCAGGAACTCCCAGCCAGGTAAGTCTTAGAAATATTTTATGCAAATAAGGCTGTTCTGAGAGGTCCTGTACCCTTCCTTCTCTTCTTTCACAGTAATGCAAAGCATTAAATTACGTGTGCTTATTGCTTATGGAGTGAGAGAGGATTGAAGAAGAGCACATTGTTTGTGCTTGAGCTTTCTGAGCCCACTAATGCTCACTTCAACTTGACTGGGTTGTGAGAAAGGGCTGATTTTGCACTGCTGCCTTTCAACTCTAGGAAACTCATGTTCTAGTGCATGATTTTTGTGACATTTCCTGTTGAGTTAGAACTGATGCAAATTCAGCACAGGCACTAGAAGATATCCTCAACTATTTCAAACCTTCAGCTCAGGTCTTCCATGTACTATTTATATTCCAAATTGAAGTTCTGCTTCAATCTGCCACTCCATTAAGCTGCCAGAACAAGATATCAGGTAGATTAAAAACCCACATCTGTCCTGTTATAGCACATCCAGAGATCAGCACCAGCTGAAGATGTTACCTTCCTTCATAATTCAGTCATTTTATCCTACCATCATCTGCAAAACCCTATTCTAAATAAAGTAGGAATTCAGGATTAAATTTGGTGTGTAACATCTCTTCACGGTTTATACTCCCTTCTATGAGCCCATGTCTTCCCATCTGGGCATTATGTGGAAGCTCCAAAAGTGGAAAACAAATATATAAATAAGAAACCCACTGCAAGTCCATCCACCTGCCCATTGATGTGACCATGTAACAAATAATAAAACTCCATTTCACAGCAGGACACGTAACAAATACCAAAATTCCAGTTCACTGCACTGAACTCCTCTTGACACATCAGACTAAAATGCATGTGAAGACTTGACAGTTCCCAAACAATTCTTTTCCCCTTGAGTTTGCTTGATGTGAAAAAAATAGGTGGAAACCTATGTAAATGGGTTAAGGACATCCTCAAGTCCTCCCTCACTCGAGGCATTTCAACTTAAGGCCAGGGATATAAAGGGAGAGGCTTTACAGCAAAGCAACTTTTGATAAATTTGACAGGATACGAGTGAAGTGCTCAGACACAGCAAAATCCAGGCAACAGAAAGCAAATGCCAAAGCATCATTTAACCCCTAATCATTTGCTATGGGTTCATTAATTCCACTTATAATCAAATGTGTCTCAGAGGCAGATAAGCAAACAGCAGCATCACAACAACAGTCACCATTAATTACATCAAAAAAGTCACAAGCAGGATTCACTTTCCTTTAAGTGATGGTGAAGGTTTAGGAAAAAAAGAGGAAGAAGATAAAACAAACTTACTTGTATGCCAAGGTTGCACTGAAGTGCTGCTGGATATATGCTTCCAAAACAGTGTTAAAGTGCTGAAACTTACGGTCTGCAATGAGCCCTATGATATAGATCTAAACAGACATGGACACAGTTAGCCAAAGTCACACCTCAAATTTAAATATTAACTTTCTAAAAATGTTTCTGGTGATTTACGATTTAAGTTTCTTAAGAAATTTAATTTTCGGTCAATGAGTAATATCCCTCTGTTCTACAGAGACCTTAAGATTAATTCTCTGAAATTAACAACTCCATAGTTTGTTCAAAATTCTAAGGTTCTTTACTTTGACAAATAAAATCAGAGGTGCTGATTCTTACCAGTGCATCGAAGACAAGGATGTCATACTCATTACTGTGGGAATGTTCCATCATGATATTAAACAGGGCATCCAATGTATCCTGGAGAAACTAGAGAACATGAAAGGACAAACTGATCACCAATTCAGCTTGAAAACATCACAAGGAAGTTTTCTGAGAGTAGACTTGGCTTCCCCCAAGTTAGAATTTTACTGAAGCATCACTAAAATTCAGAAAACATTTCCAAGGATTTAGGCTCTAGTTGCTTTAATTCTAAGAACCTACATCCTCAGACACACGAGCAATCAATAATACATGCTTAGCTCAAAGCTTATGGAAAAGATAAAAATATTATATAAATGACAAAACTTGCTAAAACTGCGTTCCTTAGTGACACAGATTAGTGGTTGCTATTTTCACATATACATGATGATTAAAAACACTCTTCCTACTTCTGTGGTCTGATTCAAATTCTGCTCTAAATCAAAGAAAAGTACCTCAGTGACTTGGGACACAAATCTTTGGTTAAAAAAATCCACTCCTCCTTCTTCTTTTTTTTTTTTTTTTAAAATATTTATTCCTTCTCTCCAGAGACATCTGAAGTTTATGTTTAAAGACACAAAGGTAATAAATAGTGTCTGCCATTTTCCAAAATAATAACAATTTTTTATTCACATTATACTCATTAAGTTAAGAAAGTGCTTTGTTGGGTATATAACACTTTTTGGATTTAATATCAGCATGTAAATTAATACCAAGAACTGCAAAGAAAGCAGTAAGAATTGTTTGTTATACTTCAGACAGATAAAAGGAAACAGATGAATAAAGATCGTGGAAAATATTTTATCCTTACTATCTGCATCTCCTAGTAAAAATCTTGCAAATCCCCCAGCCCAACAACAGCCAAGACCAGAGATATTTGAGATATTTGAGATCACAAAGCAGAAGGAGAGCTGGCCCTCACTGTGAAGGATCCTGTCCAGGTGTTTGCTTTCTCGCTCCCTCTAATGAAGAGCTCATGTCCTTTGCAAACTAACAAAGGCATTATGTAAGAAGGGGCCTGAAGAATAAATATTACTAGAATAACTGTTTAAAGACATACCTTCACTACTTCCTCTCCATCCACAATCTTCAGCTTTTCCAGGTTCTCCTGAAGCAGCTCTGGCTTCATGCGCCACTTCAAGAGACCCAGCAAGCCCACTAATAGAAAACAAATGGACAGACATTAAAATTTAAAGTGGGATTTATCAATCTGTGCAAAGGTCTTCCTTCTAAAACTCCCACCTGTTTAGAAGATACATACCATTCTGAGTTACCTTGGTAGAACAAACAAGAGTTGAAATGTAAAACGCATCTCGGGAGCTGACTGAAAGCCCCCCAACAATGCTTGAGCTCCTGACTAAGGTCGCTCCTTTGTTTTCCGTGTGCTGGCGGGTAGAAGGCAATGTCAAATAAGCACCAGCATCCTCCATTTTTTTACTGTCCCCCTGGAAAACAACACACTATTCATTACATATTTCACACCATTGGATTTAAAATTGGACTTAGTTTGTGCTTTCTAGAGAAGTAAATAAAACTGAGGTGTAAGAAGGGAATTTGAGGGGTGGCACCACTGGCAGAGTAAAAGCAAGAGCTGATCTCTCACTGAAATGTCAGGAGGTGTGGAACACAGCAGACTCTGGAGCATCACCTTGAAGACTGTACACAGGATATAGACAACATGATCATAATGTCTGCACACAGCTTAAAAGCAGAAAACAGGACTGAGTAAGGAGAGAACAGCAGCACTATCTTGGTATCCCCATTACAACTTTATACCTGGACCTTGAACATAAAAGATCAGGGCGTGGTAAGATTATATTTTAAATCAGACAATGTGCTGCAGTAACTAAATGACATAGAATAAATGCTTTTCAGCAGAATGAACAGTACAAAACCCGAGAGCCAACGGGTATTTTTCCCTCCTCTCTTTCATCAGCTCATGTGCCACAATCCCACGGATTATCTGGGTCTCATTTTAGGATTCTCCAGACAGGAAAGTAGTTTTAGACAAAGGCTATGAAAATCATGCTACTCATTGTTTAGAGAGCACAGTTTTTCTTTAACAAAACTATTCCAGGAAATTCCCCTGATGAGTTTGAGCTGTCACTTAAAGCCACAACACCGTGACAGACATGACTCAAATGCAGACCTTTAGTCTACAAACGTGCATAAACAAGGAGCTGCAGAGACCATAATTTAGAGAGACATTTTAAAGTTTTGCAGTTTTATCTGGTTCAGTGACTGCAGATGAGCAGTTTGTACTTCCTATTGAACTAGGGGTAAGGTTAAAAATTGACTATAAGAGACCTAGACAGAAAAGAGGCAAAACCCTCATGCAGCAAAACAGACAGCAGTACTGACATCTCTGATTGTATCAGGCTGGCCAAATATTTACTTCCCAAATTTCTGGAAGCAAAAGAAACTCTTGACTTCCTCTTTTTGGGACAAGTCAGACAGACAATGGGAAAAAGACGTGAAATTTTGATCCAAAAGTCTCTCAGAAAGGTCCAATACCTAAAGACAGTTTAAACTTAGCAGTTTTCAAATTACTTATTTTGAGAGGCCAGATGTATGACTGCTTTAAACACTTACAGCTTACAATTACTGTTTTTAATACTAGAATAGGCAAGCATATGTCAGAAAATCTGTCTGTTTCTCACAACCGTAAAGTAGGTCAACTCCATTTAGCATTTCTCATCCATGCTGTCACTTCGGAAAAAAATTACTGAGCTGAAACAGAAATGAATTACGTGGAATTTCATAGCCAACATTAACCACACAGTCCACAATTTTCCTTCTAGTCCCAATATTTATAAATGATAGTTCCCATGAAGAGAAGATAAATAACTATATGCTGCCATTAATCTCTTTTGGCTTGCCTAAGCGACTTGATTTAGTTGCGTGCGTCTCGCTCGGCATTAATGTTACGGCAAATTTGTTTACTGAGAAGAGCGATGAGAAAAAACTTAAGTTTCCTTTGTGTTGAAAGTGATTTCTGGTTCTTAGTTCCTGCTACACACCATTCTCCAAGAGGGGAAATTAAACAAAAGTCTTGAAACATCTGTTCCCTGCTTCCTTCACAAGGTCAGAGATGTTACCTGTGTCCAGCCAGGCCTAGCTAAAGCTGTTCTTCACACCCAAAACCGAATTGCTGCAACTTTGATTTTTGCACCTGAGGAACTACACAGCGGTTTAAAAGACTGCCCATCTCCAGCAAGAGGAGCGGTACCCACCCAGGTACAGAGCTGCAGCACAACTTTTTCTGTATTCTAGAAGGCCAGAAGCCCAAATATCAGTAAAAAGAGCAATCATCTCTCACTGTGCTCAGATAACATCTTTATGTCATTAAAATGCAGAGCAATGTTTACTGACAATGGAACTGGTTACAACTCTTCATTCTGTTCAGATGAAAAGCACAGTATTATCTCTGATAGAATAATAGAATCAATCTAGCACTCAGTAAATGTACAACGCAAAGGCAACAGTGCGAGAACAGATGTCTGGTGAGAGAAAGAAAGGCAGAAAACTGAGTCCATACCTTTAGGACTAACAAATCATGGATGCCATCTTGGAGAGTTGTTCCATCCTCCTTCATTAGTCTTACGTAGGCCATTGCAAAATTCTTTTCTCCCTTATCTTTAGCTGCAAAGCAAAAGATTTTGAGTTGACTACCCATCAACAATTAAAAATTCACTGAAGTAGAAATTCCCTACTTACACTCTTGAGTCGACCTGTGCCTGAACATGAAGCGCAGGTGAATCCTCTGCATGTCTTCAATGGGGACTGCTACCTTTTGTAAAATCAGAAGATAATGAGGAGAGTTATGGGGGGTGGTTTCACATGTAGCCAGCCCCTATTTTAGAATAAATAAGCACCACTTCTGCTGTTTCCATCGTGCCCTTCACAGGCCATTTAAAACTGTTGAACCTGATCACAAAAGCAGAGGTGGTAGCACATAAGCAATGGTTTGTTAGATTTTGCTGAAAGTCTGGCACCAGTGAAGAAATTAAGCAGAGAACTCAGTGAGTTAATGCACACGGGTTCTAGGAAATAAGTACAGTGCAGTCCTACCACTCACCCTGTTAACCACAGAGAATTAAACAACTCCTCTGCACTATGCAACTTCCACATTTCAGATACAGAAACTGACAACCAATTTATTAAAGAGGTGAAAAGGGTATGCAAATTCCAGCAAAATAAACTGCCTATATTTTTGTGATTAAATTTATTGTAAAGCCTTGAGGAGAATCACGGGGATTTCCAAGTGCTTTATTCTTAAAGCAGAATGCTTTAGGTCAAAAATGCAACAAAAAAGGCCAACTGTGTAAGGGAAAGCACAAATTTTCATATTATCAAGTTTATAGTCCTAAAAATTTAAGGACTTGCACACCTTTCTGTCCATTCTCAACTTCCCATTACAAATCTTACCGCACATCACTCCTCAATATTAACTGTGCTTTTCAACGGGATCTACTGTTAGTGATCCTGTACACAAGTCTGAATTACAGAATAATTTGAAAAACTAGTGTAATAAGCAATAAACAGAATGGGTCAATGTTTTCAAAGCAACAAATAAGCTTCTGTCTGAAATCACACTTCCATTCCCTCCCTGTCCTGCACCATCACAGGTAACACACCCTAAGGTAATAATTGCAAGCTTGTCATAAAAGGCTATTTTGTCTTTAAAAAAACCATGCAAGCTTGAGACTGCATTATAAGAACCGTTTCTGGCAGCTTCTGGGAATTTTCCAATCATAGACATTAAAGCTTGATTAGATAATTATTAGTGTGTCTCTAAAGAGACGCAAGACGGTTTTTTCTTTTTGAAATCAGAAGAGGGGGTGGGTGTTTTCATTTGGGTTTTGGTTTAGTCTTGTTTGTTTGTTTTTTAATTGAAGCTCCTCATCTCCGTTGTTTCACCACAACAGAACAAATGCAATATTTCACTTTTGATGAGCCCTGTTAGGACATAAGGTTATCTAAGATGATCTCATTTGCTTTGCTGAACAAAATCCACACATCACTTTCTAGGCCAAATTTCAAGCCTCAGTGATCAGGTATCTCTGATAGCTGATGTATGACTAAGACTCCATCCTTCAGCTGCAGTCAGGGACAAGATGTTTCTTGGAAGAAGCTGATGCTGTGCAACCTTTCTGTGTGAAGCATTAAGACGTGCAGAAAGCCAGTGGGAAGTAGCCAGGCCGTACCTTCAGTGTCTCCATCCAGCGCGGCTGCTTGACCTGGTAGTAAACGACTGATCTGTACTCGCTCACGGGCTTGTCCCCTGCTCCCAGGCAGATGGCATTCTCACAAAAGGAGGGAAGAAACAGTGCTTATTGCCTCATTGATTTGGGTAAATTTTGGAGCAATTTTGGGTAAATCAACTTGAGCAAAACCGAAAAAATCACCAGAGAGCCTCCCTCCCCTCAGAGTCCCGACCCAGGAATTCCAGCCTGGCTGTGGGACACGGCTTCCCCTCACAGGCTCTGCTTCCCGCCCTCACAGCGGGTTTGAATTTGGCTATGGCATCATTCAGCATTCAATAATAATGACAGCACCGACAGACAGGAAGCATTAATGTGAAGATACTGCATTTTCCAAGCCCCTGAACACAATGGAAATAAACATTTATCATAATCTATGGGTAGGGCCAGTGTAATTGCATTTTACAGGGGTCATGTAGTGGGCTCTAAGAGATGTGTGAGGAATGTATAATAGACTTGATTTCTCCATCTGATGAATTCAAGTAACCAACATGTCAACTCAATTAGTAGAAGAAACACTAAGGGAAAAAAAAAAATAAATCTAGCTTCCTTATTCTGTTTATTTCTCCATTTACTTTTAAATACTTTCTTCCAGCAGAGTCTTAGAAGTGCTAGGCTGCACACCAGAGGTGACTTCCAAACTGGACGTTGTAGAGGCACCAACAATAAACAATTAGAATTTCCCATTCTTTAAAGACTATCGGAATTAGGACAGAGCCAAGTAAAAGATTTGATCAACTTCAGAACTTGCTGTTTCCTAGGAATTCAGTTTTCTTAGTGAGTCTGTGAAGGCTCGGCCTGCATCTGTCTGGTCTGGCTGGCTGCAGCCGAGTTGTACACGCAGAGTAAAAGCTCCTGCTGGACAGGGAGGCACCAAGATCTCTGGTACCTGTCAGAGATCTAAAGTCCCTGAAGGAAGTAAACATTAAACTCTCTACTAAAGGCACAGACTCAGCTAATCCAATCTAGGCAATACTAACTGCTGCAAAGGTGCAATAATCCTGCTGAAAATCCAGTGACTCTTAGAAGTCTGATTCAAACACCAAGATGCCCTGCGTCCAGAAGGGTGTGATGCTGATACCTGAAGATGATTTGTATGGTCTGTTCAGAGGGATTTAACTGCAGAAAGCAATGTCTCATCTGCCTGAGCAGAGATTTTTCAAGGTTTATGCACCTACTTGTTTGTCACCTCTGTGACATTCACTTGGAACAAAACTCCTATTCCTTGTAACAGTAAATCAAGGGCTGGTTCTGCAACTGGAACTAGTTTGATACCTAAACAGAACCTACCAGTTCCCTTATTTCTTTAAGGAATATTTTTGTTTATGTGGATTTTAAGCATCTTAACTGTGATTAAACAGAATACAGAATAGAGTTAACTTCTGTGCATGAAAGTCATGGCCAGGTGCTGTCATAGGTACAGGTACTGTTTTGTAATCAGGGCTGCAGTTCGTTGTGTGGACCTTAAACATCATGTGGGATTAGAATTTTCTTTACTCAAGCTTCAAAGCTACATTTTAGGTCAAGCAGTTAGTTGCAGTTCATAAACAAGTCATGAACCACAACGATTCACTCCATCTTTATTTCATCTCAAGAAGTGTCTTTATGATTTCATCCTCACGATCCCAACACTATAAAGCTCAGAAAATGACAGATCAAAAATCCCCCTGAATACCAAACTGGTGATAAACCCTAAGGAAAAGACAAAAGATCTTCAAAATAGGAATAGACAAGCAAAAAGACACTGTAAATATTTATATTGCATATGTAATTGTTGTCACTAATATCATTATCTGCCATGTACTTAATTCAAGGGACAATGACACAGACTTCCTGGCACAAAGCAAGGGTTTCTTATGTGGCAGAAATGGTACTTCTAACATTTCAGTGTGCAAATTGCATTCCTCTGGGAATTTCCTCAAGAAAAGCCCTAGAGTAAGAATGCAGTAATTGTCAGAATCAGCATTTGTTCCTTGGCACAGCTAAAATAGGTCATTCAATATTATTCCTCGTTACATTTTTATGCGAGACTTTTATAGGGCTTTAATAGACAGATCATTTTAAAAATCAAAAAACTCGCTTGTCACAAGAGGTCACAGGATGACACAAGAAAGGGAACTGTGAGTTTTTGGACAGTGGTATTTCATGAAATGTGTGAGTTAACCCTTGCATCAAAAACGCAGCTCATGTTTCTATGCCCCTCATGCAGAAAAAAAGAAAACTTACAGGCAGCACTTTTCCTTCTTCATCACAGACACACATTATCACTTCCACATTCCTCTGAGTTGTTTTATTGTATTTATCAAAATCTCCATACAGCAATGTAATATATATGTCATTTCTTATATCTCCTAAAAGAGAAACCGAAAGGTTAAAAATCAGTTTAAATGCTGTGAGAGCACAGGATTAACTGCGCTGCACACAAGTACCTCACTGTGTGCTGTGAAACAGATAAAAAATTATTATTTTCCATCTGAACTTAAATTTTCAGTTCTTTTTCTCTACCAAGGCAAAAACTACGATGTGAGGAGAAGCAAATGGGAGCTCAGAGGGCTCGAAGCAATTCCCGTCCTGCCCCGACACCTGCTGGTGAGGCGGTGGATGATCCCGTCAGGAATTTTCCCCAAATACACAGCTCTCTTTCTAGAGGGAGCTTCACATTTTAATTTTTTCTTCTGAATGAATTCATATGGCTTCTAAAAGGATCGATATTTTACTTGAGTTGGGGGGAGGGAGGTTTTGGTTATTTGTTTTCTAAAAACGAGCAGAGCAGACTGTGAGTGATTTCGATTGGAAAATATCTTGTCATAAATACAAATGAAATCAAGATACTGCAAATTCATTTGTTTATTATTATTAAGGACAGCAATAACTTACAATGAAAAAAAGGTTAATTTGAAATTCAAGTGACATCCACCATAATCTACTTACAGGATAAGAACGTTATGTACAAGGAGATAGGTTTATCCCTCACTGCCTGCATTTTATTTTCCCTGTTTAAGCACTAGCGAGTACTTTCCAAGGATTTCACAATTTTATATAAGCCTCTAATATTGGAACAAAACTTACCATGAGTGAATTCTAAAGGGCCTCTGAGTTACCCATCAGAGAAATAAGTAAGGCAGCAGCCGATGCTTATTAACATAGGGAATGCGGAGAAATCCCTTCCTATTACAGAACAAAGCACCTCCTACCTGGCATGATTATTTCAGGGAATCCCAGCTTTCTGGCAACGACGGTGGTTCTGTCTACAAGGTGTGGGTAATCCTTTCTAGTCTGAATCACATCTCCAATCAGCATTTTCACAGTTACCCACAGACCTATAAAGCGCAAAAAAAGGGAAAAAAAAGATTACATTTTTGGTAGGGAAAACAAAAAATCTGTCTTCAGATGATTGCCTCTTCTACCCACCAAAACAGGGATAAGGATTCACTTCTCCCGCTTCCTGCAGATGAAAGGAAAAGTTCTATAATGCAAAACTGCCAACACTAATTTAAATAGCCCCTAAGATTCTGTAACAAACTCATGGTTCCTCAATTTCAGCTTCAAAGTTGACCCACCTCCATGGTGGTGCTACAGCTCCAACATAAAATGAAGTCTCACAAAAATACTGTGTTACTTAAAAGAAAACAATAAAAATATACTTTACCTTGTCCACCACTGTCTCCTTTTGATGCAGTGATTTTGCTTAGGAGACTGTGTAAAAAGTCATTCTCTGCCACTACCCTGCAAGAGGAACAGCAATGTCTGCTCAGGAATTAAGTGCTAAATATATCAGACACCATCTAGAACGTAAGTGGCAAACAGCCTCAGTCTTTGCAGTATTGCCTTCTTGTGATACATTCGGTATTTTTATTATC
>VZTA01009829.1:0-34595 GCA_013398855.1 Mohoua ochrocephala
CACGCAGCCACTCGCTCACTCCCTGACCACCGGGATCAGGGAGAGTATTGGAAAGATAAAAGCTGGAAAACTCGTGGGTGGAGATAAAGACAAGTTTAACACGGAAAGCAAAAGCCATGCACACAAGCAAAGCACAACAAGGAATTCTTTCACCATTTCCCATGGATAGAAAGGTGTTCAGCCACCTCCAGGACAGCAGGGCCCCATCCCACCTAGCAGTTACCTGGGAAGACAAAAACCATCACTCCAAATGTTCCCTCCTTCCTCCTTCTTCCCCTCACTTTATATAGTCAGCATGATGTCACAGGGTCTGGAATATCCCTCTGGTCAGTTGGGATCACCTCTCGTGGCTGTGTCTCCTCCCAAGCTCCCAAGTACCCCCAGCCTCCTCGCCAGCGTGGCAGTACAAAAAGCAGAAAAGACCTTGGCTCTGTGAAGGCTCTGCTCAGCAATAACAAAAGCATCTCTGTGTTATCAACTCTGGGTTCAGCACAACTCCAAAACACAGCCCCATACCTGCCACCGTCCAGAAAACCCCAGCTGAAACCAGCACCCCTATCGACTCCATGCCCCTGTCCAAAGTTTCTCTTCAGCTCTCCCGTAGGCTCTTAAAGTACTGGCAGGTGCTCTGAGGTATCCCCAGAGCCTTCTCTTTCCCAGGCTGCTGGTATGAAGCTGCTACAAAGCCATGGCAATCGGGCAAGAGAATATATGTAGCCTGGCCATGTGAATGATGTTATGTGAGGCTGCAGAAGAGCAGGCTGTGAATATCTGAATGTACTCAGAGACAGGCCAGTCCACCTAATGTCACCAGAGGTGTTCTTTTGGGAACAGAAACACGTGTAGATGCTGCAGCAGCAGCAGCTGCAGCTGATGGGATTGAGGAAATTAACAAGGAAGCCACTAGACCCTGTTAACTGATCCTGGCATATCGTGCTGCAAGTCTCAGAAATTCTGAGAAATCTATAACAAACAACGGTCAACCCATTTCAGGGTGGGCATGAACAAACGCCCCTGAATCAAGATAGAAAACTTCTCTTTTCTGTGGAATTCCCCATTTATAAGAAGGGGCACACGTATGGCTGGGTATATATTGCAGTGGCACTCCTGAGGATTCAAACAGTCCTTTCTCCAGGGAGAAGAGGGAAGGAACGGTTCGGCTGCCTGTTCTGAGATTCTGCTTCCAGGTAAACTCTTGCTCCTTCCTCACCATTGACTCCAATACTAAATATGCTTATTCCAAGCCTTTCCTGAGCTTTGGAACAAACATATATAGACAAAGCCTAGGCTGGAGCCGCTGAGCTCCAAGGAGCAATCAGAGCTTATGCATGCACTGAACTTTGCAGCACTTTAGTATTTTTTGTCAGTCAGGAGGGCAAGGACAGAAGGAATGATTTGGGAAAGAAACTCAAGCCAGATCACCTGAAAATTAACATCAAACTGTTGAATAAGAAGGCACGGGGAGATTATTGAGTACCAAACCCCACCCACTTGCAAAAAACCTCTGGGCAAACCGAGGTAGTGTCTGAACTCCTGGAAAAATTCACTCTAAACCCTGCTTGGGAAATCTAACAACTCTCTCTTCCTGGAGGTGATAGAAACCCAAACAGTCTGAGATTGCAGCAGAGGTATTTGAGAGTCCTCTGCCACTGTGGGGCTGTGAGCAGTGTCCTGTGCCGCTCTTTCCCATGGTAGGTTGTTTTCTATATATCTATTAAGTTAGCTATTAAGTTAGAAAGATATATTTTAACCTCAATGAGTGGGTGACAGGAAAGACTTTTCAGACACTTCTCTGCTTGATTTGGGGCAGCTATGGCCATGCTCTGCAGAGTACTGCAAAAAGTCCATACTTGTAGTTCCAGTTCCAAGTTTCCAGCTCATTGGTCAACCATGTTCCTGATCCAGGGCTGGTAAAGAGAAAAGGACCAGATGTCTTGGGTCAGAGCAGGGCTGTGTGTAGCTCAACATCCTGAATCCAATGGAAATGGAGAGATGAGGGTCAGGGAGAAGAATAAGAAAAGAGCAAACGTGCGAGGTGACTTGTAAGGACTTCAGCAGTCCTCAGCTCAGACCCTTCCCAGCCAAAGGTGGGTGTTGTGTTGTAGAGGCTATGGCAGCTTTCTCTCCGAGGAACCCTTTTAATTGCCTGTCCTGCCTGCCTTATTCCAAATGTTGGTGATGTTAAATCACTCCATCGAGTGTCTAGCAATGAGAATGGACGCATCCCTGCTATGCCAAAGCCTGTCTCTGAAAGGAGACAAAGCCCCCTGCTTGGTTGCCAGCAATCACAGGGAGTTTTTCAGCGGTTTTATCCTAAAGGAATGACCTTACTGACTGCTGAAAATCATGTCAGCACTGAGAAAGAAAAGATAGGACAGGTGGCTGTCTAAGAAACAGAAATTCCTGCAACGATGCCTTTGACTGTACAGGAAAATCAACCAGCAAAGCTAAAGATGGGCATCAGCAGGAATCCCATGCAACCACGGGAAGAGCTGTCCCTCAGTGCTTGCATTGCAGCAGTCATTGTGCTGATGAAATAGAGGTGTTATCCCTCATGCTTGCTGCTACCATCTGCTTGGCCCCTTCATTTTCTCTCTCCATGTGTCTGCAAGTTCAGAGTCTGGGGCTGGATAACATGGAAATGCAAGGTGAGCGGCAGGACACCCACAGCCCAATGCCAGCTGAGAGGCAGGACCCCAAGTGGACCATTTGGAGTTCAATATTGGGTCTGACTGGCAGAGCTGCATGTCTGTGTGAACCTGCATGGGGCCAGAGACATGTAGGAAGTGCAGCATCGCTGTTCTTTTCCTGCCCAATGCCCCATGAGACTAAAGCCCAGCTCAGCATTGCAGAGGGCTGAGCAGAATCCCTGCCCAGCTGAAGGTGTCTGCTGTGGGAAGGTCCTGAGAGCAGGGGGGAGGTGGGGAAAGGTGACCTTCTCCCAAGGCTGTGCCTCAGTTCCAAGATAGCTTTGCTGTGAGAGCTGATTACACTCGTGGTGGCTTTGGATCCTTTCTCATACAGGCTGAGTTCTCCCACTGCTGCCTCCTCTGTGCACCTAAACCCTCTTTTATATTTCACCCTTAGTACCCTGGTGACACTCCATATCCAGGAGGAGAGAAGTTACTCCTTTCCTGGTCTCTCACAGTCCCCTCCTCTGCCAGCTCTGTCCCCCTGCACAAAAAGGCTCCAGGCCACGACCAGCTCTCTCCAAGCTGAGTGTCCCTCTGCATTTGCCTTCCAGGGGAGCAAGAGCCCTTCACTTGAAATCCTCCCGAGATGCTGTGGCTGCTGCTGCTGCAGGTGTTGGCGAGCTGCCTCTGGCCGGGACACAGCGAGGTGTTCAGCAACTTTTCAGGATGTCCTCAGTTTTTCTGCGGGGGGATCCCCCCAAATAATGCCCTGCAGCCAGCAAGCCCAGCCTGGATCTGCCAGCGCTACAAGAACCGGTATCGTTATGCCACCCTGTACGACCAAGCACTGCGCATTCCCGTGTACTCTGCTTACATCTACGAGCCTGGATCTGGCAATAGATCTAAAACATGGTTTGTTGAGCCCCAGGTGAGTGTCTCTCTTACAGCACATCACCCTCCAATCACTAATTGAAAAACTACAGCATTTAACCCTACATTTCTATTTCCTCCCACCCCTACACACATGCAAATAAACACACTGGATGGGATTCTCCTCATTTAACTTCAAACACCTGCCCCACATGGTTCCTCTGATGCATCTGAGACATCAGCAGGAGGATGGGATGAATCATATCCCAAAGGTGCCCAATTTTCTGCCTTGGCCTGACAGGAACAGCAAATCAAATCACTTCGCATTACATGACAAAGTCAAATGATCCCCCTCCCCGTACCTCGCTCTGGTGGGTGACCAAGTGATGGGGAAAAGGCATCCAAGAGAGGCAAAACTTGAGGCACCAAGAGTCCTGCTGGGCTCTGATCTCCACTTTGTCCTGAGCTGTTTTGCATCCCTGACACAGCTTATCTGCTCCTAGTCAAACAGAAGAGTCAAAGAGGCTTTGTGAGTGGTGTGAGAGAAGCGAGGAGGAACTCGGAATGGGGTGAGATGGCCCAGGGACAAAGCCTCGGCAGGCACAGGCTCTGGAGATGAGAGGGTCAGGTTAGCACTGGGGGGAATTCTGGAGTGACATTTCAGGCAGTGAAGAGTGAGGAGCATCAGTGTCGGTCCAGTCAGAAGGGCGTGATCTCCATCCACGGGCAGGGAGCCCTGAGCACCTTTGGCTCAGGCTTGGTCCAGAAGGATCCACCAGACAGACAGAACTCCACAAGCTATAGAGCCCTCGCAAATGACCTTCAGTAAAACAGGCCAAGCAAATTAAGGAACAGAAAAAGAGGAAATTCAGGACCTTTCTAGGGGCAGTGTAGCAGGAGAGTTTAGGGTGAAAATGTGCCAGAGCATAATGTCCAGTTTCAGAAGAAGAAATATGTTTCCCTAAAGATGAACAACGTGTTGAAGGTATGAAAAAAATAATCATTTGCACTTGTTACTCAAATGAACTTGAGCAATTAGTCTGGTCTTGCACCACTGCAGCCGCCACATTTAGCAAGGGATAAAAACTTCTGTCTTTTTGTAGAATCATGGAGTCATAGAGTGGTCTGTATTGGAAGGAACCTTAAAGATCATCTCAATCCAACTCCCCTGCATGGGCCAGGCCACCTGCCACTAGACCAGCATGCTCCAAACCCTATCCAGCCTGGCCTTTTCCTTCTGGACCCTGGACACAGGATACCAGAAAAATCTTTGCTTTTGATAACTTTCTCCAGAGGCCTTTTTGGAGTATTTCATTTTGCCAGGATTCTTTTGGGATTACAGGCTCCTCTCAGAGGCTGATCGTGTGTAACTTCCTTTCAGTGACGCTGCAGATAATGCCCCCTGGCCCACATCAGCTCTGAGACACATTCTTAGCAGTGCAGTTGCAGATTCCATTTACGATGAGATCTTCTTGCTTACTGAGGAAAAATGTTCATCCTTGAATGAACTGAAGCCCTCCCAGGGAAGCCTCAGCTCCAGAACGGATTTCCCAACACATGTCCCTGTGTATGGGATTAGAGGAGGCAACCTCTGGTGTTCCAGGAGTGGGGTACACCTGTAGCAGCCACACATAAAATCACAGAATCACAGAATCAAAGTGTGGGGTTGAGGGGATGCAGGGAGAGCCCTGGGCAGATTTGGGCTGTGGAGACAGGAGGAAAGGGAAGCAGATTTGGCAGGGAAGGTGTCTCACCAAAGTCACCTTTCAAACCTAGGAGTGGAAAATGCTCCTTGTCTCATGCACCCCCTGCCCCACACTCCCAGCACAGGCTGCAGGCTGGATCACAAAGGTCACAAGTCCAAATGAGAGCAGGCAGCTTCTGAGCTTCTTTCTCTTTAAAGCTTTTGTGTTCATGCGGGAGGGGCATGTCTCTGATTTCTCTCAGATTCATGCATTTTCATGCACTGAGATCACAAAAAATGAGATCTTGACCATCAGAGACTTCTGCTCCTGGGAAATCTTCTCCATTACTCCCATTCCCCATACTAACACCTCTTTCTCTTTCCCTGTGAAGCTGATAAAGGCAAATATTTCCAGGCAGATGGAAACAGAGTTTACCCTCATGAAGCAATACAAGTACACCTTGAACGATATCGGAGCGAACCAGGCTATCCTCCAAGACTATGGGAACCTGACTGGTTTGGACCGTGGCCATTTGTGCCCCAGTGGCCATCAAAATGGTTCGGACAGCAGGGCATCAACTTTCACCCTCACCAACATAGTGCCCCAGAATAAAGATCTCAACGGTGGCACCTGGAACATCTACGAGAGTAGAACAATGGCCGCACAGGTCGTGGGCTGTGACACCACCTACGTCATCACGGGTGCTGTGCCTGGAAACATGAAGGTCAGAAACAGGGTTAGTATACCCAGCTACATCTGGTCGGCTGCCTGCTGTCTGGTGGGCACAAGGCCAACGAAGGCTTGGGGGGTCATTGTCAGAAACAACATGAACAACAGTTTCCCGCTCCTCACGCTGGGGCAGCTGGAGACCGATTTGACCCGGCACTACAATGGGATACAGGTTACTCTGTTCCACAGTGCCTGTCCCCGCTAACAAACCTCACATCCTTGATGGAAAAGGCTCGGTGTCTTTTCCCACATGTCATAGAATCATGGAATCACAGAATGGGTTGGTTTTGATGGGACCTTAAAGATCATTTCATTCTGACCTGCCTGCCATGGGTAGGGACACCTTCCACTAGACCAGGTTGTTCCAAGCCCTTTCCAGCTTGGCCTTGAATGCTTCCAGGGATGGGGCAGCCAAAACGTCTCTGGGTAACTTTTGCTTGTACCACAGCCTGCTCACGGTAATTTACTTCTTTATAATATCCCACCTAGCTCTGCCCTCCATCCATGTGAAACCATTCCCTCTTGTCCTGTAACTCCTTACCCTTGTCCAAAGTCCCTCTCAAGGTCTCTCAGAGATCCTTTAGGTACTGGATTCCCAGGAGTCTTCTCCAGGATGAACGCCCTCAGCCCTCTCAACCTCTCTCCAGAGCAGATGTGCTCCAGCTCTCAGAGCGTGTTTGTGGCCTCCTCTGGACTCCACTCCAACAGCTTTGTGTCCTTCTTGTGTTGTGGGCCCCAGAGCTGGAGGCAGCACTGCAGGTGGGGTCTCACCAGAGCAGAGTAGAGTGGGACAAATGTCCTGTGCAGCGTCTGTGCTGCTTCCTTCTCTGGTGTGTTTCCTGCTCTGTCCCTCAGGGCACCTCCTCCTCTGCTCAGAGGCACAAAGACGTGGGCAGAGCCTCCAGCTGCTTTGCTTTGCTGCCCATCTCAGGAGAGAGCTCTTAGGGACGAGTCCTCTCCTCCTTAGCTGGCCCTAAGAGTGTGCAGCTGACTTGTCCCTTACCTCCTTAGCAGGGCTGTGGGACCAGGGCACCTCGGGTTGCCCAGAGACCTTGTCTGGAGATCTCCATGTCTGGAGATACTCAAACCCCGGCAATACATGATCCTGGGCAACCTGCTCTAGCTGATCCTGCTTGAACAAGAGTCTGGACTAGAAGATCTTGAGAAGTCCCTCCAAAACCCAACAATTCAGTGATTATGTGATCCTGGGACATGGTTTGGTTTGCTTGCTTTTGAAACGGCACCTTGAGAGCAGCAGCCGTTGTATCAGACAGGCAGGCTTTGGCATCAGATCTATAGAAAGCTTTGAGCAGCCAAAGCTAAATTCCTGTGATGCACTCCTTGGATACCTTCATTGTCTGCTCTGCTTCTGAAGCTTTTCTGTAGATTTATGGGAAACTGATTTTGGGGAAATGTATTCAATGGTTGCAAAAGATCAATGTGTGCCAGATCATTTAGTTTGCAAGAGCTTACAATAAAAGTTATTTGCTGCAGTGCTGGTTTGCAGGGTCACCTCATATATAAACCACAAGTTGCTTCTTGCTGAAATTTCCACCACCAGCAGTAATGTCACAGTGCCCAGAGCATCCTTGCAGGCGGTTGGGTGTCCAAATGCAACCAGAGGATGCCGTAACACCCACACAAGTGTCAGCATCAGACCCCACTTACTTCTCCTGTGAATGGGCATGAAGAAAGTGGGCTGGGCTGCCAACAGCTCATACAAGCCACGTCACTTCCAGAGGTGCCAGCTTGAGCCTGGACTTCTCAGCTCAGGAGCTGTTGTTCATCGTCCTGCTGGGTCTCGTTGCTCAGCCAGGACCAACCTGTTTGGGGGCTGCACTGAAATACTGGTTCTGGTGGAGATGCAGAATGAGGCAACCCCATGCAGGTGTCTCCAGGTGTGGTGGTGTCCCAGCTCTGACCGCAGCCAGCAGAGCTCCAGGCCTGCCTCAGCTGCATAAAGAAATGCACCCCGGGCCACTGCAGCTGCCCTGAGGTATGGAGGGCCCCAGTGGGGCTGGCTGATGTGCTGCAGGAACCTGGGCAACACCCACACCCACCTGGGCCAGCAGCCACAGGCCAGGCCCATTCCCCAGGGGCAGAGCCAGGGGCTCTGGACACCTGAGCACAGGGAACCAGATCCCAGCACAGGCACGGGGCACCGCCCAGAAACACCATGGAATTCTGCTCCTGTTGTCTCCAGCTGCCATGGGCAGAGCAGCAAGAGCCCTGCCTTGTGCCAGCTGGGCTGCACAGACACCTAGGAGAAGATTTTGCTTTTTAGGATAACAAAGTGAAGACTTCACTCTCAGCCCCTTTGCTGGACAGCTCCTGCAGTCCCAAGTCCTCTGCCTGGATGGATTTTTTTCTCCTGGGATCAAATGCTGACACAGCCCTGAAAGGCTGAAAGCATCAGTGCAATTTCAGGCTGAGGCAGCTCTGCAGACACCTCTGCTCTACCTCAGGGGGCTCCCTCTGACTCGCTCACCCACCTCTGCACACCTGCTGGGGCTTGAGACCACACTCATCCTCACCACTGCTCATCCCATGCCCACCACCCCCACTTTCCACACTCTGGAACCACTAGCTGCTTGACCACCTCCATCAGTCCCACCTCTATCAACTTCCCAGGCTCTTCCCAGGACCTTTACCCCTGGCAGTACCCAGAAATGCCCTGCCCCCCACAGCAAGTCCGTGAAACACTTAGGAAGCCCAACAGAGAAAGGAATCATCTCAGTCACTTCAAAATCCCTTTCCTCCAGTACTGCAATCACAACAGTTATTACATTTCCCTGCATTCCCTCAATTTCTTTCTTGGGAAAAAAACTCAAGCCAAGTCACCTTGAGAACTAACATCAAACATTTCAATTAGAAGGGAGGGAGAGCATATTGAATGCCAAAACCCCACCCGAGACAGTGCAAAAGTCCTCTGGACAAGCACAGGTGCTGGCAGAACTCCTGGACAAACTCACCCTAAAACCTGTTTGGGAAATCCTACACCTTCCTTCCTTCCTGGAGATCAAATAAAACTGGCCAGTCTCAGACTGCAGCAGAGGCATTGCAGAGTCCTCTGCCACTTTGGCAGAAATGCTCTGCCCTCCACAGCAAGCGTGTGAAATACTTGGCAAACCCAAAGTAAAGAACCAGCCGGGCTGCTGCCTTCCCACAGGTATTAGAGGTGCTTCTCACAGCAGCCCAGCTTGGATCGGAGCAGAGGGCTGCCCCAGCTCCTCAAGCATCTGGCCAGGCACCTTTCATCTGGGATTGCCTCTGTTTTCTGCTGAGCCTGATGTGAATGGGGAATAGGGATACAGCCCTTTGCTGAGCCCAGAGCTGGTCCATCCCCACAGAGGGGTGGGAAGCACCTCTGTCCCCTGGGAAGATGCAGCTGCACTGACGTGGGAGGGTAATTTTGCAGTTTGCTCTGTGTCTGTCCGTCTTTGGGGAGAGCTCTGGGCTCCAGTGTGTCACTGGGATTTTAGACATGAAGGAAAAAGGATTTTTTCCGGGAGCTGTGAGGAGATGCTGGGAGTTAAACCCACTTCATTGCCAAGTGTTGGATGATGCAGCTTGCTTAGTCCTTTTCCAATAACACCAAGGGTTGAGTTTCCATGAAATGAGCCAGCTGTCACGTGCCACTCTGGAAGAGATGGAAACAAGAAAATCAGGCCATTATCTCGCCTCAAGAAAGCAGCAGGGCAAAACTCCTTTGTTCCATCCAGGAGTATCTTTGGCTGCACAGTGGGAAGGCAGCCTGGGAACTGGTTACTGGCAGTTTGCCATCCCCTGAGCAAAGGAGATGCCATCTTCATTTGCTGGGCTGGACACACGGGAGCTGCTGGAGCTCTCTCATGTAGGCAGCGAATGTACTGGGTGTGGTTCTGCATGAAACACGTTCTGTTCGTGGCACTGCCAGGCCAATCTCCGGCTGCTTGCCCAGGGAAAATCCACATTTCTTCATCTCAACCTGCAGGGACAGGCTTTTTCCTGGGAAATGATAATCAAAGACATGAGGGTCCTTCCTGAGTCTCACAGGAGGGCCCACTGGGACTTTCCTGTCTTCAGCTAAGTGGTAATCTAGAAGAAGGAAAACAACTACTTTCACTAATCTAAGTGCTTTATCTTGCTGGGAGCTATTAGAAGAGAGGAAAGTTAAGTTTACCAAAACCCAAATGTCTATTCTCATGTGTTATTTTCATATCCAAAGTCAGACTAAGAGATCAAGTCAATATTAGATGTTTGCTTAACCAGCTTAGCCTCTGGATATAAAGGCCACAATTTCCTAGTAAGATTAAACCTCCTTTGATTTCTGAGGAACTACTTATGTGTTGTGTATCTGGACGGGATCCTGTGAAGTTACACTCCATGTACACAAGAACCACCAAACCTATTCAAACGAATCACACAATAGGAGAGTTTCCCTATTTATTTTGTTTTTACTGTTGCTCTTGGTTATCATCCGGGTTCTCCTCCAATGGGATTTACACACTCAGCTTTCACACGGCAACTGTGCAAATATTGGAGCTCCAACAGCCAACAACAAAACCCAAACATATTAAGTCTTTTTGTACTTTCAAATATCTCCTTCCCTGGTGGATGGCACTCCATTTAAGAGCGGCTCAGCAAAATTGTACAGATGATTATTTATGTCTGTGCAAACATCGGATCCATTCTAAGGAATGCTCGAAGGCCACAACGACACGAGCTGCTTCTGAGAATCCAGGTCACATTCATGTTTCCTCTGAAAATAACAACTACTTCAGCCAAAAAATCTGATTTTACGTGACATTCTTTTCGGGGAACTGCTAATTTGTGATGGATTGTAAACTCAGAGCCTCAAAATGCCTCATAATCTAAAGAACCTTCCAAGGAGGCAGATTCATTTCTTGAAGAGAGCTAAGAGAGAAAATACACTCAAGACCAGCCCGATCTGTCTCAAGTGCTGGATGGATGTTCTGCTGTGCCAGGGGGTTTGAGGGGTTTTACGGCAGATGCCGAAGAAGTCCAGAAAATGCCAACACCATTCAACAGTGATACTGTACCTTGGGAATGCAAGTTGGCATCCTTTTGTTTTTCTTTTCGTTTGAGGTTACATTTTTCCCCACTACCTTCACAGAAGATTCAAAGCCCAAAGCAAATGAAACTGTATGATATAAATATGCAAGAAAAACCTGCAAGCTCAAGAAGGCTGAACCAGTGATTTCTGAGCTGGAAGTAATCAGGTTGCACTGCCTCCATCCCTCAGAGAGTAAATGCCAGGAGCAGCGATTTATCTCTGTCCATCCCATGCTGGTTTATATGCAGGTGGAATTTAATGACTACACTTGGTGTCTAGGTAAACTCTGAATCTTAGATATCAAAAAAGATTTTAAAGCAAGTGTTTTTATCTTGCTTTTTGAGAAAAAAAAAAAAGAAGAAAAAAGAGGAGAAGGTTTTGCTGCTAAGTGTCTTCCAGTTTCAAGCATGAGAAGTCTTCAGAAAACAGAAGTAAGAGTATCAGATAGATTGTGATTATCGGAGAGCACGGGTGAGGAAGGTCAACACGAGCTGTTGACCACATAATTTGGGAATGTATAAGCCAGCTCTTGTGAAGACAGATGCAGATATTCCAGATTAACACATCACATCCCTTTTTTAAAAAAACCCCTTGTTTTAAGCAGCTGTACTACTGTGGGAAAAGGGGAAAAACAAGACTCAAGAGTCCCACTCCCTGGGGCTTCATTGAATTATGGAATGGTTTGGGTTGGAAGAGACCTCAAAGATCATCTTGTTCCAACCCCCTGCCAAGGCAGGGACACCTTCCACTAAACCAGGTTCAAGCCTTATCCAACTTGGCCTTGGACGCTTCCAGGGATCCAGGGGCAGCCACAGCTTCTCTGGGCACCCTGTGCCAGGGCCTCACCACCCTCACAGTTAAGAATGCATCCCTAATATCTAATCTAACCCTGCCCTCTGGCAGTGGGAAGCCATTCCCCCTTAACCTGTCCCTCCATGCCATTGTCCAGAGTCCCTCTCCAGCTCTCCTGGAGCACCTTTAGGCACTGGAAGGGGCTCTGAGGTCTCCCTGGAGTCATCTGTTCTCCAGGTTGAACGCCCATGCTCTCCCAGTGGGTACCCTGGAATATGGCTGCAGACAGAGAATCCAAACCTGCCCATCCTTTAGCCCCATGAAGTGCAGTGAGTAACACAGATCACTCCAGCACACAGCTCCTGCTCATGTGGCACAAGGACTGCTCCTACGTAATGCACATAAAAATTTCTCAGTGCTAATGGTGGTGCTAGAATTTTCTGTATGAAAGCATTTTATGGCAGGTAAGCTCATAAAATGGAAATCTGAGACCTAGTCCTAGAACACATCTCTGTCTGCAGAGCACACATTAAACTTACAGGTACTTTCACATCTGACATAAATTAAAAGCCCTCTTTTCAAACCAAGTTGTGTTTTTATGTTTCTAAGTCATCTAGAAGACAGCACTGTCAAATGGAGAGTTTCTCTCTGAACACCCCCTGCCTGTGTGAATGGCTACTCCCCTCACTTCCAACAACACTGACCTCTTCAGGGTTTGTCTCCTTTACTGCCATCCAAGCCTGTGGAATTTCTCAGAAGAAAAGGGACACCTGAAGAGGAAATGGCTTCCTATTTACCCTTGCTGTCTCTAATTTTCTCTTCAAATCCTCCTTCTCATTCAGAGTGAAAGGCCATATCACAGAATCACAGGATCAATTAGGTTGGAAAAGACCTCCAAGATGATCAAGTCCAATCTTTGACCACCTTGTGGCGCCTAGTGTCCCATCCAGTCATTTCTTGAACTCTTCCAGGGATGGTGATTCCACACCCTCCCTGGGCATCCCATTCCAATGCTTAACAACCCTTTCTGTGAAGAAATTCTTCCTGAGGTCCAATTTGAACCTCCCCTGGTGCAGCCTGAGACTGCATCTCATCCAGTCGCTGGTTTCCCGGGAGAAGTGACAGACCCTCGTCTGGCTGCACCCTCCTGTCAGGGAGTTGCAGAGAGCAATAAAGTCTCTCCTGAGCCTGATTTTTTCCAGGATAAACAACCCCAGCTCCCCCAGACACTCCTCATAGAACTTACCCTCCACATCCTTCCCCAGCTCTGTTCCCTTCTCTGGACTCACTCCAGCACCTCAGTGTCTTTCTTGAACTGGGGGGCCCAGAACCGGACACAGGACTCGAGGTGTGGCCTCACCAGTGCCGAGTACGAGGGGACAATCACTGCCCTGGTCCTGCTGGCCACATTATTGTTGTTACAAGCCATGATGCCATTGGCCTTCTTGGCCACTTGGGCACATGTGGCTCATGTTCAGCTGCTGTCACCAGCATCCGCTGGTCCTTTCCCACTGGGACACTTTGCAGCCACTTTGCCCCAGTCCGTAGCACTGCCTGGGGTTATTGTGGCTGAAATGTAGGACTCAGCACTTGGTCTTGTTGAACCTCATCCAGTTGGCCTCGTACCATTGATCCAGCCTGTCCAGATCCTTCTGCAGATCCTTCCTACCTTCCAGCAGATCGACATTTCCAGCACACTTGATGTTATCCATGAACTTACTGAGGGTTCACGTGATAAGATACATAGTACAAATAAGTCCTATTCCAACAGGAATAAAAAAAAAACCCCATGGGAAATATAAATATCAAGGCTACAGAGTGAGAATAACTCAACAGGAACACTAACCAGTAAAGCAATGACACATACATTCTGTCTCAAAACAGAAAACTAGACCAAGACCTCCTCATGTCTTCTGAATTATAAGGAAGGGATCCATCCCATTTGGCTTTTGTCATATGCCATGTAAGCATCTGTAGTCAATCTGGTCAGTCCCGGCACTGTTAAAGTCAACGGAGAGAAACAGGTCATGACCCTGAGTCATTTGACCTGTATATATACATAAATAATTATATACCTGTGTGTGTATAAATAAATACATAGTCACATGCATATATTACATAATAATAATATATTTATTATTATATATAACATATATTTATTATTACATATATCTAGGCAACAGGGTGAGATGAACTGCTCTCTAAAGGGACTTGTTCCTCCCCACTGCCTGCCTCAGACACAGATACTTGCATTCAGTCAGGTGAAACCCATCTTACTGGGCTGAGCATGGCTAAAAAGAGACAAGAATATCCAGATCTCACAAATTCCCAATAATGTAAGGACATGTCAAGTACTGTGTGTGCTTGAGCCTGTCCTCAGATGCCTTTGCACTGGGCTCTCTCATGCTCTGCAGCTACAATAGAAGCTGTCAAACTAATCATCTGCCACGATCTGCAGCATCCTTGTCTGAGCTGGAGGAATGATGTAGGAACTGTTGTGGAAGGGGCTAATCCAAAATAATTGGGAAGAGGGGAGTGATGAGGAATGCGTGTCTACAGTGAGCCCTAGGGCAGTCCAGTCAGATTTTCAGCTGCAGTGCAGGGGGTGAACGGGTTTAATTTCCAAGGGGAACACTTTGAGGAGAAAAGTGTGCCTGTGGTTGACCCACCTGGGGGTGGGGAAGAGGCAAGGGGACTTCAGGCGTCCAGCAAAGCAGCTCTGTTTGTGGGGAGGGTTGGGGTGTGGGCTGAAATGATGGTGGCACCATTTAATGTGCTTGGGACAGGGGTCCATACGTACTCCTGGCCGCTTGGGAGGGGCTGCAGTTATATAAGAAATACATCTGCTGCATGGGAGGAGGAGGAGAAGTGGGTTTGGGAAGCAGTTTCAGGCAGGGCTCTTTCCCCATCTGCCAGTGATAGGATGCACTCCTCCTCCCAGCACTCTGTAGGTGGAAAGTCACGCTGTCCCCACAAGAATTAAGCCGTAACATCTTCTGCCTCCTTCACACGTTGGATTTGAGTGTCCAGGCTTCCTCCTCGTTTGCCACTGCTGGTCTTGGAGTCACTGATACAATCTGCTTTCTTCTGTGGCAAGTCATTAATTTCACGAGTTTGCATCTGAATGCCACAATTCCCTGAGAAGTCTTCCCTACAATGGGAAAAAGACTTTACTACAGGTGGGAAGAAGCAGGTTTTCTATGGTTTCTTCTATATTTACTATGAGAAATAACAGAGTGCTTTTTGCACCATTTAGGATCTCAGTTACTCTTTCGTTTGTCAGTTACGATTTCATCCGGCATTGGCTATTTCACCATTTGTCCCACCACAGAGCCAGTAAAATGTAGCTCATTCTTGACACTTTTTCACCTAACATATTTTCAGAAATCCTACAATGGCCCAGGCAATCTGCACCGTAGTTGACCATCTTCACTAAAGCATATTTCAAAGCACTGTTTACACTTTATATGGCTTTATCCAGTCATGAATTGACAAAAATCCACATCTGATGCGGTTTCACGAGATCCTCCCTTCTCACTTTTCAAGAAAAATCCCCATTCAGCTAAGAAGTATCAGTAATTGGTAAAGAACATGAAGAGAAATGAGGACGAGGATTAGCAAAGAGAGAGGAGAAGAGGAGAATTCCCAAATGTCAGATAGGGACATCTTGGCTTAACTAGGCTGGGGAGCCTGTGAACAGGAACAGCCTTGGTGCATCTCAGTGTAGTAACAGAAACAGGGAGGAGTTTACTCCAGACTGAAATAAATCTGCAGTACAAAGCTGTCATGACACTGAAATCAGGGGGATGAAGGAAACAGAATTACGTGGCTGTGGTGGCAGATGCTCCCCCAGACTTCCCACAGTTTGGCCAGAGAGAAAAAGACTGACTGCATAATCTATCTGAAACAACGTATTTACATAATTAACCTTAATTTCCCCACAGAATTAATCTCCCATCCATTATTTGAACTGCAATTCTCAGTTCCACAATGGCTGGGACAAAGACTGCTTTTTAGAATTACGGAATCACAGAATGACCTAGGTTGGAAGGGATCTTGAAGCCCATCTCATTCCATCCCCCTGCCATGGGCAGGGACACCTTTCACTAGACCAAGTTGCTCCAAGCCCTGTCCAACCTGGCCTTGGACACCTCCAGGAATGAGGAGTCCACAGCCTCTCTGGGCAACTTGTTCTGAGATTTTTTGATTTCAAAAGCTCTGATTCCTTCTTTTTTTTTGTGCCACTATTTAACAGCTGAATCAGACAATCCCAAAATCCAGGGTCATATTTAACACCAAAGAAGGTGTCCAGAAATCGAAGAAGTGCAATAGGGAGAGGCTGATCCAGTTGACAACTTTTCCACCTCTGGAGATTTTTTGGTTAGATTTCACATTTTCCTCATTCTGTCCCACTTACCTTATTGTCTGCTTGGTGAGTCACACAAAGACAAGGGGAATGATAAGCAGAACAAACCAGATAGCTGTAAAACCAGAAAATCAATATGGTTAGCACCTGGAGTTATCTTATTTATTGCATTTACTCCAGCTGAGGGAAACAGGCAGGATTAGGGATAGGGTCTCATCTTGCCCCTATGCCCAGAGGCAGGAATTTTTCCATGTTGCCCCATTGCTCCCAGGGCCCAACCAGAGGAGACTTGGGCAACTAGAGACTGACCACAGTCAGATAACCAGGGACTACTGATGTTGTGGTCTCTGGAGCAGTTTGCAGAACTCCTCCTTCCCTTCCTTCATCTCACTGCATTATTCCTCTCCATCATTCTGTGCACTACAGTTTTCGACAGACTCCAGCTGGAATCAAGAGCCCTTGTGCAAAGTTTTGAGCATATGCACAGTGAGACGCAATTCCTGTTTCATCAGCTAATGGCTAAGTGGAAGATGGGGAAGGGAGAGCAGAAAATCGCTTCAGACTGATATAAATGCACTGGTTTAGCTGTGAAGAAATGTTCTATTTGCTCATCTTTTTTTATTCCTTTGAAAATGTAAAAAAACCTCTGCATTTAAATATTTACATTTTTTTCCTGCTTTTTTCCAGTTGAAGTGATTCACTGAATTCACAGAAAGTCTCAGAGAAGAATCTGAAAATGGCTCCATTTAAAAACCAGACTTTTGGTTGATCTGTTTTCTTTTACATTCCTTATGAGCCTTTGAAAACTTCTTTATAAAAGCTTAAGTGCTTGAACAATCTGTTTATACTGTCTTTACTAACTCCTCACACAATCCATGGAAATAGATGTGTCTTGCAGCATATTTAGTAGCTCCTCTAACAGAAATGGACCTCTTTGGAATAGAACAACAAACTGAAAGACCAAGTAAGTGCTCCGGGTGATGGAGTGAGGCTTTTAAGAAAATGGCATACCTGTCACTGGCAGCATCCCTGATGAGGAAGAGGAAGTGGACAGAAGAGTCAAACCTATGAAGAGAGAGAAATACTTGACTTTTGTATCAATTTTCTCTTCCGATGAACAGCAGCAGAGCAGTGATGAAGGCAGAGTCGGGCAAAGAGCCAGCTTGTTCCAGCATCAAAGCAGTGCCAAGGGTAGAGTCTGGCAGCTCTCCCTCCGCACAGAACACTTAAAAACTGCCATGTGTGTTTCTTGGCCACCAGTAGATCCTCCCAGTCTGGATATCAACACATGTGCTGATCTGATACCTGTTAATGGTGGGCATGAAGTGAACTGGAATGGGATCCGTCTAAGATCTTTACTTCATATGAGACTGGAAGGATGACTTTCAAGGTGCCAAGTTAGGATTTGGAAACACGGCTTCAGCCAGGACCTGGTTTTGCCCAGAAATGTAAGCCAAAGCTTCTCTAGTGCAAGAAACGCATTGAATTTCTCTCTTATCCTGAAAAGGAAGCTCTGAACTTGCCCCAGTATGAGATATGGACAGATTTTTAACAAGACGTCCTGTGATAGTGGTTTCTTGATGAATTTCTTTGTGCTGAATGCTGAAGGAGAACTGAGAAAGGGGAGTATGTTCCTTATCCAACCTCATTATAGACAACACATCATAACAAATACAAAGGCAACACTTTAGGGGAATAAATATTTGGTGCTCTAATTGCCAGGACATGATCTTGCTCAAGTTTGAGAGCATTTTGCAGGAAACTGGAATTATTGTTCTGCTGAATTAAAGGCCAAGGGGTTTTTTTCATTGTCCAGTCTCATGTTTTTCCACAATCCTAATTTTAAAATTTTAAAATATTTGTAATTTTAAAATACTTGTAATTTCAAAAGACTGTATTATTTTCTGGGACTGGTTTGTTGGTGGGTTCTTTCCATCACAGCAAGACGTTCCTTCATCCTGACAGCACCAAGTGATACTTTCAATGGAAAAAAAGTCTGGTGGTGTGATGGAAGAGGAAAGACCAGACGACAAATTGTGATTACTGTACCTGGAACACTCTGAACCAGGCACCACAGGGAAACAGATCTATGAAATAGGGGAGAAAGTCCTGGGTTGATGCTGAAACAGGATGTCCATTAAGGCAATTCATTCTTACAGCCAGAGCACCACCGAAAAGTCAACAACGGCCAAGTGTCACCTGAGAGGTCACTCTGCAGGCCAAAGGGGCTGTCCAAACCATCCTGCTCTCCCACGTGGTCTGGTGTGGTCACAAGGGCTGGAATTCCTCTCACCTACTGTTACACAGATGTGGCCTCTGAGACAGTCACCGAGGCTCAGCCATAGCCACTGGGCAGAAACAAGGCTTCACAGGGTGCATTTCACCCCAAACAGATGTAAACCAGAGCAGCTGACAGAGCACCATCAGCACCTATTCCCCCTGCTGGTTATAAAGCCAGTCCAGCTCAGATGTGGCCATCTGTGCAGTAGACATCTACAGTTCCACAGGATTAATCTCCTCTTAAAGGAAGTACTGGTGAAAAGCCTTTTTTTCCCAGTCTCTTGGTAGGAAAAGTCCTCTCTTGTTGTCCTTGCATTGGCTTCCACCTCCTTAACTTTCATCCCATTGCACTTCACTGACTCAGAGGAGGTTGGGAGGGCACTGGAAGCCTGAGGACTGTAGAGGGTGTGGACAGCTGGGTCTGTCCACCTTGTAGCAGGGCATCTTACCCCCCATGAGAGCTTATCCACTGTTTGTTAACCAGCCAGATAAACAGGACAAGCTGCCTTGCAGTGAGTTATTTGGGCTTCATGGAGTTAATGCTGCTCTGGCATCCCCCAACTGCCAATAAACATCCTACTTTTGAAGTAAGACCTGACAAGATAGGCTGAATCTCTGACTGACAGCCACTCATTTTTCAGCTACAAAAGCCACAGCAAACTTCCACAAAGCAGAAATCTGTACATTTTCCTGGAAATGTGTGGAGTTTCTCCTGTGAGTAGGGACACCTATTTCACAGTTACTTCCTAAGGGATTAAGTGAAGCAATCTGTGTAGATTATCATCATTTCAGTGGTAAATTACATTTGACTCCTAATCAATACCATCTCTTTTGCTGGCTTTAATATAGGTACCTGGATCCAGTTCACTGTTTTATGTTATGCTATAATCTACTAGTAGTTCTTTTAGTTTTATACTCCACAGTGAGTAAATCTGATTAAGATCTTTCATCTGTTATCTCCTGTCTGTTCACTTGTCTTAATCAATAATTCATTTTTATACAAATACATCTGATTTGTCATCAATAAAACTTGCAGGACAGTGCGATTCCTTACATTTAAACTGTTGCCAAAATCTGAGGCTAAGGAAAGATTTATCATCATTTAAACTCCTTTCTGTGAAGTTGTTTAAATACACAAGGGAGTTCTTTCTTCCCCTCAGAGTCAGTGGCAGGGCTCCTTTAGTAAACTCTTTTTGAAGCTCCCACTCTCCCCAGGACAGTTGGGTGGTCTGGACTTGACATGAGCAGGTCATGACACTGATGTGGTGTAATCACAACCATCTTACCTGGCCCAGTGGTCTGTGGTGGCCACTGGTTGCTGTCATTGGTGCATCTCATATCAAGGGGGGTCCAGATGATTTTGCCGTTCTCCTCTATGCACGTCCTGCTGCCAAAGGTGGGGGGTCTCTTGTCATAACCTGTCTGGCATTTGAAGTGTAAGACTTGTCCCACGTAATGCTCTAGGGGCAGCCTTATGGAGGCATGTGGAACGGTCTTGGGAGGACCACAGAAATCTGTGGGAGCACAAGGCAGCACATGGTTAAAGCAGACAGATTCTGCATCCTGCTTTTGCTCTTGAAAATCTTGTATTCTTAGAAAATACAGACAAGCACGATATACCAAGCCTTTCTAATCCTTGGTTAGGATATAAAATACTCATTTGCTTACACCATATCACTTGTTCAGCCGAGATATTACAGCAATCGTTTCTTTCCCTCTGTCTGCAAAATAATTAAATATTACTCACCACTTTTACACTACTTCCATGGAAATCGGCAGGAGAAGTGTTACAGTGTTGAATGAGCTCTTATTTACCTTTTCGTCTGAACTCTGAAAGGTCTTCTCGCTTCTGGGGTGCAGGGCTCCTTGGTTCTCTTTCTGGCTTCTGTGTAAGTTCTAACTCCATCATGGAAGCCATCGATGACAATTTTTTCTTTTCTGTGGAGAAGTTACAATTGCTGAGTTACAGCAGGACAAATATCAGAACAAAGCCAGAGCATCCAAACTTTTAGAGGCTGGATAGAACTGTTTCAAGTTCTAACTTAGAAAGATGAGCACAAAAGATCTTCTGTTAATGCCCAGATGTGTTTTATACCAAGTAACACATTGGAAAAACACTTCTATGTACAGAAAAAAGACAACGCTCACTCACCAAAGCATTTAAATCCCGTGTATTCCCAAACAGCACGCTGCTGTTCACTCTTACACTGAATTCCTGGGTATACACCACCTTCTCTGTCATAGCCAGGGTCACACTCATAGTACAGTTTGGTCTGTAGTGGAAACGCGTCAGCAGTAACGTCAGCAAATGCGGTTGCTGGAAGATCTGGGCATTTGCCTGCAAATAGGAAGCCTGAGAATCAGGACAGCCTGGCATTCTACTTTATGCATCAAGAACTTCCCCATTCTCAATACCAGACATGTCCAGCAGATGGGCAACATGAAACACCATCAACATTTTCTTAACTGTACACAGTCGTTTAGGAGAGCAGCCACCTGCACCAGAGTGTGCAGCCCTGAGTCTATGGAGTGAGGCACAAGAGGCAAAAGTAAGCAATTAAAATCTGCAATCATCTATAAGCAAACATTGGGAATGGGCATAGACTCTCGGTTCTGTCTGAGGACACCGAAGAGCAGCTTACTGTGAAAGAAGTTTGCAAACCTAAATATAACTTGTCCCAAAACAAGGACGTGAAGTGTTGTGTCATCAGCAAATCATATCTAAATATACTTCTCAATCAGTTGGAATGAATTAAGTTAGATCGTTTCAGTGCACTTGAAAAGCCTGCTCAAGCTGAGCTGGAGACCCAGAAGTTGATAAAGGCACTACTTAATGATTATTTAAGGCCTAAAGGCTGAGAAATTAAAAGATCAAACAGTCTGGTTGCACCAGGGCTGGCACTCTGGCTCTTTGGGTGCACGATCCATGGCCCTTTATGCTTATGCACAACATTAACAGCTATTAGGAGTGAAATTTCTTAGTCATAACATCCTCGCATTTTCTGCAGCCATAATTAACGCAGCCTTAGCAACCAGCAGGAATGACAGCGAAAGGCCCTTGAGTCCCTGACAGCTGTTCATCATTTGGTGTCTGCCCTTGACTCCCAAAGTGCTTTCTCCTTGAAAGACCAACAGCAACTCAACCAGCAACTGCCAGCCCCAGCCCTGCAGTGCCCTTTTCCTTAATTTCCTCACTTTGATATTTTCTGCCCTTTTTGCTTTACATTTTCTTGCTGTTTAGTAAAAGTCACAAAGTTTGAAGAAGGCAACAACGAAAAGTATGTGAGCAGTTTAACAGCTAATCTGCATAAGGGTTGTTTTAATCCCCTTGTACCTTTGAGTTATCAAAGGATTTGCCTTGTAAACTACATCAGACTGTGGCTTTGAGAGAAGCGACTGCACCCGAAATAGTTAACCACATGTTTTACCACAGACTGTCAGGGTGATTAAAATTAAAGAGTTATCAGATCAGCAGCAAGTCGAGATCATGTACTCTCACTTTCCCTGAAAGCTAAAAGCTTGTTTCCCTCAAGACTTCAAAAGCCTCTTTGAAGCAGATTGCAGATCTGAATCTCAGCACAAGGCACTCAAACCTACAACTCATTAGTCTCTTCTTAAGAAAACCCACAACATTTAACCTACTCATCATAAAGGGCAAGCATTCTTTTCATTGATGATCAAGTGCTGGGCTCTTCTGAACTTGCACACATCAGACAGGGATTGTGCAGAAAGGCTGCACTTGGGAGATGGTGAGCATCCACACCGCAGCTGGATCGCACACAACCTTCCTCGGACCCGGCCTTTTAATTTCATCCACACTGCTCAAATTCTTGTCTTCTCACACCTAAATAACTGCAGTGTCTTCTTTGGCCTTCACAACCGTATTCCTTTCTCTGACCCACAAAGAGTTTTGAAAGACGACTTTCCCACCAGGTCTCGTCGTGACCTTCTGCCTGCCTCCCTTTGACTTTTAACTGCTTCACTGTCACATCAAATATTTTGCTCCCATTTTCAAGAACCTTCTCCTTAGTAACCATTCATAACCTTTCAAAACACTGCCTTCTCCTCCCATACTAGAGCTCCTCACCAACGTGTTTGATATCAAAGTCATTGGCCTTTGGGTTTATTGTACCAGTCCTCCCACAGGTGAGGAGCCGTGCATGAATATGGATATTGCAAGATACCCTTTGCTATGATTATTCTTAATTGTCTCAAAATATCTCATATATCTTCAGAGGTGCTTCTCTTTATGCAGTTTTTACTCCTCTTTCTAGACAAAGTAGGCACTCAGCATGGACCCCATGCACCTTCCTGCCAGGGAGTTGTAGGGAGTGAAAAGGTCCTCCCTGAGCCTGCTTTTCTCCAGTCTGAGAGCCCCCAGACCCCATCAGAGTTGTGCTCCAGACCCTTCCACATCTCCACTGCCCTTCTCTGGACACGTTCCAGCATCTCCATGTCTTTTTTCAGTTTCATGTCATGGCACCTCCTGGCACAGTGTGGGAAGACTGCAGAGAGGACGCAGGCCTGGTGAGGTCCGGACCATACTGACCTCTGGAGGAGTCGTGCCTAAAACTTCATTCCACCTTTGTGTTCAAGGAAACTGCATGGTTTGCCCCTAAAAAATCCACATCCTTGCCGTGTGAGTGGTAAAAGAGCCAAGGGATGGGAAGAAGCCAGGGAACAGGGAATGGCAGCGTAGGTATACTCCTTCATTAGATTTCTGACTTTTTACGTTTTTAGATTTGCTTTTTTTTTCTTTTTATTTTTGCTTTTTTTGGTGGGTTGTTTTTTGGTTTGTTTGTTTTTTTGTTTGTTTGGTTTGCTTTTTGGTTTTGGCTTTTTTTTGGAGTTTGTTATGTTTTGTTTTGTTTTGTGGTTTTGGTGTGTTTTGTTTTGTTTTGGGGTTTTTTTGCTGTTTTGCTGTTTTGTTGGGAATTGGTCAGTCAATTTGTTTGTGTTTGCCTGACATGAAAATATGAATCTTTTAAAAGGCCAGCACATCTGGGCATAACCTGCCTCACAGCCTGTGGTGGCCCAGTTTTGCACAGCCCAGCTTTCCCTGGATTCTGCACCCCTCCATAGCTGCTCCAGGGTTGCATTCCTGCTATTATTTGTTGAAGATATTGCCCTCACATTGCCTTGAGATCTCTTGAGGTTTCGTTTGCCTCCTCATTTTCCCTTCCCACATATTCCAATTTTTCATCCCCATGGCAAGGTGCTGTGTGCCACTATTTCCTTCTCCTTCTATCCTGATGTCCACACTTCTCTCTTTCCTCCATTCACAAAATTCATCAGCCCCTCCCTACCATTCTCACTTCCCACACCCCAAAAGTGTCCTGGGGCTCCATTTCTCTGCACTTAGAGGTACTAAATGGGCGAGAGGGGTTGGTGTAATTGTGTTCATGGGGATTTAGCCCTTCTGTCAGCTGCAGAATTATGAGAACACATAGCTCTCCTAAGGCAGATGTGAATTTCTGTTTCTCCCCATATTCATGCATTTTTGGTGCCTGTAGCATTTGTGGAAATTCGGGAGGTGGTTTCAATTATGATGGAGTGGATGGAGACAAACCCTTGGAATGAGAAGGAAACTCGTGAATTCAGACAATAGCCATGAAACATAAAAATTAAAAAGTAGTTACTGGTTCTGCTGGAGTGCTCCCCAAATTAAGTTCGATAAGTTTTTTGAGACCTGCAAGCTTTGCCATCCATCTGAGCCAACAGATAGGTGTGACCTAGGGTGTCTGATGCCATTTAAGATGTCTCAGGGCCTCAGGGATTTCCACATGAGCTGTCAGATATCACACAGGAGATATTGGAGGGAAAGAAACCCAGCGGCTAAATCAGCATCGGTTCTTTCAGGTATCCTCCCTCATGTTTCCCATTCAAATATGTCACTCACCCAACCACAAAACTGCTCTGAGTGGGTGTGCTGGCAGTACCAGGCTTCATGAAACCCTCCTGCCTGTTTCTCTTCCATGCCTGAGTTGGCAGAGCCGTGTTAGATGAGGCATCAGAACAACACCTTTAGTCCACAAGAAGCGAGCGGGGAAAATTTGTAACAGGTATTTTTAGTGCTAGGTAAAACACAGACAGTGAGTCACACCACAATAACCTAAACTCAGAACTTCCTCTGTCACGTGGCTGTGTGTCACCAGCACCGACATTATTCTGATGTCGAGTTAAAGCAGCAAGGTGCAAAAATAGGACGATTTTCCCCTTACTACAAAGGCAGTAAAATGGGATTGGCGGGAAACTGGACGTCCTGAAGATTTGAGCAGAAGCAGTGGAAGAAACCAGGCACTGCACACACCTGCCCAGTTCAGAGACGAAGAGCACCTCTCCCCAGAGACACCAACAAATCAAACCAGGTCAAAATGAAGATATTTCCCCAGCTGTGCCTGAAAAGCTCAATCAGCCCTGGGGATTTAAGTGCTGTGTGAAACTGTGCTCTCTGAATGGTGCAGTCTCCTGAAGATGAAACTGATACAGGCAAAGCGAAGGAAGTGATACCAACAACAGGACTGAAATGGTAATGAACTTTTTCTAACTTCAAAACTTATTCCCAAAGGATCTTTTAACAAGCAAGCCTCAGCTCTGCAGGATTCTTTCCCCTCCTATTCGTGTCATTTATTGCTTATGTGGATTTGTAAAATGGGAAGAGATCCCAGCTGTGGGGTCGGGGTACAGACCCCAACTTTATTTTAATTTGCCTGTGAGATTTTAATCAGCTGTACTTTAGATTACAGAGAAATTATCTTAAAAAATAATTTGAGTAGTAGTGAGTCTGCAGTGTAAGTGACAGAAATACGGTGCAGATAAAATGACCAGGCACAAGTTTTAATACAAACAGCAATGAAGGAGAGATCAGCCTTACGGGGCAGGAGGTGGGTTTGAATATTCCCAGCAGTGGAGAAGAGGAATGTCCTGTTCTAAGGATTTGGCAGTTCAGTGCCTGCTGAGTTTGCTGTGCTAGAAGATGTCTCTGTTGGAAAGACAATGTAAAATAAAGTGGAATATGAACTGACAGCAGCTCCAGGACCACAGAAAACTAAGTTTGGGAGAATCTTATCTCTTGGCTTAATCCTGCTGACCAGCTATTTGCCATTGACCTAGGAAGTAGAATCTAATGCAAAAAATTTCCATGTACAGCAAGGCTAGAGTTGGTTGGACAGTGGACTAGGCTTTCTCATGCTCAGCATAATTTAGCCTCAGGAATGTGCCTCAGGAATGTGCCTTCTTAGCTCCTTCTGTGAGAAGTGGAGCTGGGCAAACTTCTCTACAGCACAGCAGACACCTAATTTACCTTCTCCAAAGCAAAGCTTAAAGGTGCTTCTTTCTTTTTATCAGCTGCAGTGGTGGGAGAACATTCTTACATGCTCACATTGATAATCCGAGTGGTTTACCTGATGCATTGATGGATCTCACACCTGCCCTAGCAGGGAGGCTGGGCTGGGGACTTGGACTCAAAACGTGGAATCAGAAGTGGGAACATTAGGAAAGAGGGAGAGGGAGGAAAACTAGCCTGGGCACGGTGCAGTGCATAGAAAGTGCACTAAGTGAAGAATGGGGAACATCTGTTTTTGTTTCTGGGTGTTTATAACATCCTTGGTTCTGCGGTAAAGCCGCAGAGCTCAGGCTCTCTAACTGCAGCCACGGCCCACGGTTCTGCAGCAGAACACAGAGCCGAGCCCTGAGAATGTCCCACGTGAAAGCCTTGTTTTGGTGCGTGACATTTGTGCTTAAAGAGACAACCTCAGCAACACGCACGTCTTTGGTATTCTCATCGAAAAGGAAACAAAAAATTATCTTTTTAAACAGCAGCAGAGATACAGAATCTTTCCTTTGTCTGGAACTTTCTCAGCCTTGCCTTCTGTAGGGCTGAAAGGGCAGTAGAGAATATTCTCTCTGAAAATAATTGAATGGTCTGACAAGTGTGTGTCCCAGTCTTAGGAAAGTGAAAAAAAAATGTCTAGTGGGAAAATTTTGATGTCAAATGTGGCCTTAGGACTCATCTCACCTGACTTAGGGACTTAGCATGGTCAGGGCACTTTTCCCTCAAGAGTGTGATACAAATTTTCTGCACGTGGCAATGATTTTTCTGACCTTGTCATGCATGAAATATTTTTTCCACAGGGAGAGGGTTATATATTCTTCATGTGAGGGCTCACACTTCACAAATCAAGAACATCAAAAAAAAAGCAGCAGATGACAGAGTGCTGCTCCCCTGGCAGGGCTGCAGAACAGGGAGCCAAGTGAGGAAAGACACGGAAGGACTTCGGAAATGGGAGTTTTGGGGAAGCATTGGAGAAGATGGAGCAAAGACTCAGTGAGCCACGCTGTTCCAAAATTCAGGACCAAGGTCAGGGAATGGAATCCCTGGGTATGAAACAGCCAGAAGCTGGGCTTGGAAGATAGCATTAATGCAACAGGGAAAATAGGGCAGACCCAGCCGAACATCGAGGATGTAGGGGGACCAAAATAACAACACTCTGAAGGCAACAGGAAGCAAAATCAGAAGCAGTGGCTTTCTAGAAATAGATAAAGAGTAGATTTTTTTTCTGCAATAAAAGGAAAAAGGGCATAGCATCTCACCTCTGATGAGGTGGGCAAACAATTCCTCCAGCTGAAGAAGCAGGTACTGCAGGATCTCTGTCTGTAATATCTGCTTTTCCTCAGTAGGATCACACTTTTAAAATATTTTTTTAACGTTTTTTTTTTAATTTCAGCTGTATATTGAGCCCTTTGTTGCTGAGGGCCACTGTAGCTGAAAGGTTTATAAAGGTATTTGCTCTCTAGTTGCCCTTACAAGAACGACTTGTCCATGTTTGACAACTTTAATGCATTCTGCATTGCATTTCAAATCCAGGGGAGCCGGCGCTAATATGCAAGTATAATGGGAAAGAAATTCCTCTCATTTGCATGACTGAGATCTGGTACCCATCTCGTGTGAATGAAATTTACTTGAATGAAATTCTTTCTTTTGTGAGTCTTAATCTTTTCCAGGTTTAACTTGCAAATTTATTCAGTGTATCCCTGTATGATGAACAGCAAGGTTGTAGGAGCACAGACCAGCTTTTACCTCGTGTTTGACCCTCACTTCAGGCTTCACCCATGCCTACAGCTTCTAGGCACTGCTGCTGAGCAGAAAAAAGGAGACAAATGTGATGCTCTTCACAGGAAAACCAGCATTTCCCTTCTTTTTAGCACTAAGGTGTAGTTTTATTTTGATTAAATGAATGATCATCGCATGCCTTAACTTCCCCAGTCCCCCAGGACTTTGCCCTCTCAAAACACTTTGAGAACTATCAGTGAAACTGTTCTGTAAAACAAAGGCTTTTTATTTTCCTTTTCCTCTAATTATATTTATTCCTGGTAGTGCATTTTGCCAAACACCATCTAGGGCTGGATCTATTTACAAACCTGAACTTGCAACGGTGGGATGAGCGAAATGACTGAGGCAAAACAATAAAAAAAGCACGGGATGTGCTGAGACCTGGTTGATTTTTGACCAGTTTAACCCAGCCTCCGTCCCTTTGCTTTGCTTATGTCTACTCCTAGGTCTCCTTGTTGGTCCTCCCCTAAGGAATTAAAACCAACAGGTCTTACAGCCACAGCACCTTGGGTGTGTCCACCCAAGACTGGTCAAAGGTGGTGTTTCTACTTTAGCGTATTATTTGCAGGAAGAAATTACAAAAATATACATAAATATTATGTTTAAACCTTGAGAGAGACATTGAAAATAAGTACAGGAAGCTGAGGAAAAAAGAGCTTAGCAATGCAATAGAGAATGCAACACTAGGCATTTATTCATTCAGTGAACAAAATCACATCAAATACCATAAAACACAACTGCTCTGACACAGCTTGATTTTTTTCCAAAAAACCAGAAAGATTTCTGATAAATGAGACCTGTCAGCAAGAAATTTCACAACATGTTCCAGGCACAGTAATACAGAAAGTGTGATCTGGGGGACCTGACTCATCCCAGAACTGATCCCACCGACACATCTCTGGCTGAGCACCTCACGGTGCTGCTCCTGCACGCAGCACCGAGCGCTTCCTGTGGGCTCTGGCACTTCACCTGGCAGCGAAAATGCCCCAGGCAGGAGAAGGTGCAGCATTTACCGGCAAAATAACAAGAATAAAATCACCTGGGGCTTCGACATTTGTGAAGGTCCTTCCTGCATTAATGAGTTTGGCCATTGGCAACGCGCTCTTCCCTTGAGATGGCCAGCCCCAAGGAAAATTCCCAGCCCTGCTAAAGATGATCCATCAGCAGTTACACTACCAGCATATCTCAGAGCCTGCCTTAGGCTGTGTCTGCTCATGCCTCTCAGCCTGGACATCATCATCACCCACAGAAGGAAATACCGCATTTATGGAGCACTGGGAACGGAAGATTTTTTTCCCCCCACTTTGAACAAGGCAGTTTAAATTTAAATACACTAATGCATCACCAGACCATTTCTCAATGCACACACTTGTCACAATAAATAAGCCAAATCTAAGCAGTGTCACCATTTATAAATGTGTCAAATTATGCTGAATTGGATTAGCTGGCTCCATTCACAGTTTATAGGCACTGCTGATTGAGAGCCATGGCTGAAAAAATATTTCATGTCTATAGCACCCATAGCAAATTTGGATGGTACCTTTTAACTAATAGCGTTGCCATCAGTTTTACCTACAGGGGTACTGGCATTTCAGTGTCTATTTTTATGTTTCCTAAAGTTACAAGCAAAATGGAAAAAGCAAATTCAAAGGGCTGCCTCAGGCTGCTTTGATCTGCCCACTGTTCCAGTGATGGGTTGGAGGATACATATATTAGTCAGACAAAAAATATCCTCTAAAGCTCTGGATTTTTTGCAGTTGACAGTTTGTGGGCACAAAACTCATTTCTCTCATTTCCTTAGAATAATAAATTCCTTAAGCTCCTTAACATCTTTCCTTTGCTGAAAGGAGTCAGGATGTTGTGAACACCCTCTCGCAGCCACGAATAAACCCAAATCATATTTTCCCATCCCAAAAGGCAAAAAGAGTCCTTTACCTGACTTGTGCCCCTTGATGAATCCAAAGAAGAGCCACATCAAAAGCCACTTGAGTTCCATGGGACTTGTCCACATCTTTTCTCTGCACCTCTGAGGACGGTGGAGTTTCTCAGAAGCGATGAGCTGTTGCCAACCAAGCCAAGGAGCTGGTTACTGCCTGATGAGTCTGTCTGGGAGCATCACCCACGTGTACAGAGAGGGCTTTGGTCAGCAAATCATCGTTTTGCTGGCTCCACAGGAAAGAAGAAAGGCTGCTTTCTGTTCAGGTATTAGTCTTTTATCCAGGAAACCAAACTCAGTGCTCGGTGTGGCGGAGCATGCCATCGTGTGTAGGAAGTGGTTTGACACATCAGAGCTCCTGGCTCCCAGAGCTCTTTCACATTTCACTACAGCTGAGGTCAGTAGAAGCGGGGAGACTTTAATAGGTTTGTGCAGGTGCTCAGCCCCAAATCTGTGGCTGGACAGGTATCAGAGAGGGACCATGGCTGGAGAATAGATGTCTGGTGCATGACGATGGATCTCAGGCAACATCTGTGGACTTTAACCACAAAAAAAAGGTTCCATGGCTTATCCTTTTGGCTTTTCAGAGGTCTTCTGTTGGAGATGATAAAGCCACACTCTATTTGGTTTTGATGGAAGCACGTTTGCAGTTTCTCTGAATCACAGCTGATCTTGTGAAGAATGGACAGCTTGATTAAAGAAAACAAACAAAAAACATGAGGGTGAGGCTGGCAGGTTTGGAAAACATTTCCCTTGTTCCTAAATTGCCTGGGTGTGACACGCTTCAGTGAAATTCTTCCAAATGCCAGTGGAAAACTGGAAATTATCAAGGAAGTATCACACTTTATATAGTTTTTCTTCAGCCACTTCCACAGAAATTATTTCCTGTTAGTAACTAGAGAATTAATTGGGATAGACTATGGAAAAAACAGATTTAAACTATCTGTGGTATTCTATCGTGATTATTACACACTGGGCATTTAGTTCTCCTTTATAAATCCTCAGTGAATTAAATCTTCTTAACAGGCAAGCTAAGGAATAGATGTGACACATCTTTAACTGCTGCTGTGGCTGCACCCATCAGTCTGCCGCCTTTCTCCTGATAAAGCTCCCTTTGCTCCTTCCATGAAAGATTTTGTGCAGCTTTGTGATGCAGGTGACAAATCCTCCTGCAGGGTTTGCCAGCTGCGAGGCTTTGCCAGGAGATTACTTCCCAAATCCAAACGCAACAGGGTGTGGAGAACAAGTAAGACTTCTGAAGCAACTGCTGTGGGTAAAATGCTCTGCTCGCCCCGGGGCTGCTTCGTGCTCCACAGGTATTTACTGCCTTTGCTTTAGTCTCAAATCATCTTCCATATTTAACAGTGTAATAGGAAAAGCCCTCTGAAGGACTTAAGAGAGTTTTGCTCCTGAAAAATCTGTCTGGAAGTCTTAGACTCCAATCCTTCACCTTTTTCCAAGATGCCTGGAGATATGTAACTGCCTGAACCCTGCAGCCATCTGGGCTGGTAAAACATATTTATTACATTGCCTGGAAAGAAATCCCAACCTTTTTATCTTTTCCTTACTAAACATGGGGTCTGCTCTTTTGAGGTGAAGGGATTTATTGGCCAACATCTGCTTCAATTTCTTGTTTGGTCTAACTGTTTAATTCCATAGCTATTTTAATGATGGAGACAGAGATGGGGGATGTTTTCTGCAGTCCTCCAGCTCAATCTTTCATGTAGCCATTTGTTTTCAGGTAGCAAACCTCAGCACAGGTGGGTAACAGCCCCTAAGATTTTATTAGAAAGGGTGAGTTTTTATCCAGGAATGAACATGGAAAGTACAGTTAGTGGTAGTGGAAAGAATGGTGACTTTGGGTGGCTCACTGATACGAAAACAGGTTGTATGAGAAAGACCTGTAACTCAACATTTACAGCTCTTAAAGGTCAGAAAAAAGGGTTATGGTTTGTGAGAGGAATTAGCCAGATCAGCTTTGGGAAACAGGTCAGCTTGTTGAATGATTCTAGGAAAAACCAGTCCTGATTCTGCAAGGAACTGACCCAAAGTAGAGCGAGGTAGGGAAGGAGAGAGCGAGAACAGAGAGACCCCGCCGCGTTACCTTCCCTGAGCCACCCCTCTCAGAGGGAATCTGCGGCTGTCCTGCAGCGTCCCTGGCCACAGGGGCCGGCCACTGCTGGCAGGAGCTGGCTGCTGTTCTTGCTGTGCTGTCCTTCCCGAGGGGGAAGGGGTGCTCGCTGAGGTGTTGGATGGGGAAGACGCCGGAGATAAAGGAGAGGGAAGGGTCCTTTGCATAGATTCCAGTAACAACTTTACTCTGGAGGGTCCAGAGGCAAAAGAACAAAAACTCAAAGAGGGTCCACGGTTAAAAAGGGGAACACGACAACCAGTCAGAGAACAGCAAACATCTGAGGGACAGCCAGGGTACCGAACGGGAAGGGAGGGAGGAGGGACTAGGAAGGGATGAACCAGTGGGACATCGAGGGTAACCGAAGGTTCCAGAACATAATACATACTCAACGAGGGAATACATAGTTAACATAAGAGAGTGCATATTCAACTTGAACTTCATAAACAGGGGGATGTTGGGAAATCACCCCAAATACAAGGGAGAGGGAGAGAAAGCACTATCCCTGTGACTTCTCCCCCTTGGACTGCTCCCACCACTGCAAGGAAAGGGGAAAAGCTCAATGTACAGGAGGGCTCTGCAGCCCCCCAGAGGGCTGAGCCACTGCAACAAGACCCAGCAAGGAGGAAAGGCATCCAGGCACAGATAAAAACAGGGGTTTATGAGAAAAAACCATAACTGGCATTATAACTTATGTGATTAACATGAGGTGCTAGCAACAGAATTAGGTGTGGCGATAAAGGAAGGGAGGTGCTGTGAAAACTCAGTGGATATCTGAGAAGTGGTGGAGGGACATAAAAAAAAGGCATCCTGAGAATCAAGGAAGGGGTAGGAGGAAAAAAAGGTGCTGGGGTCTCTGTTGCTCCTTGACTTTCCTCCATTGATCAGCAGAGTTTTGCTGCTCAGGGAAGTTCTCTGTTTCAGCAGAGAGCTGGGAGGAGAAGAGCCTGTCACGTAGCTCAGACCACCACAGGCAAGATTATAAAGATAATTTTTATTCGATGTCACGAGACCACAACAAATACAGAAATGGAGTTGCCAGGGAGTAAACCACAAATACAGCTACAGCCTTTTTAGGTGGAGGTTTAACAAGGGCCTTTTGAAACCCTGTAGGTGCTTTTAAACCTCTGCACAAACTCATTTGCTCTCGAGGACTGTCCTTTCCTTAAACTGGTCTCTTGGCCAGCTTGACGAAAGGACAACACTGTGATCTTATTGCAGCCCTTCCCAGTTCAAAGCAGTTGTAAACATCCATGTAACTCACTGAAATAAGCCAGCTTTGTGTTTTATTCAACTTTTCTGCTGTGAATCACTCTGACACGAGTCCTCCGTTCAAGGGAATAACATTTCATATGGACCTTCCCGGGGAGGGTGTGGGAGTGGCTCTAACAGCTACCTAAACTCTGTTAATCAGCATATTGCTTATGCATCCTTAAAACTATGGTAATGGTGGTTGTGAACTCCCATTATGCACCCACAAGGGCCCTTCCCAACCTTCACAGCAGCATCCAGCTCTGCTGCAGAGCAGAGGTTGGGGGAATCCTGAGTTATACCATGTGCTAGAAATTATCACCAGAACATTTTCATCCAACCTAATTATCTATAGACGTCAAACTGGTTTTAATCACTTTTTATTTCCCATCAAAGTGAGACGGAGCTGACACGAGGCACACAAATTTCACACCTTAAATGGAGCATCTTTACAAGGTCCACAGGGTTCAATTCAAGAGAGAGTTGTATGGTCAATACAGTTGTCAAAGTTCCCCCTTGAGTCAGTGGAGAGTCAATAAGGGCATCTAGAGAGTGATTCACCTCCTCTTCTGGACATCTACCTCCACCACATGAATCACTGTTCTCATCTTCTCTCCCTCTCTCCTTCCCATCTGCAGACAACTGTTAAACCAGCACAAAAGGTCTTTTAGGTAGCCCCAGCTGGATGAGACAAATCCACCCTGAAAATCCAAACTGAGTTGGAAAGTAGAATTTAAATTGTTTGTTTAGTGACTGAGAACAGTCTTTCCTGTCAAACATCCTGGATATGGTTCATTATGCTCATATCAACTATTCCTTTCACTGGTGATGAGTTGTGAGATAGATACATGAGGAACATGAAAAACTCTCAGATAGATTTACTTTCCATGCAGTGAGTACTGCCACAACATTCTCAATATACTAATGCCTAGACTGGGTTCTTTAATGACTCCCCATGCAAATACAGCTGAATAGTACAGATAACTTCCTTCCTATTCTTATTTGCAATCATCATTCCCTTGGCCTGACCAAAAAAAAACCTGAGGAACTGGTAAATGAAGTGTATTATTGCATGCTCACATTTGCTCCTTCTCCTCTTTTTATTACCAGGAAGTTATAGTGAATCAAATATATTTAATCCTGCCAAGAGCACAAGTCTTTAAGACAGCCTCTGCAGTGAGCTTCTTACCCGACACCATTTCTTTGCTTGATTTCAGTAAGAATTTTTATATTATCTCTGAAGTTATGGAAATATAACCGAGATGAATCATGAGGTGAGTACAAAATTTATTGGAAAATCCCTGAAAAGAAAGTGCCCTCAAAATGGTTTAAAACTGAGTCAAATGGAAGAGCATATTGAGAGGCACTGATTAACTGTCAGAAGAGAAGGATGCACTGAAAGGTGGTGCCCAGGCGAGCCTTTGGCTATTCAGTATTTCCAGCAGTTCCCTGGATGATGAAGACAAATTGGCAATGCCACACATGAAAAAATTAAATCTAGCTCTGAAATGTACAGCACATGCAAAGAAATCCCTTGCTTTGTGCTGTGACAGTGGAGCCATGGAGAGGATCCTGCCCCTACTTGTGGGCACTGCACACGGAGAAAACATGGAGCAGCAGTGGGAATGACAAAAGGGTCTAGAAAACCTTTTCTAAAAGAAAGAACCAAATAACTTGAAGTTGTCTGAGGAATGATGATGGAGAAGGGGACAAGATAAGAGCTTTAGCAGTGGTAATGATGGAGCTGGTCTAGG
>VZTA01009830.1:10722-73968 GCA_013398855.1 Mohoua ochrocephala
AAAGGAAAATCCATGTACAAGCAAGAAAAGAGGGAGGAAGAAAGGTTTAGATGCTATTGCCGTTCGGAAAGGAAACCTGCCAAATGGAAAAGAAATGTCAGAGTCACACAAACAAGGCTTCCGGAGGGTTTCGGGAAATATCCATATAAAAATTAACAGCAAATTCAGCGTCTTTGCTATAAAAAACTCTTTTTTTTCTCGTTTTTGTTAGAAAAGGATCACAACTAAAAACCTTAAATTAAAATACAAATGTTTAGGGTAGTTGCCCAGTGGCTAAAGTGTTGGCTTTCTGAAAAACTTCCCAACCTGTCGCCTGAAAAGTCCTCGAGTTTCAACCTGGATCCTTTTCCAAAAGCACCTTGGACGTTCCAATTCCCAAATCTGTCCCTAGGGAGCTTCCAATGGCTACTGTTAGAGTATGCATTTATTACATATATCTTTTTCTTTTTTTTTTCTATAAATGCATCATAAATATTTTTCTCAATAATTCATAGGAATCCGGTTTCTAAGCTTGGAATACATTTGGAATATACATTATACACATATATATATTTATACCTAACAATTTAAGCAATATCTCATGCTAGTTGCTTTTAATAAAAAGCATTCCAGTCTTAAAACCTGCATTTGTGTCTAATACATGCTTCGACAACCAAATTGATAAGTTCAATTACTAGATAATGTAGAAGAGAGAGAAAACATTTGAAAATTGGTTGTTAAAAATGGTTGAATTTCAAAGACCCAACAGTATTTGCCACTTTTTTGGCAACTACCTTAATTTTTTTTTCCTTTTTTTTTTTTTTTCCTTTTTTCCTTTTTTGTTTTTTCTCTGAAACAGCAATGAAAGAAAACAAAACAAATCCAAACTTGTCGACAGTTTTTGGAGACGCTCTGTTCAGCTGATGCCTGCTTCCCACCATCATGCCAGCACAAGCCAAAAAGTCTTCCTTCCTGATGGCAGTCCTTGGCTTTCCCAACCAGAGGAAAAATATTCAGGAACTGCTGTGTTCTTTGTGGTTTATTTTTTTTTTTGTGTGTTTTGTTTTTTTTTTTTAATTAATTTTTACTTAAGGCATTGTTCCTCAAACTTCAGAAAATCCAGCTGCACCAAATCCATCAATTAAAAAAAAAGGCACAAACTCATCTTCAGATGGCTTTGGAGACAATAAAGCCGACTCCATCTGGGCTACCGTTCCCCCCCTTCTGCTTCCCTTTCCTTTAGGTGTCAGATGAGTCCCTCGTTCCCTGTCCCTCCCCGTTAAAAATTCACCATCATCTCCCAACGTTCCCGTTCCGACAAGAGCTGTCGTTGACTCACAGGCAGGCAAGAGCCATTTCCAAATATCCAAGAAATGAAAGTACACGATGGGTCGAGTGGTTCAAGCGGAGATTGCTCAGTTGTGGGTAATCAACTTTGTAAGCACCAGTTTTAACGTTAAGGTTTGTTTGATTCGCGTTGTTGAATCTTTGATTTCTTTATTATTCTCGTGTTTTGTTTGTGTTTTTTTTTCCTTTGGCAACTCTGCCAAAGACTTCCCGGGCGTCGTTCCTCTTTCCGCTCCCGGTGAGGACCAGAGGAAGAGTGCCCAACGTGTCAGTCCTTTGCTGCTCTTCACCAGCGGTTTTTTTCGGCAAAAAGAGACTCAAAGATGCGGAGAGATTTGTTTGTTTTGTGTCGCTTGCTTTGCTTTACACCTGGCTGTCCTTCCGTGTTCGGGAAATAACCGCGACAGGACGCAGGAGTAACAAGAGAAAGCTTCTTGGCAGAGCTTCAAGACGAAGACGAACAGACAGGAGAACTCCAGCTCGAAGGTGGATGCTACAGGGGAGGCTCCTCTTCCATGGGTTCGTCCTCGGGTCTGAGGGGTGGCACGGCCAGGCGGGATGGGAGAGGGAGGGGAGAGAGAGAAGAGAGGGTTGGGCGTGACACAGCTGGACAATTCGAGGTGCCAAGTCTCCCTCCTTGTGTTCCCACCACCTTCCCACCCAGCTGGCATCCCCTGGAATTAAACTCGCCACCAAGAAGGGGTTTTGGACAATCCGTTTTCACTCGGGCAACGTTAACGTTGTCCCCACCCAGCAAAGTCAATTCCCTCTCGTGGTCCAAAACCACGCTTGGAGCAGAAGGCTCGGGCACAGAGCTCGCGGCTCCGCTGCTCTCCTGCAGCCCTGGGAGGTCTTTTAGGAACCCACGGAGGACAGGGGATGTGGGGAACGCAGCAGCAGTGACTGAGAGGAGAGGATCAACCTGGAAAGGCTGCTCCTCCTGCCTGAGCAGAGCTGGAAGTGTGAGGATGGATGGATGGATGGATGGATGGATGGATGGATGGATGGATGGATGGATGGATGGAAAACCACTGACCTCTTCTCCGCCGGCTTCACGCCCACCGACAGCGATGCCATGGCCGTCACCGTCTCCGCCTCCTCGTTCTCACACTTCTGGGCCTCCACCAGGGAATATCCCACCGTGGAGGCGAAGCGCTGGAGGGAATGCCAGTACTTGCCTGGGGGAGAGGGGACAACGGGGCCATCAGGGCACCATTCCTGCTCCTGCTTCCCCAAACCCAGCCGCCGGCTCGGAACCGCCCAGGGAACACTCGTATGATCCGTACTCTCACTTTCACGGGCCTTAGGTGCTCAAAAAGTAACTCCTTTTCCACTTCAAATCCCTCAGAAACTTCTAGGCCTGAGGACAAATGCGCCTGGAAGCGTCCCTCTACCAAAAATGCGGGAGAGGGAAGGATGCAGTCCAGACCTGGATCCAGCTGCTGATCACGTGGATCCTGCCACGTGCTTTCAGTGGGCAAATCCCCGAAGACTAAAGAAGTCCAAGGTGCACTTAAAACCATTAAAGTTGGAAAAGACCTCCAAGATCACCAAGTCCAAGCTTCGACCTTCAATGTATTTTTTATCTCGGCGGTCTGACACCCGTTTGCATTGGGAAGAGCACAGGGAAGGCTCCAAAGGGAAGGATTTCCAAGAATTTCTCCAGAAAAATTTCAATACAATGATTTTAACCTTCTTGGCTAAATAAACCTAAAATATCAACAACTTCCAGCAATGCTCAGAGAATATCCTCGGAAGGGACCCAGAGGGATCATTGAGCCCAGCTCCTGGCCCTGCACAGGACATCCCGAGAATCCCACCCTGTTTCACTTCCACGCCTGCCTGCTCTGAATTAATGGGTGCCACAACACCCAACAAGATTTCTATTTTTCAGAGATATTTAATTGCTTTTGAAGAAATTAGAGCACCCTCTAATGGCAGGACAGCCCGTCCTTGGCAGAGATTTAGAGCTTCTAATTAGTGTTGGGTTAACGGCTGGACTGGATCGTCCTGGAGGTCTTTTCCAACCTAACCCTTGCTCTGCTTCCGTAATTCCCCCCACAAGGAATAAAGCCTTGCTGGGCACGGCTCTGTCCACAGTAACACCAGTTTGTGGCTGCACAAACCCAGTTCGGGGTGCAGGAAACTGGGCAATGGGAACGTGGAGCTGGCGGGATGATGGAGGAGCCCAAGGGGGGCCCCCCGGGGAACCAGCTGGGTCAGTGGGGCTGCACTCACTGTGGATCTCGATGACTTTCTCCATGGAATGCACCGCATTAGCATTTGCTCTCTGCTGGAAAACCTTCTCCGGAAGAGGGTCAAGCTGGAGAGAGAGAGAGGAACACCAAAGAAATGTCACCGCTGAATCCCAGAATGGGTTGGGTGGGAAGGGACATTAAAGCTCGTCCCATTCCATCTTCCACCAGTCAGCTCTGCAGTGGGAACGTGCCTGTGCCATCCCAGGGAAAGGCCTGGCAGCACTGCTGGAAGGATGGTTTAGGATTTATTTGATTTCCTTTAGAAGAAGCCAAGGAGAGGAGACACCTCTGCCCTCCCAGGTTCTCCCCTAGTGAATGAATTCATCCCAAACCTCCAAGGTGGGCTGTCCGGAACAAGAGATGTCCACTGCAGTTAACTGTGCTGAAAACGGCACTCAAGGCCCAACCAGGGGTGTTCCCCAGCAAAGAACAGCCAGAGTTTAATAGTTAAAAAGAAAATCTATGGCAAAATTTAACTTCTGCTCAAAGCCAGGAGAAGCTGCAGCCAAGACTGCTCTCATGAGCACATGGTAGCCATTCCATAGGTGCTTCACGGGATGCTGCATTCCAGATTTAGTAATTATGGATTGCACTTTTTATTATTGCTCCACTCTAAAAATAGCTCTGCTCCAAACTGGTTTCTGGATGACATTAAGTGAAGGCAAAAGCAATTCCTGGATGAGTCTTCAAGCAAGAGCTTTCCAAGGCCTCTTGGTTGACACTGAGACAAAGCACGTTCCTGATTCCGGAGCACACTCCTCCTCCTGAAATACCACTCACAAACAGCCTCAGCCTGTGAGAAAGGGAGCAAAAACCTCTGGGCATGAGGCACCTGCTCGTTATCACCTTCCTGTTTGAAGGGCAGAGGCTGGTGATGCCCACGATGGACTGAGCAGCTCTGCAGGGTAATGGGAGAGGAATGGTGCCTTACTGGTCTGGATTGCCATCAGCAGACCTCAGAATCAGGGAGTCATGGAATGAGGGGCATTGAAAGGGATCTTAGAACTCATCCCATCCCACCCCCTGCCACGGGCAGGGACACCTCCCACTGTCCCAGGCTGCTCCAAGCCCCAATGTCCAGCCTGGCCTTGGACACTGCCAGGGATCCAGGGGCAGCCCCAGCTGCTCTGGGCACCCTGTGCCAGGGCCTCCCCGCCCTCCCAGGGAACAATTCCTTCCCAATATCCCACCTAACCCTGCCCTCTGCAGTTAAAATGGATTAAAACCATTCCCCCTTTTCCTGTCCCTTCAGGACCTTGTCCCAAGTCCCTCTCCAGCTCTCTTGGAGCCCCTTTAGGCTCTGGAAGGGGCTCTGAGCTCTCCCTGGAGCCTTCTCCAGGCAGGACAACCCAAACTCCCTCAGACTGTACCAAAGTCTCTCTCCCTGCACCAAACCCACCTTCGATTCCCACCGAAGCCCCGCGAGCTTTGCCCCGTTCCGTCCCCCCAGCAGTGCAGGTCCGTTCCCCGGCCCCGACCCCCTCCTCAGGGCAGCACAGCCCGGCTCTGCTTTAATTTCCTGGCCCGTTGGAAAGGAGCCGGCTCCCGCTTCTCCTGAGGCGCGAGGTTTGATCTCCGCCGGTGGACGCCGACGCTCGGGGGACTGGCACCGTTCCCCTCATTTCCTACCGGCCCTGGTGGAGCTCCGGGATGGCTCCCGAGCCAGCCCAGCTCCCCGCAGCCCGCCCTGGCCACAGCTGCCTGTCCATGTGTGTGCAGGCAGGATCCTCCGACACGCCGTAGATCAAACCGCATCAAAGGGCCGCGGCGCAGAGCCGCAGCCGTTCCCCCCCGACTTCCTCGCCTTCAAAAGGTTCCAGGAAAGACCTGGATAAAATGAGTGTTTCCTGCTTTCTGATGTGTGGGTAAGGCAGGGAATGTTATCCTATCTGCACCGCCCACCTAGGACAAGCGAGAGCAGGTCTGTGTGTAAGTGTTCTGAGGTGCCTTGGAGCTGGGATTGAAATCATCAATGGCTTTTACCTTTAAGGATCAATATTCCCTCTGCTCAATGAAACCACTCGGGCAGCTCCCAACACCCAAGGTATCCTGAGTGCTGAGCTCTCCCCACAGCCTCACGCTCCCCAACACATCCATGGCTTGGATCAAGCACTTTATTTACCGCCTGCAGTCCTAGGAGCACATCGAGCAGGAGGAATGACGTCCTCCGAGTGTAATTCCCACTGCTTCCCTTTCGAAGTGCACCCAAAGGTGGATGGAGCCAGAGGAATTGTCTGTGGGACACCTTAAAACAGATGGGTGCTGCCATGAACACCTCACAGAATCCCAGAATGGTCCGGGTGGGAAGGGACCTTAGAGCTCATCCAGTCCCACCCCTGCCATGGGCAAGGACACCTGCCACTAGCCCAGGTTGATCCAAACCTCATCCAAGCTGGCCTTGGACACTTCCAGGGATGCAGGGGCAGCCACAGCTCCTCTATGAGACCTGTGCCAGTGGCCCACCACTGGAACCCCCCTGTTTCCACGCTGTCTCCCGAGTTTTCAGCTGTCCTGAGGGCTGAGGGCAGGCTGGAGCCGTTCCCCGTGCCCAGAGCCTTACCAGAACTGCCTGGCCGAGCACAAGGAGCAGGGTGCTCCCTGGATGCGGGGAACTGGGATGCTGGATGATGGAAGCAGATGCTTCTGATGGATCCCAGCTGGTTTCTCTCTTGGCCTGGCTACTCCGGCCTCTCCTTTAATGCACTCAAGTGTGGATACTCCGAGACAGAGCACTTCCAACAGGCTGGAAGTCAAACTGCTCCACACCTCCATGCAGATCCAAGCTCCCTCTCCATCTTCCCAGACACCTGATGGTCACTGAACTACAACCCTCCCCAGAAATCGGTTCCCACTGGACACAGACCCAGCTTCTCTGGTGCTGCCCAAACTAACCATACCCCAAAACCCACAGACGTGGTTTCAAGTTGCACCAGAGGAGGTTTAGGTTGGATATCAGGGAAAATTCCTGCACTGGAAGCGTGCTCAGGCATTGAATCAGGCTGCTCAGGGCAGAGGTGGAGTCACCACCCAGCAGGGATTACAAAGATGTTTAGACGTAGCATCTTCCATCCCATTGACACTAAAAATGGGAGGAAAAGGCAGAAAAGATGGAGTATCTAAAGTTTGCCCTGTAGGAAAATACCCTGAGCTCCCCAGAATCCAAAATCTTGCTGTACTTCTCTGTCGTGCTCTTATCTTGCCACCAGCCCCCCTCAGACCTTTCTGGCCAATTTCTCTGACACAGCCGAGGCTTTTCCTACACAGCAACGTGCAGAAAATAGAAAATGTCACTCCAAGGAAAAAATCCAACTGCAAACCACGTCAAGCAAGCTGCCCCACGCAGCAGGCACAGGCTGCAGGACGAGAGAGGGGAGCGCAGAGAAGGGAAGGCTTGCACAAGGAACTCAGAAATTAATTAGAAGACTTGTTTTTCAAAGAGCACAAAGCAAATTACTTGGAGAAAGAACAAACCCCAAAAGTCATTCTTAGCTGTTTCACTCATCACACAGACTGCAAAGCACAGGTGGGGTTTTTAAGCAGAAAACAAACACTCTTTAAAGCACCGAGCGTCCGAAGGACACGGAACGACGACAGCAACTTGGCGGGCGGGAGGATGAGACGCCCGAACCCAAGGGGGGAGGAGGTTTTGGGGCTGCCTGTACCTCGTTTCCCAGCAGGGCAGACACGCAGGCCTCCGAGGCGTCACAGATGGCGGTGAGGTCGTGGCCACCCTCGAGGGCCAGCACGACGCGGCCCCCGGCCAGGCCCATCAGCTGCTTCGTCAGGTACCCGAAGCCTGCAACGAGGGAACAGAGGAAATGCAGGGGAAGGGCAAAGGTGGCGGCTGGAATCGGGCTCCTGGCGAAGGATCAAAGAATTAGGGAGAGGAATTACATCATATTAAAAACCCACCGGGGATGTGAAAGGGCTCAGAGCATAACGCGAGCCAGGCCGGGCTTTGCCATTCCAGCCACAGCTTCCCTGGGATGGAGCCGCCTGTGCCCTTCCAGCATCGTCCCAGGTGAGGGCACCACCGCCCTCCCCTGCCACCTGTCTTGGGGTGGCTTTATGCTGTGCATCCCCTATCGCCTGCTCTGTGCCCAGCCATGATTCCTGTGCCTTTCTGTGCCTTTAAAATTGGGTGTGAGAGAAAGAAAAAAGCCAGAGGAACTTTTCAAAATAATTTTGTGCTCCAAGGACATTCACTGCCCTGCGTTCCTGCTGCTGCAGAGCAGAGGCACCTTCCTGCTTTCCCCAGCCCTTGGCTCTTTTTTCTTGGAGCAGAGAGATGGAGAGTTCAACTCCTTTGTTTCCCTGGGACTTTGGGTTTTTCCTTCTTCTCTTCTGGGCTGTTCAGAGCACCAGAACATCAGAACCTCACTGGGAGCCCTCACACCTCGGCCCGGAGGGGCCCGAGCTGACCCAGCTCCGAAGGGGAGAGAGAGAGAGAGAGCACAGCCATGGAAAGGACTCTCAAATCTTCCCAGGTTTTCTCTCCACAGCGAGAGGTTTTATTATTCAGCATTATTCGAGGAATTTTTTCCCGACCCTGGTGGGGAGGGGTGGCTGTAACCTGCCTTCCATAGAGGAGACGTTCCTCCCAGAGCCTTCCTCGGAAAATTTGTCTCAAACCAGGACACCAGCCCTCAGCACCCCAAATTTGACCCAGCAGCCAATATTCCCTTTGGAAGGGGGGAAAGGGGCGGGTTCCTGCGCTGCTTTGGGAGAAGAGGCATCGGCACGGTTTGGGTTGGGATAGCAGCGGTGCAGTGCCCCAGAGAGATTTAGGTTTGACATCTCGTTCCCAGCAGACGGCTCTTCCCGGCTATAATCCGCTATAAAAATTCCAGGGGCACCCGGCACTTTGATCAGATGACACACAATACATTTCTGCCCCCTTTTAAACAAAACAGGACCGAGCGGCCAGGATTTAAAAAACGTGTCCTCAAGGCAACCTTCCCCCTCCAGGAAAAATAAAAAAAAAAAAAAACAAAAAAAAAAAAATCAAAAAGGCAAACAAAGGAAAAGGCAGGGAATTTCTACCCTCCATCCCCACTCCCTGCCTTCTGCTCTGCAGCGAACCCCTCTGTAAGTGGGCAAATTAACAAATTAACAGGCAGAGAAAAACATCCACTGCCGAGCCCCTAAGTGGGTTTGTGAGAGGAGCAGAGCATGGCAAATCCAACCAGCAGGTAAACAGGACCTTCCCTTTCCCAAGTGTTTCTGGACAGCTCAAGGAACTTGTCTCTTGTAAATCTATTTCACTTTATTCTTATATAAAGTTTATAGGTTCAGCTCCCTTACGAGGTTTTAAAGTTCACTGCAGAGAACGACTTTCCTGGCTGGAACAAACTCTTAAAAAATAGTAATAAACCCTTTTTTTTTTGCAAGAAAAACTGTCCTCTGGATTAATTTGAATGAAACAGTGCCAGGTAAACTCCACATAACCTGGGGCGGGCGGGGTGTGATTTCAGTGCACCTCCCAAAAACATCCCAGACCCGAAGCAAAAAGGAAGTTTTTGTGGGTAATTAATTCTGCCTGTAATTAATTCAAAGGTGGAGAGCAAAAAATATTCAGCTCAACATTTTAATAAGGTATCCTGGAGGAAGACATGGGACTTTTTAGTAGCAATGAGAGTGTTTACAGCTGGTACTGCCTTTTTCTGCAATTTTCTATTAACACCAGCAGAAGTCTCTAATTCAGCAAGAGATGTGACTACAAATAAATTACACATATTGGAACATTTCAAAATCTGGGAAACTTACACTTTGCTGACAGATTGTATCCTCCGAGAGGTGTGGGGTGCCCTTCCACGGCATCGAAACCGGACGACACCAGCACCACATCGGGGGCGAACTCGTTGGCGATGGGCATCACTACTGTCCTGCAACACAGAACATCCAGGGCAGACACGTCAGGGTGGCTCCTGAGCAGAGGCAGGGGTGTTCAAACCCTCTCACCAAACCCTTCTTCCATGGCACCAAAGCCCCTCTGTTTGCCTACAAGGCGAGAGGAGCCTGGCTGGAAGAACTCCTGGCACTCCCTTGTGGTTTCCTCCACCAACACCCTCGTGGTTCTGAGCAGGGGAATGAGTTGTCACACCTTGTGTTTGCCATTTGGGATCATGTCCTGCTTTATATACATGGAAGAAGGGGAAAATGAGAGGGCAGCTGGCACAGGCTGCAAAACCACCTGGGAAACCTCACTCCATGTCCTCCTTCAAAACATCTCCTTTAGGTTTGATTCCTTTCTCCCTTGCTGCACTTCTCCTTTCCCACAACGAAAGGCTGGGAGTGTCCCACGGGGCAAAACAGCTTTAAAATGCAAACATCCCACCCAAATCCACCTCTCCCAATGCCAGTTCCCCCTCCTCTGACAGTGGGTTCACTGAAAAATGGATGGAATTGCTCAGCATCCGTATCCTCTTGATTGTTAAAGTTGTATTTAAATGAAACAAGAGGTTTGTTCCTGTGGTTGCTCACCAAAAGACCTTTTTGCCCTCTGGTTTCTCCAAACTCCACAGTTTCTCCTCAAAAGGAGAGAGGAGAGAGACGGAGAGTTAAACTCCTTTGTTTCCCTGGGACTTCGGATTTTTTTCTTCTTCTCTTCTCACACGAGGTCGCAAACATCCCGTTCCCCACGTCGAGACGCCCTTCCCAAATGATGTTTTCTCCACTGTAACTGCACCTACTGAATGCTGGGTGTATCCTGACCTGTCATTTTCCCACTTCCCCACCCTAGGAACAGCCACCAAGCCAGGATAACTCTCCACAGCAGGAACTGAAGCTATTTTACCCACATCCCAAAGCTGTAAATATCTTTGCACACACGAGACCCTCGCTTTATCGAGCCGAGTCTTTATGGGATGCTCTGAAAACAGAGCCCAGGGGGGAACCTGCTCCGTGCTGAGATGGCTCAAGCGCTATCAGGACGCTCATAAAAGCTCCCAGTTTTTGCCACGAGGATATTAAACAGCCACGAGGCATCTGCCAGAGTCAGCAGCTTGTGACATCCCGCTGAGCTCGTGCCACCGCCCTCAGCTGGGTTTATTTTTAACGGGGCATTAACCCCTGCCAGGCACTGAGCAAACCCATCCCCGAGTCTCCGCTGCCACCAGGGAGCAGGGACAGGCACCCAGACACCAAAAAAACCCCCCTACACACCTCCCAGCTTTATTATTTCCCCAACTGTTTGCCACAGCAACCCCGGAGCCTCCTGCGATCTCCCCGCTGCCGATCTCCGCGCGCAGACGCGGAAACCTCTGCGAGGAAAAAGGGACACAATTTTCCCTTAATCCGCACAAAATCCCACCGAGGAGTTTGAATTTTCTCCTCTAACGATGTTCTCCTCCCCTCTCTGTTGTGTCCCTGGGGGTTGGTTCCGTGGGGAAGACAAAAGAGCACAGTTCTGGCTGGTGGCTTTACAGTTTGGTGGAACCCACAGGCATTTTTAGGAGAAACCACCTCCCTCGCCAAGGCCTGAAGCAGCAATTCCAGAGCAAGTGCAGCGGCTGAGGGTTTATTTTCCCCGAGCTTTGAAGTGCTGCTGAGCTCTTTCATTCCTAACCCAAAGGAAAACTGCTCAAATCATCAGATTTATTTCCCCCCTCTCCCCAAGTTATGATGCCGTGGGAGCTGCTAGGATGTCAATGGAAGTGTGGGATCACCAAACCTGCACCCCCAAGGTGTGGGGATGGCCCATCAGCACTGAGCAACCCAGGGGATGACGGATCCATAGGGATTCTCAGGCCTGGGACAGCTCAAAGAAGCACAGAATGGTTGGCAAGGACCATCTCGTTCCAACCCCTGGCACGGGTGTCCAACGATGCCAAGCACAGAGGCTCCTGGGGGATGGGGTGGCTGGAGGTGGCCGTGGGTGACAGTGGCTTAGAGGTGGCCTCTTCCAGCACGGCCACACGGCCCCCAGGGCCAACCCTGAGCGCTGTCAGGGGGAGCTCCAGGAGACAAAAAGCAGCAGCCGCTGGCCAGAGGCAAACCCGTCGCTCCCTGACAGGAGTCGGGAGGAGCCGCTGTGAGGATGTGCAGAGCTCTCCCCGTCCCGCACGGGGTGACCCCAGAGCCAGCAGGGGTGACCCAGCACGGATCCCCAGCTGGGAGCAATGACAAGCAGTGCTGTGGGAGCACAGGACGCGGCTCTCGGGTCCCTGGGAGGTTTAAGGAATGCGTTCCAGCTCCCCTGGCTCCCCCTCTGAGAGGTCCAGGCTGTGCCCCTGAGGCTTTCGGGACCTTGACCATCCAAACAAATCCCAAGCCAGGCTTGAATCCTCTTCTTTTCCCCGTGGCTCCCACCCAGCCTCTCCAGGGCTGCGCTTGCTTCTGCCCTTCTCCTAATTCCAGTGACACCGGCATTCCAAAGCCACGGCCCTGGCTCTGTTTGATGCTCTCCACGGATGTCAAACTTGAGCCAGGAGGATCAAAGTCAGCACTCCCTCATTTTGCCTTTTTAATTGTTAAAAAAAAAAAACAAAACAGGGACAGAAATCCGGTGTGTTTCCGAGGTTCCATCTGTGGACAACGTTTTGGATGCATCTCATCCAGCTTTTCTGCTTTTTCATTTTCTCTTGTCCACAGATAAAACCAGCCCCCTTCGCTCAGCTCCATCCCAGCAAAGCCAAACCCTCCGGAGGAAACGAGGATTAAACTGCAAACAACCCCGTGGCTTCGCCCCGCTGATGAGACCATAAAAAAGCCAGAAATTCAGGTTATTACCCAGGAGATAAGCAGTTCTGCCTGGAATTGGGTCTTTTAAGGAATGGCTGTAAAGTTATTCACCAAGGAACGAACATTCCTAACGCTGAATATTCATTCAGTCCATGGAGAATTTTTTTTAAAAGACAGGGAAACTGAAATTCTCCTAAATTTCAGAGGCTTGTTTTGCATGCTTAAAATAAATGAAATCCTTTTATTTGCCTGGTTACAGCTGAGCTGAACAGCTCTGCACGAGAGCAAACTGATGGCTGCAACCAGCAAAACCTCCCCATTGTGTTCTGCAATCGCTTGGGAGAGAGGGAAGAAAAAACCAAATGCAATTTTAGATCTATTTTCCAGAAGGCTGAATGAACAATTTTTAGCCTGGCATTAGCCAATTCCCCAATTAAATGCCTAATAAACGACAGGCAGATGAAACAATCCTACAGAGGATTATTTTGGGCTTTAAATGCTCAATTGCAGCGAGTAAATTGGTGAAACTTAGAAGGCTGAGCACTTTTTTAGAGACTTTTGCCCACTCTTGGCCATATATACGTGGTTTATATATATATTTTATATATGCTACATGTATATTTATATATGTTCAGTGTATATATTTATATTATTTATATATATTGGTTTATCATACATTTTACATATACCATGTATGTATTTCTACCTGTGTCATGCATGTATGGTCTTATACATGTTATATATTTTATATCTAGAAACTAAAAATGTTATCCACTGCTCCTCAGGCTAATCGGCCTCCCGAAAATTCCGGCCTTTGCTTCTCCATGGTCATTTACTGTGTCGGAAGGGATTAGGAATCTGGGGGTGAAATCGGCGTGGGGAGAGCATGAAATTGAAAATACAGCAACAACCGTTCCAGGCAAAACATCATCCTCTCTTCCCCCTCCTCCTCCTCCTCCTCCTCCTCCTCCTCCCTGCTCCTGAAATGGTTTATGGATCGAGGGAAAAACCCAAATCCCCCCAAAATTGGTTCCTGAACTTGTTTAAGGCTTTTTGAAAGCGGCAGGAGGAGGGGGAAGCACAGTCCTGGCTTTTCCCTTCTGGTCGAGGTGTTTTAAATAAAAACGAAGGTGGAATTGAGCTGTACGTGGAATTATGGCTGTGGAGGAGACCTTGGGACGGGGGGAAATAATTCTCAGACACAACACAACTGCTGGAACCATCGGGAAAATTTACAGCAGGGAAACTCCTGAGGAGAAAACATTTTAATTTCACCGATTGCTGTTCCTGCATAATGAGGAACCAGCCGCAGCCTTCCCGTTTTTCCTGCAGGTCTCTTAGCCAGGTTTGCACCCGGATTAGGAGGATTGAGAGAGGCAAAGAGGATTTCTGCTCATGTAAAACCTTAGGGAAGGCCACATCCCGGTCCAAAAAAACCCCTCAGAACTTTACGACTGTTTGTTTCTATAACTACAGGACAACAGCGGAGACACCGCGAACGTTCCGAGGAGTTCAGGACTTGGGGAACGACGTGCCCTGCATTTTTCCCATTAAACTGGACACATTTCTGGCAGATCTGTGGGATCTGGGATTGCCCACGCGCTCGGGGGGGGGTGAGCTCAGGCTGAGCTGGGACGCGGAGCTGACGCCGGCACGGCCGCTGCTACCGCGGGGTGCAGGAGCTCCGAGCTCCCAGGAAACTCCCCAAATCCCTGGGGCCAGGGCAGCCAGTGATTTCAGCCCCAGAGAGGACAAAGTGCAGGGGAAGGCACATTTTGAACTCCTGCTCTCACTTCTGATACGTCTCAGTGGAATTAAGGACCATCCAGAGGTCAGGAGAGCCCGGGCACCCCGACACTGGGGAGATAATACCTGGAGACAGGATGAAAACCACTTCTTGTTTTTTGGATGGAGCAAACCCACACCGAAACAGCATGGGGACGAGTGGTTTCACTGGGATTTATTTATTCCCTCATTCCTCTCCTTTAGAAGGGCAATTATCCCAGTTATTTGCATTTCTCAAATCCACACACCGGCTCATCCCGAAACGCACCGGCAAAAAACAAGGAGCACGTTGCTTATTTAAATCTGCTCCTTTTACACAGAAAAAGGACTTTTTTCCCCTAAAAACAGGCGGGCATGTGAAGAGTTAAGGCTTAAAAAAAAAAAAAAGAAAAAAAAAAAAGAAAAAGTCTATCAGTATCTTTGCCTAGCTCAAAGGATTTCCACTGATTCCTCTCCAGACTTCAAAGCCTCACAGTTTGGCATTCGGACTGGTTTGAATTAAAGCTCACTTCTCCACTGCGAGTTTCCAAGTTCATGGTGAAAATGCCTCCTGCTTCTGGAGTTCATTATGGCCAATTTTCTTATCTTTTCTTCATCTTCGGTTTGATCCCCAGCAAATGCAACGTGGCATTCGACGGGGTGGAATAACAAGGTGCTGCCTTGAAGGCATGTATTGTCTCAAGGGGCTAAAGCAAGAAAAGAGAGGGGAAAAAATAGGATATATGACCCATTCCCTTCACTTTCTAACTCTCGGGGGACCATAAATTGCAAACTTCAAAGCCTTATTTTACATTAAAATCAATAGAAAGATTCGGGGGGGGGGGGAATGTTTTTCAAAGGAGCTGGTTAAGATTTAAAAAGGTCACTTGATAATGTATTATCATGGCCAAACTTGGCGTGGGATGAAAAAAAAAGCTTCTCGTTTAACTTGTGGTTAAACTGAAGGTGTGCACATGGGGCAGGCTCCGGGAGGAGCATCCCAAAAACTCCCCAAAATAAGGGCTGGGACCCAAAGAGCTGCAGTGTCCAGGTAAGCAGCCTCCAGGAATGGCTGGCAAAGGCCTCGCTGTGCAGCTCTGATCAAACTCAATCAATATTTCACTGTCCCTGTGTCCCCAGCTCCGGCTGCTCTGGCTGAGGAAGAGATCCGTGCTGGTGGCTGCTGGGACAGCCAGGCTTCCACCCTGGAGCAAAGTGCTGCCTCCCTGGGCCAGCAGGGACACAAATGGCAGTGATCTGATGCCATTTTAAATTCTCTGAAGGTGTTTTAATGGCAGAATGGAGAGGGGGGAAAGGCCCTTTTTGCGCAGTGTAATGGGATGAGCGGGAAATAACGCTCCCGGATTTAACGCTGTTCCACCAAGGGGATACTCCAGAAATTCACACTCCCATGTTCTGGCAAGTGTGTGCCTGCCTGAATTTAGGCCACCAGAGGTGCACTGAAACCGGTGTGAGGACAGAAAACCGCTTCGGGTTGTTAAAAGAGAGGCCAGCTGGAGCCATGGCACAGGGGAGGCAGGGGGTGGGACAGGACGGTCTCCAAGAAAAATCATGGAATGCTTTGGGCTGGAAGGAACCTTAAAGCTCATCCCATCCCACCCCCTGCCATGGGCAGGGACACCTTCCACTGTGCCAGGCTGCTCCAAGCCCCATCCAACCTGGCCTTGGGCACTCCCAGGGATATCCAGGGGCAGCCACGTCTCCTCCTGGGCACCCTGTGCCAGGGCCTCTCTTGGCTGAACAATATTTAAAACTTATCAAAATCCAAATTAAGGAGGATGGCACGAGGAGAAAGAAACCCAGCTGAGGTGAAAAATGCATCTGGCAGGAGGGGAAGTTCAGTAGTACCTGAAAGCAGTTAAATATTCCGTGTCTCCCATGGGCGGGTCCAGGCCACCGGTAAATGCCATGTTCACGTTGAAACCGACTCCTGCTCCGGTGCCCACCTGCGAAAGGGAAACGGGGCTCTTAAGGAGGGAATTCTGGCAACACGTCTGTGCTGTCCTCATGTTCTCCCAGCTGAATGGGGATTTGGATTCGGGAGTGAGGTGGTAATGAGGTGGATTTTACCCTGGTCCCGGAAAGAAGAGGGAAAATGAAGCTCCTCCACGCTCAGAGCATTATGGCAGCTGGGGACCAGTGGTGTTTGACTGCTGCTCACCCAAAAAAAAACCCCCACATCATCAACAGGACCCTCTTGGCTTTTTTTGCAGCAGAGTGCTGCATGTAATACCTTCCCATAATTCATTTTCAGCTTGATTCAGGAGCGTATTTTATATTTCCCTACAGTTGCAACCGGGGGAAGAAGCGTATTTTAATCAGAGTGAGCTCCCCCTCTGCTGGAGGAAAATAGGATTCACAGAGAAGGGATCTTGGCTGCTTGAGGGACACGTGGGTGGGAGATGTAAATACATCCCTCTCCTTGCTTGCACTGCAAATGTCCTCATCTGCCCTGCCTGCAACTACCTGAGAGAGGGGAAAACCCAAAAATAAACCAGGGGTTTCCAGGAATTTTTTTTTTTTTTTAAATATGAAAAAGAGAATTGAGAAGTGAAAATTAATGTGTTGCACAGCTGGATAAAACTGCATGGCTCTTACTGCACGTAGTTCCTTGTACTGGTGCAAATATTTTTGCTGGAAAAGCACAGGGGTGGGTGTTCTATCTATCCACAGTGGGTTATTTATTCATCGTTGGCTTAAGTCAAACTTCTTTTGTATCCTTTCTTTTATTTGGGCTAAAATGACACATCTAAAAATGACTCTTTTGGTAAAGCAGATTACTAAAAAAGCAGGAATTAAGGCTGCTACAAAGGGGCTGTTCATTCACTGCAACAGGGTGGTGGAGCAGCATCACGTCACATTTGAGTTTCTTCAGAGGTTGAAATGGAAACGTGGATGTTTTCTCAATCAGAAAATGTAAAACTGACAGGGGAAGAAGTTTTCAGATGTCACCTGCAGTGTCTCAGAGCACTCTGTGCATTCCATAAAATCTCCCTTTGCTAAACCGCTCTGAAGGACCACATTTCCTGCCAGCCTAGAGGGACAGGAAGGAAGAGCCCAGGGAGAGAGGCCTCCCAGCTTCACTGGCCCAGCCCTCCTGCTGCAGGCTCTGAGGACACCCCACCAGGAAAGGTGGATTTGCTCCAGCAGCGTCCGTGACCCCTCCTCAAATCCCACAATTTGGGGTGGAGGTGCAGCCCTGGTGGTGGTGGTGGTGGTGGTGGTGGTGGTGAGGGATGCCTGGGCAGGTCCAGGAGGAAGAAGGGGAGGTGGAGAAAGGCCAGGAGAAGGGGAGGTAGAGAAGGAGAGGTGGAAAAGGGGAGGTGGAGAAGGAGAGGTGGAGAAGGGGAGGTGGAGAAGGGCCAGGGAAGGAGAGGTGGAGAAAGGCCAGGAGAAGGGGAGGTAGAGAAGGAGAGGTGGAAAAGGGGAGGTGGAGAAGGAGAGGTGGAGAAGGGGAGGTGGAGAAGGGCCAGGGAAGGAGAGGTGGAGAAAGGCCAGGAGAAGGNGAGGTGGAGAAGGAGAGGTGGAGAAGGGCCAGGAGAAGGGGAGGTGGAGAAGGGGACGTGGAGAAGGGGACGTGGAGAAGGGGACGTGGAGAAGGGCCAGGAGAAGGAGAGGTGGAGAAGGGGAGGGGGAGAAGGGCCAGGAGAAGGGGAGGTAGAGAAGGAGAGGTGGAAAAGGGGAGGTGGAGAAGGAGAGGTGGAGAACAGGAGGTGGACGGGCTCCACGGCTGTGCCAGGAAAACCGAGCGCGGGTGGTGCAGCCATGGACAATCTGTTCCTTCTGCATCTAAGGAACAACTTCTGCCGAGGAAAGGGAAATGCTGAACAGGACACGGAGTGCTGGGACAGCTGGCAGAGGGCTCCTCTGGAACAGGTTGTCCCACAAGGGCTGGAGAGCTTAATTGCAGTGACTCATTTGCTGCTCGTTAGCCAAGCTGTCCCGCCAGCCCCGGCCGGGCCACGGTGCCCGCGGCTGCTGGATCACAGGGACCTGGCACGTCCTTGGATGGGAGCTCACAAACCCAGGGGAGCCCTGACAAGGTGGCAGGAGCTCTCTCCGAGTCTGGCAGGGGTTCCCCTGTTGCTGGAACCCCTTCAGCAAGTGGGGTATCCATGTGCTCACCTCGTCCGGAGCGCCGCTGCCCGGGAAGAAGTTGCCGTCGTCGTAGCGATGTAGTGAGATATAAAGAACGTTGGGATCGTTGTAGAAGGCCTGCTGAGTACCATTCCCGTGGTGGACATCCTGCAGGGACAGGCATCACAGGAGGGAGGTCAGTCCCTCGGTAAAACAGGGATTGAAGGCAGCGGTGTGGGATTTGGGGGAGTTCTCCTCGCTGCTGTGCTCGGTTTTTCTGTGCTTCTCCAAGCCTGGCTGAAGCAGCTGATGGGCAATGGGAATAACCTGCTTTGCACAGCTGGCTTCAGGTGACACTCCTTGTTTATAAACACAGTCCCCAGTGTCCATCAAATTGGGACAGGGGGAGTTCACCTGGATGGAAAGAACTGGATTCCCACCGCTCTTGGGGGATGGAGACAGCAGGATGCTGGGGTTTTTGTTGCCCCAAATCTGCACCTTTAGTCGGTCTGTGGGGTGAGCACTGACACAAATACAGCCCTGTTGGACCCCGGTGAAACAACACAACCCATGAGAGATCCCCTGTGGAGCTGCACCAACGCAGCCTGTGACAGGACAGGTGTTCAAAATGCCCCTCCCTGCCATGGAAAACGGGTGGGAAGTGAGGGAAAAAAAATGTCCATCAGTAGGTCCAAAAAGACAAATAAATCCATTTTAACTTGTGGGTTTAACCTGTGGGTGATTTGTGGCAACAGAACCAAAACTCTTGGCTGATACCCAGTCACTCCAATGCCCTCCCAGCCACATCGAATCGATTAAAAATTAAAAATCTATACATTGCCACAGCAGAATCCCAAAGAAGCCCTTTCTTTTTATTTGGAAATCGTGGTCCCCTTAAGAATTTTTTCTCTGACTGAAACACTTCCATTCAATTAAAACCCCAAATTTTGGCTCGCAGACCACAGGCGACAAGTTCTTCACAGACTCACAGAGTTTGCCCTTGCAAGAAGAAACCCACCCAGAATAATTCCCACCCGCTCTCCCAAAGGGAAAGAAAGGGGCATTTACTCACCCAGTCCACGATGAGGATTTTGCTCACGTTGAGCCTTTGCTGGAGCAGCTTGGCTGCGATTGCCACGGAGTTGAAATAGCAGAAACCCCTGGAGAGGGGAGACAAGGGGAAAAGAGAGGTGTTAATTACAGCTTCCCGTGGTCCCAGGGCATCCATTGCCCAGCTGGAACACGGGAGGAAGGAAGGAATTCCTTCTGCTCTCCCTCTGCTTTCCTCCCTGTGAAACATGGAATCACGGAGTGGTCTGGGTGGGAAGGGACCTTAAAGCATCCCGTTCCAACCCCTCACTGTGGGCAGGGACGCCTTCCACTTGATCCATTTCCCACTGGAAGTGCTGAATTCCAGCAGCAGGCTCTAGGGAAACAGGGAATGTCCCACACTTGCCCGAACCCACTGCTGATCCTCGCTAGAAAACACCCCCCCAGAAGCACTAAGCAGGATCTTACCCCGCTCCAGAGAATTTGGGGAGCTTTGAGTACCATACATCTCATCTAGCAATGAATGGAAATTCCATAGTGACGACCTAACGGAATCCCCTTGGAATTGCCAGCTCTGGCTCCCCCATCAAAGGAGCACTGGAGCAGAGATACTCACATGGGCGTGCTCTCCTCTGCGTGGTGCCCCGGGGGCCGGACAACAGCAAATCCGTTCTGCACACAAAAAAATAAGGAAAGGGAAAAGTCAGAGGGACCAGGATGGATGCAGAGGCCGCAGCCAGAAGCCTTAATCCTGGCTTGGGAACTCTGGAGCTGCCCTTGATGGATTCCTCACAAGGTCATGGCGGTGGGTGATGCTTTCCCTCGTTGTGGAGAGGGGGGGGAAAGGTCCCGGAGCTGCTGCACGGCCCGGCCCCGAGCAGAGCCCTGGAGGGCTGTTCCCATACCAACCTTCAGCTCTCCCGTGGCCACCTTGAACACCAGCTCGATGACACAGCCCACGGCCAGGCGAGCGGCGCCGGACGAGTGCACCTCGTTCCAAATGGTGTCACTGTCGACCTGGTGGGGACACACGGGAGCCAGGTGAGGAGCAGGGAGGGCAGCCAGGAACCAAGAGACCCCTGTTTTATAGAGACATCACTCACACGGAGTGGCAGGACGAGGGGAACGGATTTAAACTGAAAGGGAGTGGGTTTATTTGGGATATTGGGAAGGAATTGTTCCCCGTGAGGGTGGGGAGGCCCTGGCACAGGGTGCCCAGAGCAGCTGTGGCTGCCCCTGGATCCCTGGAAGTGTCCAAGGCCAGGTTGGAGCAACCTGGGCTAGTGGAAGATGGAATGAGATGGAATGAGATGTTCTCTCAGATCCCTTCTAATCCAAACCATTCCATGATTCCATTACTCGGTGACCATGGAATCAGCATTTCTCTTTAACTGCTGCAGGAAACTGATCCCAGGTGAAATAAAAAAATTAAACTATTTTATACAAAATAAAATTTAAGAATAATTATTTATGAAACAATCGTGTGATAATTCATAAACATAACTATTATGTTTATGAAATAATTCAGTGATTCTTTAAAATTTAAAAAAAATCCTCAATAAAGAAGGATGTTTAGTGATGGCCATTTAAAAGACAACAGCCCAGGACTGACAGCAGCTTCCCTGGGCAACCACGAGCTCACCCACCCCTAACAACAGCCCTCCAGCATCCCGAGCTGACCACCCAGATCTGCTTCAGCGCTGAATATCTGACAGAACCAGCACATTTCCCCCCTGGAAACGTGCAAGTGGGCCACAGGCAAGGCGAGGCATCCCGCGGGCCTGCCCGTGCAGCTGCTATTCCAGGCCTTGTCACGGGACAAACGGGACATTCCTCACGGGAAGGATCACCAGCTATTTTTCACACATTACTCTGCCTCCAGTGTGTTTGTGAAAACAATGGCAACGGGCAGAGATGGGAAGAAAGAGATTATTTGTTGTGTCTGGCCTCACTGAGCTGTGAGGAGACACGAGCGGCCCCACAGAGGACTGATCCACCTCCTCCCCAGCCAGGCCGAAGCTGTGATTGGAAATGATTCCCAGCTCTGGGACCGTGGATGGTTTCTGGTAGCATCCACCCTGAGGACGCTTTGGAAGCCACAATAAACTCAGAAAGCACTTGGAGAACACCAAAAAGCCTCTGGGGAACGCCACTACACTGTGGGAAAGCCCTGCAGTGACTGTTTGTGGCCCCAGGGCTCCTCTGGACCCCCCTACCTTTGGGCAGTAACATGGGAACAGAGGTTCCCATGATGGAGTCTGAGTTCCACACGACAGCTCCAGGAACCCTGGATCAGGACTGCACAAAAAGCCCCTAAAGAGGTGGGGAGAAGACCAAGCTGCTTCTCCTCCCACTGGTGCTCCGTGAGGGTCCATCTTCGGGCTCCTGCCCCTGGATCTGACCATCCACGAGTGCATCCACCCCATCTCTGGGCATATCCAACCCACCTTGGAGCAAATCCAACCCATTCTCCTTGGCCTTTGGAAGAAAATGCCTCAGGACACCAGCAGGGAAGAGCTTCCCTTCCAGCCCGGACACAGCGAGTTCAGGGCTCCTTCCTCACAGATGAGGGCTCTCCTCACTCCCCGCGAGGCACCGGGGGAGCGGAAACACAAAATACCCGAATTCAGGGGTCCTAAGGGGCCAACACACCCTCAGATGGCTGCTGGGGACAGGCTTTCCCATAAACCAGACGGGATTCAGCAGTGCCAGAGCCAAGCACTGCCACATTCAGGGCCCTGCAGAAACCAGGCTGCACTCCAGGAAGAACGAGGAGGGCAAGACAGAGAGGATTTGCAGCCATATTATTTTTGCAGGAAGAAATTGAGCACTTAGGAAAAAAAACATTCTACGAGGAACATCCACAACGAAACCCAAAGAGTTTTTCCTTCCACATAATAAAAAAATTATCATTTCCTTACAATTATTTCCTTCCTTTAACAAAAACTCGAGGTTTTTTTTTTTATTAATATCCACGATGAGGCTCCTACTCACACTGTAAATTCCTCCTACTCACACCGTAAATTCCTCCTACTCACACTGTAAACTCTCCTATCCACTAATGTGCAGCTATCTCACAATTAAATGAGCACCTTACAAAAGATTTCCACTACTCTACTATTTAACGTAGCTGAAAAACCACCCGTAAGGTAAGAAATCGAGCGCCAGGACAGGCAGACACAGGTTGTACCAGAGCTCCAGACCTTGCAAAGTGAGGGAATTCTGCTCTTCCCTCACAGAGGAAGACACCCCACCGTGTCTCCTCCTGCTCCCAATTAAACAATCCTCACATTCTGTTCCTCTGACTTGCTAATTGGTTCCTCCTCGTTTCCATTCCACGGAAGTCCTCTCTCTCTTACTTTAAAGGAACTCACTTTGCTCGTCTCGCGCGGTTAAAACTGTTGATACGCTCCCATCAAAGCCCTTGCAGCCAAAAATAGAATCACCTCCTCTGGAGAAGATCAACACCACCAACACCTCCTCAGGATGGAGATCTTTAGGTATTTTTAGAACAGAAAAATGATGCAGATCTTCGGGTATTTTTAGAATGCGCGCGGCAAAATGCCGCACGGAAGAGAAAACGAATTTATCGGCTATCCCAAAACCCAGCCTTTGAGTGCTTTGAAGATTCTGGACACAAGTGTGCTGGGACGGCCTTGCAGATTTGCAAAGCTTAAACTCCTTTCTCCAAAAGCTTCCTGTGGTTCTCCTGGGTTAGGGGAGGCCGTGGTGCATGGCGGTCGGGATGTTGGAAAGGGGTGCGAGCTGCAGAGGAGCGAAGCTGAGCAAAATTCCCAAGCCATCGGCAGGGATAAATTAGTGGTGTTCCAACCAGAGCTCACACCTGCTCATTCCAGTGCTTCTGTGCTTGCTCTCCTCCTTTCCTGCTAGGATCAGACGGCTGCGGAAGGGAGGAGGTTTGTCAGCTTTGTGAAGGCTTCTTGGGATAAACCAAGGAGGAAGAAGAGTTTCTGAGCACCTGGGAACAAATTCACCCTTTTTCTCCTTGGTTTGAAGTCCCCAAGACTGAGTTTTTCATTCAAAGAGAGTCTGAAAGGTGTTATGAGATGAAGAGATTTGCTCTCAACTCTTTTCCTGCTGCTTCACTCCAAGAGCTCCAGGAGTGTGTGGATGACACTCTCGGGGGCAGGGTGGGGTTGTTGGGGTGTCTGTGCAGGGCCAGGGCTGGGACTGGATAATCCTGGTGGGTTTCTTCCAGCTCTGGATATTCTGTGATTCGCTCTCTTGCCCGTCCTTCACCTCGCTCGCTGTTGAGAACTCATGGCTGCCCAAGCTCCATCCTCCATCCTGAGGCAAAACAGCTTCCCCCCCCACCCAAAACTGCCCTGTACCCCCCTCCAGACCCATCCTACACAACATCCCCTAAGGAAGAGAACCACACTCAATTGCTTGCAGGGGAAGAACCTGCTTTCAAAGCTTTCCAGCCCATAATTTCAAACATGACACCCTCAGCTCCTGAATTCCAACCATCAGCCATCATTCAGCTTCATCCTGCTCCAGTAGAAACCCAAAAGAGAGGACCTGTCCCACATTATTCCGCTGATTTTTTAATTTGTTTTTGGTTTTTTTATTCCTTTCCTTTTGACTTTGTGGCATCATGTTTGCCCCCTGAAAAATATTTGGGGGAGAAAACCAGGGGGGAATGGCTTCCCACAGAGAAAGGGCAGGGTGAGGTGGGATACTGGGAAGGAACTCATCCCTGCGAGGGTGGAGAAGCCCTGGCACAGGTTTTGCCGACAGGATCGGTACAGCACTGTCCCCAAGTCAGCAAATATTCCATATCAAGGGTGTGGGGGGACAAGCGAGCAGCAATTCACTGCACAAACCATCTTTATTGGGAGCATATCGGGAATACCAGCGCTGAGGCGCTTCCTGCCCTGATCTGGGATTTAATGCAAGACTTCTGGGCCCGCGCTGGGCTCAGACACTGTCTCTACTTGTTACCATTCAGTCTTCATTTGCAAATGATAATTTTTTTTTTTTTTGCTTTGAATGGCATGCCTGACTGCAGGGCAGAGTAAATCCAAACCTTTCAAGCTCTAGCCAAAAATTTGCCATGAATTAGGCGACTGCAGCATATTTACAATACAAAATAAAATATCTCCACGAGTGGCGGTACGAATAAACGACGATTATTCTCTTTTTTTTTTCTTTCTTTTTTTTTCTTTTTTTCTTTTTTTTTTTTCTGACGGGATAATTTTCAAAGCAGCGATTTTGCAAAGACTCAGGAAGAAAACAATTTTGTTTCATTTCCATAACAGAATCCAGACCTTGAAAATTCAACCTCACGAGCTACAATTATGCAGCAGAACTACCACTGTGAATTTTCAAACACAATGCCTTTTATTGTCTCTTCTCATTCTTTTCCCCCTTCCTGTTCTCCACGATTTTCTGTCCTGTCACCCTCCACAGAAACTCTGGAGCAGAAAGTCCGACTTGAAAGGGAAACTTTCAAGCTTTCAGGCTTCAAAGGAAAACAAGAAAACCTACAAAACAAGGTATTTGGGGGTGGGGTTTTTTTTGGCTTTATGAGGAACAAACAACAACAACAAAAAGTCTGATTATATGGAAATCTGACAGCTGAAAAGTAACGTTCAGCTTTTCCACGAGGGATGGAGGGGCATTTTAGTCACCTCCTGGAGAATCCACGTGGATTATCCTGGAGATGGAGAATAAAAGATGCCAAATGCTGTTTCATTGCTGTCTGCTGTTTGCAGGAATGTGTGCGTTCCCAAACACCGTCCTTCACCATCGCTGTTTCACGGCCACCTTTTCCACCTGCCGTGGGAGCCAGGCGGCTCTGAAGCCCCGGGACCGGAGAGAAAACACCTCCACAGCACGGGCACGCCTCGCTTTTCCACGGAGAAAAGCACTTTGGGATGCGAGGGCTGCTTCCAAACGCAGCAACCCCATCGCCATTAAACGTCCCTGGCCTGGGAAAGGAGGTTTTTTTCCTCCCAAACACGCCCCTGAGTGTCACACACGCTCGGGCTCTCCGGAACAGCTCCGAAATCCTCAAGGCACGTGAGGCCGAGGCACCCCCCCCCGCGCCCCAGGCAGCCCCTGTTTATATGGGAGGCATCTGGCTGCAATTACCCCACTCGATGGAATGCAAAGCAGCAGTTTCTGCTCGTGAGGGGCACCCCGGGAGAACAAACAGGACATTATTTACACGTCAAAGAGAGGAGAGTCACTCACCCCGACACCACCGCAAGGCAGCCGGACGAACATCGACGTTAGGGAACCTGCGAGGGGGGGACAAAGAACGCACCCCGTGAGTCAAGAAGGTGGAGGTCGCCCCATTTTGGGGCCAGTTTTGTGGCTGTGCTGGCCTTTGTGAGCACAGAAACACACAGACTGGGGGTTTCCTCGCAGTTTTCAGCCAGCCCCGTTGTGACAGACACACACACACTGTGCACACTGGGGCTCCTGCGAAAGCTGTCCACAAATCGCTCGTTTTCATGCAAGGTTTGGGTGCTGGCTGATGTTTTGAGAGTGTACGTGGTGAAGATGCCACCAGCAATCACTCAGCGCCTCTTCTCACACGAGCACTTTAACCCCTTCCCACTGAGGGAGGACGGGAAATCATAAAACCGCCCCAATTATCACTCATCTGCAGTTACTAGATGGCTGTGGAGAGCATGGGCTTCATAAAAGAGGAAGACAGAAAAAACAAACCAGTGGCAAGCAAAGGAAAAAACATGTGTTTTGACTGAAATAGCAAAACCAACAAGAAGAAACTGGAGGAAAATGGAGAAAACCATCTGCGGGGCTAATTTTGGACCTGTAGGAAATGGAACGTCACTTTCTGGGCTCGTGTGAGAGCAAATCATCCTCCATTCAAAATTCTGTGGGGCCCTGAGCAACCTGGCCTGGGGGGAGGTGTCCCTGCCCATGGCAGGGGGTGGATTGGGATGGGCTTTAAGGTCCATCCCTACCCAAACCATTTGGGATTCTGTCACTGAAAGAGCAGTTAATGCATCTGGGCTCGTCTGAGCTCAAAGTGAGATGTGCTCCTGTGATTAGATCCACGTGGAAGTTCTCAGATCATCCTGCCTCAGACCTCCTGTCACATCTCTCACTGCTGACCCACCCCTTATTTCCGCATTTATCTTCCTGACAACGATTTAGGATTGCCCCCCACAAATTAAAAGCAGCCTTATTTGCCTAAGTTTCAACTTGCCCAGCAGGTTCCAAGCCTTTCCACTGTCCAAGGAGAGATGGGTTTGTGGTTTGTATCCTTGACAGGACAAGGGGGAATGGCTTTAAGCTGCCAGAGGGCAGGGATGGATGGGATATTGGGAAGGAATCCTTCCCTGGGAGGGTGGGGAGGGGCTGGGATGGAATTCCCAGAGAAGCTGTGGCTGCCCCTGCATCCCTGGAAGTGGCCAAGGCCAGGCTGGACATTTGGCTTGTAGCAGCCTGGGACAGTGGAAAGTGTCCCTGCCCGTGGCAGGGGGTGGGATGGGATGAGCTTTAAAGGTCCCTTCCCACCCAAACCGTTCTGGGATTCTGGGATTCCATGAAGGCACATCCCCCTTTCCATTTGCAGAAGCTTAACGAGAAACATCCTGTGTCCTGGAAAGCCTTACGAGCTTTTCCCTTCCAGGCTGAGGTTTCTCGGGCTTTTTTCCTCCTCACAGACGAGGCGAAGGGTTTACACGGAGTCATCAGACACCTGCCAAGGCACTCGGCCCTAACAAACTCCTGTTTGCATCCCTAAGCCTCACACAAAGCTTTGCCCTCAGCCCTCAAACCTGCCCTAAATCCACCCTCTGACGTGTTTAAAAGAACCCCCCGGAGCTGGTTTGTAAGTTTAAAAGCCTTTTAAACCCCCAAGGGGAAAGGCTGGCTGAAGGAGGGGTTTTTCCAGGCGTGTTTCCCCCCTCCACATGGAGCTTTTCCCTGATATCCTCGCTCAGGTCCTGCCCTGTGGAAGCCATCAGGAAAGGAGGGGGTCATGTGGGCTGGCAGCCAGTGCCACTGGCAGCATCTCGAGGCTGAAACGGTGCCACGTGGGCTTAGGAAACCCAGTTTAAGCCCAGTTAAGAGCTCCTGGACATCCCCTTCTGCTGGAGATCCCTGGGGACCAGACCGGCAGCTCCAGGGCTTTTCTGCAAGTTGTATCCAAACAGGGAACGTTTTGTACTGGAAAGCCCTCGGGTGTTAGAATTTCTCCTCTCTATAGGATTAACCTTGATCTCTACAGACACTTTGAAATGAGTGATTAAAGCCCTGGAGGGCACAGAACTACAGGGGCAGGGGCAGAGCAAGAGCTGCCTCTCCCGCAGGTTCTCTACGCGAACCATGAGGAATGGTTCAGCAGTTCAGGTGTCCCCCCAAAAATACTGGATCTCCAAAGGCATCTGTGGAACTGCTGACACAGATCTCGTGCCCAGAGCCAAGGAAGGAGTGGAAAAGTACCCCAAAAGAATCTTCTCAGATCCCCCAGGGAAGATTTAGCGGCCCTTCCTTTCGGGCTGAGGGTTTTCCACTCCCGAGTGTATGACATCATAAATTCCTGGAAGTTTACATCCTGATGGAGCTATCCTTCAGCTGGAGGTGTCTACTTTTGGTTCCTCTGGCTTTAAAGAGGTGGGAAGTAAGCCGTAAATGCAGTGCTAATTGCATGTTTAACTACTGCCTAATGGGTTCCCTCTCTGGGAGCTCAGGGACAGCTGAGCAAAGCCTTTCCAGCTCCTTCGCTGTGGCCACTACATCATGCAGGCCACGGAGTTAATCCTCTTTTTATATCGTCCAAAGTCAGGCTAATCCCAAAATAAACTTTCTCAATGTCTAGGTTCCAGAACTGTCTTTTCTTTTTTTTTTCTTTTTTTTTTTTTTTCCCCCTTCCTGATCCCCACGTGAGAGCTTCCCAAACTGCCCCTCCAGCCCACTGCTGCAAAAAAGGCAGGAAGCAAAAGGAGGTGACGATGACTCCACGGAGGTGCTGAAATCCACGTGGTTTGGTTGCTTGGGGTGGGGTTGGGTATCTGAACATCCACCCCATTAGAATTTCTGCTGGGAAAATAGAACGTTTTTGCTGCTTTTGTCTGTGTTTTACAACAGGCATGGCCCTGTTGCAGGAAGCTTTGGTCTCCAGTGAAAGGGATAAACAATCCCACTCCACATTAAACAAATGTAGAGGCCCCTGCATCTCTCTTGCTGATTATCCATACAAAAACCTGACAGGGATTTGTTGGTGCCTGTGCAGCTGGCTGGGGGCTGCAGATCCAAATCCTCGGGAGGGAGTTCCAGTTCCTCCCTCCCTAGCCATGGATAACTCTCTCTAACACACAGAGTGTCCAAGGATGAAACACATTGCCTGAACTCTCTTTCCTCCTCAGGAAACATCCTTTTAGGTTCTGAAGACATCAAAGAAAGGAGGCTTTAGCTATCCAGGGTTTAGGGATCTGCCTGAAGACAGGGAGGTGGGTTTTGTGGGGACAGATGGAGGAGCTGCGCAGGGCTAAGGACGGAGGAAACCCCAACATCTCACCCTCCACGCTGCTCAGTCAGCAGTGTGGGTGCCAGGGGTCAGGAAGGGGCATTTCCCCCCCCAGGGAACGATACCTAGGAGCTTCTTGCTGTCCAGTTTCTGCCTGTTCAGAGGGTTTGTGCCGTAGAGCAGCGTGTGGGCTTCTGAGTGAACCGTCTGCAGCTCCTCCAGCGTCGCCTTCCTGCCACGGATGCACTGCAAAGGGGAAGGAAAAGGGTGATGAAATCCCTGCTGAACCGCTCGGCTCGCATCAAAGGGCTCTTCTGTTCCCTCAGCAAGCCAGCAGGACAGACAGCAAAACACTGAGACGGGCCCTTGGGTGGAAAAATTCAGATTTTGGGTCAATCCCTGACTCACAACATTTATTTGCTCGACATGGAAAGCCACCTTCAGATTCGTTCCAGGTGAAGGAGGGAAACTTTAAGACAGGTGCTGGCAGGAGGTGGTGGGGATGAAGGAAATTATTCCCAGAGAGATAAGGGAGCACATCCCGAAATGGCAGGGCAGAAGCTTGAAGCAAGCCAGCAGGGAATTAAGGCAGAAATTCAGCATTTTTTGGGAAAAAAAGAAGAGTCTGGTGAGGCTGAAAGTCACCGGTGGCCAGGAGGGAAACACAGCTGGAAAGCAGGTGAAGATCAACAGCAGCTCCCGTCGTGAGAGCAACCCAAAGCACCGAGTCAAGCATGGAAATCGAGGGAAATAAATTTTCCTTAAGGAAATCAGCAGGAAATGAAGGACAGTAATAGATGCCTGGGATCCTGCAGTGATGAACTCAGACGTTAGAGAACATCTGTAACACCCACTGAGGAGGCCAGGCAATTAGCAACCAGGGGTTTTTTGGCCCCAAATAATCCCCAAATTCGATGAAACGGGTATCCACAGACAGAGCCAGGTTTGAAAGGGACGGATGAGGGCAGGACAGGGAAATGTAGGCAATGGCAATGCTGCCACCGCGTGGATGTCTCATCTGCTGGCTCGGGAACATTCCCAGCCACATCCTGACACTGCTGGGATATTTGTGCTCTGGGATTCAGCCCCCTCAGGCGCTCGAGGAAATGATGAGCTCACACTTACACCCCCCACTTATCACCACTGCTGTTGGTTATAATTAACAACTACTCGTTAATTTTGATTATTAATCTTCATTCTTTCTATTTAACGCCTAAGCTTTCCTCTTCGTCTGCTTGCTCTTAAAAATGTACCCAATAAATCTAATTTAACCTCTTGTGACGGAGTGGTGCTCAGTGCCACCCTCCTACTCCCATTCCTTCTACAGTATTGACCATTACTCATTAAAGAGCATAAAAAAATAGTTATTTAAAAAAAGTTATTAAAAAAAAGTTATTAAACCACAGAAGAGTCGTTGCTTTAGCTGCAATGATTGGAGGGATAACAAACGAGAGGGTTACATCACGTCTTGCTCTTTTCTTTGGCATCATAACAACATAACAGGAATAATAACATCGCAATAACGATAATAAAAATTAATAACAACGACAATAAAGCAATGACAATATTATTGTTAATAACAAAAGCAGTAAGGTGGCCTTTGCTGGCGTTTTCCTCACCTCACACTTGCCCCGCAGCCCCGTCTCCTGGAGCCTGGACCAGATGCTCTGGATCCTGCCCGCGTGCTCGGGGTGGCTGTTGGTGTTTCCACAGGTGCACTGGTGCTTCAGCATCAACGTGTCGTACACGAGGCCTGCGGCACAAGGGGACAACATTGCTCTCAGGTTAAAAAAAAAAACAAAACCAAAAAAACAACACTAAAAAATTGCCAGTCACAGGGTAGGGGGGGAAAAAAAAAAGCGTATTTTGCATTTTGGAGTAAACGGTTCCAGGCCAAAATGCTGTGTTTGACCAGGAGCCACAGAGAGCTGAAAATCCAAACCTGCGTCCAGCCCTTCCCATGGAAATCCTCAAGGGATATGAGACTCCAGGAAACAGAATAAAAGTGGTGGGTTCGGGCTTTTTTTTCCCAAGAAAAAGGTTTCCTGCTGGAAATTTCTGTGTGAAAGTTGGTCAAAGGGCTGGAGCCCCTCTGCTGGGAGAGCTGGGGGTGTTCAGCCTGGAGAGGGGAAGGCTCCAGGGAGACCTCAGAGCCCCTCCCAGGGCCTAAAGGGGCTCCAAGAGAGCTGGAGAGGGACTGGGGACAAGAGATGGAGGGACAGGACACAGGGAATGGCTTTAAGCTAAAAGAGGGTAGATTGAGGTGGGATATTGGGAAGGAATTGTTCCCTGGGAGGGTGGGCAGGCCCTGGCACAGGGTGCCCAGAGCAGCTGGGGCTGCCCCTGGATCCCTGGCAGTGTCCAAGGCCAGGCTGGACATTGGGGCTTGGAGCAGCCTGGGACAGTGGGAGGTGTCCCTGCCCATGGCAGAGATTTAAAACCGAATCATCTTTCAGGTCCTTTCCAACCCAAGGTTTTCCATGATTTCTATGGACTCCAAAGGTCTTGCTGAGAACCCAAAGCCTCTGCAGGCAGCAGTGGCAGGGGTCCCAGCTCTCGATGTTCAGGGCTGTGCGCTCCAGCTGACGACGTTCCAGGGAAATGCCGGGTGAGCGCCGCGGCGGGCACGGCCGGATCCGTGCTCCCAGCTCAAGCAGGGACAAACAGCACAAGCTGGGAGCTCGAAGGGGCTTGCAGGGAACCCTGAGAGCAGCTCTGGGCATGCAGCTGGAGCTGAGGCCGTGCCCCTGCATGCTCCTGAGCCTGGCTCCAGCTGCAGTCAGTCCCACCTCCCGGCTGGGTGCGGGCACGTCGTGCCACCGGGAATCTTGGCTCCCCGCTCTGGCCCCGGCACTCGCAGGTCTCCAGCCTCAGGGGAGGTGTCTGGCAGCTCCTCGCTCTGCTGTAGGTGAGTGCAGAGGCAAAAAAAAACAACAAACCACCCCCCAAAAGCCAAACCACGCCGGGCTCGAGGGAGAGAACAGAGCCCCGGTAATTGGCTGCCCTCGGGTCAGCCAAAGTTCACTCTCCGAGGAGGTTGCGCTGCAAAGCTCTGCCAAGGTCTCCCGTGTTTGATTCACAGCATCAAACACCTCCAGGAGCTGCTGGGCCGAGGCGAGCTCGGAATTCACCTGAGGAGAAGCTTTCACCCCAGTCTGAGTTTAACTGAGCTAGTGCGAGGTCTTAAACGAAAAGAAATTTGATTGGATTTCTGGAAGGAATTCTCCCCTGTGAGGGCGGTGAGACCCTGGCTGCCCCATCCCTGGAAGTGTCCAGGATCAGGATGGGCAAGGCTTGGAGCAACCTGGGACAGTGGAAGGTGTCCCTGCCCATGGAACTGGATCATATTCAGGGTCCCTTCCAACCCAAACTGATGCCTTAGGTTTGGACTTTTATGTTTTCCAAACCCTGCCCTGCCTGGTGTGTGACTCTGCAGTTCCTTGTGCCCTGGGAGCTGCTGTTCTCTCCTGCTGCTCACACACAACAAACCTCTGCAGGTTCCCACTCCAAGGACACCGGGCCCCAAATGTGTCAACTCAAAGCCTCTAAAGGGGGGCGAACTTGGGGTAATTCCATCATGAACTGAGGTGATCATTGGAGAATGAACCCTGAGATGCAAATGAACCAAACTTATCAAAGGGTGAAGAACCCCTGAGCCAGGGCCCATCTTGGGTGGAGCCTCTGGACTGCCCAGGGTGAGCCTTTGAAGGCCCTTCAAATAAATCCCTCCTTTTATTCCCTTAATTCCTGTCTGGTCTCTGTGTTTTAGGTGGCCACTCAAAGCATCAAAGCCACCCAAGGATTCCACCCCACCCCAGACCTGGTGTTCACAGAACTTGGCTCATCGCTGGTTTCTCCTCTCCCAATGGTTCCCTGGTAACAGCAGTGTCTCAGTGAAGCCCTTCTGTGCTGCAAGCACACATCACTCACCATCTCTCCTTCCCTAGAAACCAGCCCAGTGGGAAAGGGAGTCCCAGTCCCTGTTCCCAGTCCCTTCCAGTGGCTAGGGACACTCAGCTGCAGACACACACACACACACAGACACACACACAAAGGGAAGCTCGGCAATTTAAAGCTTAAAACACAAAACTACACTGGCTGTTACAAGTTAATTGAAGTGGTGCTGGAAGCAAGACTCTTTTCAGACATAAGAACAATCATTTTTAAAGGTCAGCACTAAAGCAAAACCAACTGGCTTTTCTTGGCAGAACAAACATATGATCTGAGGTTCAGATAATTATATTGCTCTGCACAGGAGAGAATAAATGCCTTCATCAGAAAGGAAAAACCCTTTAATGCAGAACATCAGAATAATTTGTGGACCCATTTTTGCAGGAGATCAGAGACTGGATAATTGGAGCTATGCAAATTAATGGCCTAACCTGAGGATCCTTATTCAAGTGTGTAGAACAGGGCAGGCACAAGTATTCATTAAAGTCACGGGGGCTGCTCGAGCTAGAGAGGGCAAGTTCAAGGACTGGCTTTCTGGGAGGAAGGAAAATTAAATGTCATGCTTCGGGACATCAAACTGATTGCTGGAAGGATTCAGGGAGGGCACGGCTTTCGCTTTGATGTGGAGTAATGGGCATCATGTTTGAGAGCTGCAGTGTGGGGCTCTTTCCCCTGCACCTTTGAAGTCTCAGGTGCTGGTCACCGAGAGAGACGGGAAAATAAAACACACATCAAGCCCAGAGCTTCCAGCTGTCTGCAGCTAACTCAGTCCAGGGAAAGCATCGGCTTTCTGTGTTATTTCTACATAATATCCCAAACGTGACAGGCAGGAACAACTCCTTTGTCTGTTGGACAAGGACTGATCCAGAGCGATCACGGCTGGCTTGATTAGGGCCATTCAGCGAGGTTTGCTTCCTGCAGCCCTCTCACCAAAGCACCACACCAATTCCAGCCCTCATTCCCCTGCCTTAGGATCGGTCTCTTATCAGCCAGATGGATTTTCCTCGGGAAAAAGGAGCCTGATGCACTTGAGCACTGCTTTGCTTTTGAAAAACACCCAAGACTTTAATTTCCTGCCTTCCAAAGAGCAGCTCAATCCCGGTGATTAAGCTTTAGCATCCACCTCCAGAAACACAATCTCCGACACGCCGCCGTGGACAACTCCAACAAAACATGAGGCAATTTCACTCACACACATGCTCAGCAGCTGAAATGCCTTTCCTTGCCTCTCTCCTGCTTCCATGCCCACGGCAGTGGGCTTGCTTTCCCTGCCTCTCCTAAGCAGACAGTGCTGGCTAATTAAACCGGACCTAGGTCTAGTTTTAGGACTAGTACAGAGGTGTTACCTTCATGCTTTGCACCTTAATTAGTGCCACAGTGACTTCCCCCCTGGACAGCATTTTATCGTGCTTTTCCTCCTCCATTCACCCAGCGTAAATGCAGAGATGGAAGGGAGAAGAAAAGTCAAGCCCTTGGGATCCTAACCTGGATAAATGCCACGAAAATGGTATTTTACAGGTGAACCACCTGAAGCATTCTGCACCTCACCACGCTGTGCAGTGCTGGATAAAAGCAGTGTGATATTCCACCTCTTCTATGTTTTTCAGACCCTGCCTCCGAGGAAAATAAACCCCAACACTGGAACGGCATCTTTTCCAAGCAGCACGGCTCTCCAATCTGCACTCTTACTGTTGCCTGCGACTTTGAATGAAATTCAGAGGCACAGATCTGAGTCAAACATAGATCCTCAGGTAGGAAATGTTATTTATTGTATGTCCAGGGTCTTGAGCGTGATTGATCGGGCAGCTTCAACATGGGCGGAGGAGGAGGGAACAAAGGGAAGGGAATGAATAATCCCTTCAAGCAGGGCCAGGCTTCCTTGTTTTTAAAGCCCCAAGGTTCGGGGTTAAGTGTATTAGGAGCTCAAGTTTCATCTGCTCTGACCCTGAGCCAGGGGACTTTTCCTTGCACCCTTGGCAAAAGCCAAAATCGATTAATTTTGCTAGAACTGACTGCACTGGAAATGCAGTTCTGCCGAAATCCCAGGGTTGTTCAACACTAACGACAAACAGAGACTTTGAAGGGCAAAACGGAGCCGTTCCCTGGGTTTTTCCAGAGCTGACAGCACACACTTCCCACCCTGCCTGCAGCCAGGAGCTGAGGAACAAAGTCACACTGAACATGCCACTATTACTACACCACCAGGGCCTGAAAATAAACCCGATTCACAGCGCTGAGCTGGGTGATGCAAGGAGTGTAGGTTAAAAATGGAATAAAAGCAGAAGTGAAAGGGAAACAACATCATGAGTCGCTCTTATTTGGGCGTTGTGGATTTCTTCTCCCCCCCCCTTTTCCTTTTCCCAGGGAACACATCACGTTGCAAACTGTTCATTCACAAAATAAGAGCCTGACATTTGGGGAAGAAGGCGGACTTCGAAATCAGTCCTCATCACCCAGCACGGGGCTTGAGCAGTCGCACGAAAAATCAAACTTTTCAGCTGTTGCTAAGGGTACTGAAGAGGCAGAAAGGATTTTGGAGGAGAAAAGTTGGGTTGTCAGGAGACCAGGAAGAACAATTTGCTTTTAATCTTGGCGGGGAGATCACAGAATCCCAGGAAGGTTTGGGTTGGATGGGACCTTAAAGCCCATCTCGTTCCACCCCCTTGCATGGGCAGGGACACCTTCCACTATCCCAGGCTGCTCCAGCCTGGCTGTGAACACTTCCAGGGATGGGGATCGACACCTGTTTTGCACTTGTGCATTCCATCAGACAAATGCAGGACTGCACTCATCATTTTCCCCCACGGGTAAGCAAACGCCCTTTGGTCTCTTTGTCTCTTCAAAACAACCCAAAAATCACCAGCTCCCCTCGTTGTTCCCAACCTGCAGGCGTGGACTCCCGTGTTACAGGAGGAGGGAAGGCTGGCAGGGAGCCCGGAGCGGATAATTTATGGCGTGAGATTACGGAGAAGGTGGAGGAAGCAGAGCCAGCACTGCATTGGGCACTCTGTCCTTCGGGAGCACCGGCTCTCCCTGCCTTGCCTCCGGATCAGCTCTGGGGCTCGCTCCGAGTGCCTGGAGACACACAGGGGCAGCTCCAGGGCTGTGCTGCTGCTGCTGTGGGCAAGGGACACGCAGGACACCAGGGATGGCTCAGTCTGCCCCTCCAAGAAGGCAGGGCACCCAAATGGGGGTGAGACGCAGGGCCCAAGCTCATGGATTTGCAGGGAGGGGGAAGGAGATCATGGAATCATCATCATGGAATGGTTTGGGTTGGAAAGGACCTTAAAGCTCATCTTGTGGGCAGGGCAGGGACACCTTCCACTATCCTGGAGTGCTCCAAGCCATGTCCAATCTGGCCTTGGGTGCTTCCAGGGATCCAGGGGCTGCCACAGGTGCTGTGGGCAACCTTATCCCCTTCACAGGGAAGGATTTCCTTCCAACATCCCATCCAACCCCAGTCTAAAGCTGTTCCCCCTTCATGCCCTTGCAGAACAGCTCAACATAAGGCAAACCAGTAACCCCCAGCCCCCCAAAACCTCACCTGTTGTGAACCTTGGCTTAGTGGGTGGCTCCTGCACGGACATGGGGAAGGTGGCCGAGGCCGGGGAGGACTGTGCCCGGGACAGGGGCCGGTGTCCCCCGAAGGACACGGGCATCCCGGCCGCCTCCAGCGACGCCTGGTAGTTCCTCAGCTGGTGGATCCGCTGCTGCTCCAGGAGCAGGGCTTGCTGTGGGGAAAAGAAGCAGGCATTGCTGGAAGGGCCTTCCCAAAAGGGTTTTTGAAAGCTGGCGGGCTTGGACTCCTTTTCCTCACGCGCGGCAAAGGAAGAGGTGACGTTTCTAGGGCCGAGCCAGGCAGGCACAGCACGTGAAGCCCCAGCCCTGAGCCTGGCGCACACCGACGGGGTCACTGGCAGAGGCAGCTCCATCCTCCCCCAGAACTCCCTCATCTTCCTCCTCGCTGTGCTCCCACCCTGCTGCACTGGGGCATTTAACAGAGAAACGCTCCAGGCCACGGAATGAATCCAAATCAGCTGGGTCCCAGGCTGGAGAGGGAGCTCTTAACTGAGCCGGTTCCCTGTGCAGCCACGCCACCAGCTGGACAGGCTCCTGGTCAGAAGGGATGGCTGCTCCATCCCATCCCCTCTATTTATCCCCTCCTGCTTTGAGGCAAAACAGTTGCAAAGGAGATAACCATTTTAAAGGCTCCTGAGGTGTGACCATGGATTCAGGGTTGAGGTGGAAGGCTGCACTTTCAGAGGAATGCTGTCACTGTGCTCCATCATCAGCAATGCACAATTATAGAAGCCCAGGATGGTTTGGGCCTTAAAGCTCATCCCCTTCCACCCCTCTGCCATGGGCAGGGACACCTTCCACTACCCCAGGTGGCTCCAAGCCCCAATGTCCAACCTGGCCTGGGACACCTCCAGAGATGAGGTGGCCACAGCTCTCCTGGAGAAATGTAGTTGCTGAGCGACATCCCAAAGACATTCCTGGAGGACATGGATGGGCTCCACTACACTTCTTATTGGATTCATCACCTGCAATCCACAAGCCTCTGGTGTTTTCCCCCAAAACTGAGCCTGGCTGGAGGCCCTAGGATCTCTTAATTCTGAAGCAGGAACACCCTCCACCTGTCCCCTGTTCCCTCGTGCAGTCTTTCTCTGGAGAAATTAGTTTTAAATCATGAAACCAAAATAAAATCCTCTGCTGGTGGCTAGTGCTCAGAAACGTTAGGATACACAAAGAAACAGCCATGGAAGTGGCTCGGTGGCTGCAAACACGGTGACTGTGTTTGGTGCAGCTGAGCCAGACTCTCCTCCCAGGGAAGGATTTCACATCGGGTTCCTTTACCCTGATGCCTTAGGTTTTGACTTTTATGTTTTCCAAACCCTGCCCTGCCCGGTGTGTGACTCTGCAGTTCCTTGTGCCCTGGGAGCTGCTGTTCTCTCCTGCTGCTCACACACAACAAACCTCTGCAGGTTCCCACTCCAAGGACACCGGGCCCCAAATGTGTCAACTCAAAGCCTCTCAAGGGGGGTGAACTTGGGGTAATTCCATCATGAGCTGAGGTGATCATTGGAGAATGAACCCTGAGATGCAAATGAACCAAACTGATCAAAGGGTGAAGAACCCCTGACCCAGGGTCCATCTTGGGTGGAGCCTCTGGACTGCCCAGGGTGAGCCTTTGAAGGCCCTGCAAATAAACACCTCCTTTTATTCTCTTATCCTTGTCTGGTCTCTGTGTTTTAGGTGGCCACTCAAGGCATCAACCCAGCCAGCCCTGAGGAGCTGGTTCCCCCCGGAGCAGCCCAAGGTGACCTCCAAGCCCCAACCCACGCTCTGCAGCAACCCCAGTGCCGGGCTCGGCGTTCCCCGAGCTCACCTGGCGGAAGAGCAGCTCCTGCTCCGCCTGCCTCTGCCCGGACTCCAGCTCCTGCTGCGGCTCTGCCTCCTCCTCGTCGCTCTCGATGGGCTCCTGCTTCACCTGCACCACGCTGGCCAGCGCCGGGGCTTCCTTCTGGCCCGCGGCCCTGTCGCCGTAGGGCTCCTCCAGCAGGGCCTGGTGCTCGCGCAGCTCCTCCTCCGTCTCCTCGGGGTGGCTCTCGTGCTGCCGCGCCGGCTCGGCGGGTTTGGATATGATCTGAAAGCAGGGAACGGGGTCGGTGAACGGGGAGAGCTCGCCCTGTGCTCCGGACTCACGGCAAAGAGCAGCTCCGGGGTGTTCTGCCTCGCAATCCGGGCCCGAAACACTCCGGGGAAAGGTCGGGGCAAGCCTGGGCACTGAGGGCTCTGAAATGCCGTGTCCCAGGTAGTGACACCCCGTTATTTCCCACTTCATCTTCCCTCTGAGGGAATAAGAGCCTCTTGTCCCTGCATGCCTCCAGATGCTGCTCCATTCCCCAACCATCGAGATGGTTGGCAATTAAATTCTGAAAGGACACGAGGGACGCAAACCCTCTGTGCAGGGTTGTGCTGCCTTAAAAGAAAGCGCCGCCTCGAATCGCTCCCTGAACGTCATCCATGAGGCTGAAATAAAGATTACTTGAAAACCTGCACTCTTAAGAGGAAAACTCAGGACACGCGGCTGAGAGCAAACCTCAAGAGCAGCATTGTTCCAACCTGACCTCCCTAACCAGGCACAGGAAACTTCTCTGAGAGCAGCCCCTAAACCAAAAGGAACAATTTAATTTTCGCTGTAATTCACGCAGACTTTTTGCAACTCCATTGGCAAGATAAAATTCACAGCTCTCTGTCTCAGACTGCTTATGATTTTTATTTGGGATATTAAAAAAAAAAACCCCAAACGTGACCTGTTTTTAACTCCAGCATAGGAAAACCAATCCATTTCCTCCCTTTTCAAAGAGCTCAGGCTGCCCCTGCTCCACAGGCTTATAAAGAAACTGCTGCACTTTGAAAGTTGTCAGGGCAAGGTTTAATGAGGATTAGGTCATTGGTATGGAAAGCAATATTGATTTTAAATCTAATAAAGCTAAATCAAAACGTGGCTATTGAACACATGTAGGAGGAGGGACCATTTGTCAGCAAGTTGCTCTTTGAAGAACAGCGGCTCCAACCTGGAATTCAGCCTTTTTTCTCCCCCAAAAGCAGGAAGGAAGGCTCTGCCACATAACTTGAGCAAGGCAGAGGGGCAGGAATGGCGTTAAATCTGGCGAGGGACATGAAGGACGTGAAGAAAGAAAGGAGGAAGACCAGGGAGATCCTGGTCCCACTGCTGAACGAGGGAAGGGACCCGGTGGCACAGGACACAGAAAAGGCCACGGCACTTAATGCCTTATGGAAGACCACCCTTCAGGAATCCCGGGAGTCTGACACCACAGGAAAAGTCTGGAACGAGGAAAACTTCCCTTGGTGCAGGAATTACCAGGTTTAGGCAACACTTCAGAAAACCTGGATACACTGAAGTCCACGGGACTCTCACGGGTTGCGCTCACGGGTGATGGGACAAGAGGCCGTGGGCACAAATTAAAACCCATAAAATTCCTTCTGAACACAATAAAACTTTTTTTTTTCCCCTGTGAGGGTGGTCAAACACTTGACCAGGTTGTTCAGAGAGGTTCTGGAGTCTCCATCCTGGGAGATTCTTGGGCAACCTGCTCACGCAGAAACATTGCCCTCAGTGACCTCAGGAGGTGCCTGCAAAGATCCAGGGATCAAAACCCCTCAAGGATTCTTGTGAGGCTCCCCCTGCCTGAATAACACACACTGAATAACCAAACCAAACCACACGGAGCTAAAAGTTCTTCCACCAATTTTCTTTAAGCCCTCTTAGGCTTGATGAATATAATCTGTTTTAAAAGATAATTAAATCATCATAAACCATCTGCTACTTGTTGGTTTTGGTGGGGTTTTTTTTTCCCTTCCCCTGGTTGGATCGAAGGTCTCAAGCTTTTGAACTTCATACCTTTTGAACTTGTGAACTGCACGAGGTAATTGCTGGGGAAAAATAACTTACAGTGCCACTGTCACACCCAGTGGGAATGAGAGGCTGAGTAACTCCCCAGAGGTTTTAAATGGTTCCTGCTCCTCAGAAATGTAAAGATTAAATGAAAACCACGGCCAACGACGAGGACGTGTGGGACATTCCGTCTGCTCTCCCTGTGCAAAGGGGATCTCCCGCTCCGTCACCGGCTCCGGCTGCTGTAACCCTGCTCCTGAGGGGTGGTTTTGCAGGGGAGACGCTTTGCCACCACCAATACACCGACCACCTGCACCCCAGGCCCACCAAAACTCCCCAGGAACCTTCCCTTGGCGTGGTTTCCTGAGCACGGGCTCGTGCCATTTAGAACTGGAGGGGATCACAGGGCACAGGGCTGGCTCTAAAGGTAGCACTGAGGATGTCTGTAAATACATCTGAGCACTGTAAATAACTCCTCTGTCTCTTAATTAGCTCTCTGGCTTCCTCTGCCACGAGGTGACTCCTCTGTTTTCATACCCAGTGGCTGTCACGACGTGCCACCATAAACCTCTGGTAAAGGCACTGCCTTCTCCAGCCTGGGGCAGATAACAGCTTCACTCCGGAATAAATTACAGCTCTCTAGTCACAAGCATTTTTTAAAAGGCTCCATGCAGCTGGCAAGAGTTCTCCTCCACAGCTTTGAAATACAAAGAAGAGAAATTTTAAAAAAATAAAAGAAAAAAAAAAACCACCAAAAAACAGCACATAGCAAAGTCAGGTCATAAATACAGGGAAAAGCAAAGAGTTCATCATTCTTCTGTGGAACATTTCATGAGGGGAAGAAAGCTGCATTTTTGGCTAGTGACCTTTCAGCTGGCATTGGATTTGTCCAGTAGACGTGAGAAACAGAATCACAGAATCATCAGGGTTGGAAAAGACCTCCAAGACCATCAAATCCAACCTCTGTGTATATCACCGGGCCCATCAATCCATATCAACTTCTTCAGGATACCTTTCTCCACAGTGGCAAGTTCCTGGGATGCTGAAGACCTTGAAGGTCCTACTAAACAGGTCAGAGACAGCTATTTGCACATCAGAGATCAGTGAGGAGTCCCCAGCAGAGAAATCATGGAATCCCAGAGCGGTCTGGGCTGGACGGGGCCCCGATCCCCATCGGTGGGGTGGCACAGGAGGAAAACCAGAGGAAGAGAGGAGGCAGGAAGCAAAGGAGGATGTCAGACTAGCTCAAGCCTGACCATGCCCTGGTGTGCAGGAGGCAGTGGAAACCTCCTTTTCCTCCCTCTGGAGGGGAAGGACAAACTCAAGGAAGAAGCAGAACAACCCGGGGCAGCTGGAGACACAGCTTTGATGGAAATGAGGAAAAAACCAGGAAAAATAAAATAAAAAAAAAAAAATGATAAAGGCTCAACTCATTTGACTCCACATCGCTCTTCCCACGTTCCCTTTGGGTTCCAATTTTTAACTTTTCCAGACTAAGGAGAAACAGGAGATGATAAGGGATGATGGGGAGAGGCCGACTTGGGCAGCAGCCATGCAGGGAGCTGGCAGAGCCTTCTGCAGCAGCCAAAGCCTACAGAAATCTCTTGATCTGGGTTTTGTTTTTTTTCCCCTGAAGTGATGAGCCAGCAGGGGAAAAACAACAGTCTGAGGCAGCCTCAGTCCTACTGCTGGGAGGACCAGGAGCCTGGGGAGCTTCTGGGGAGCCTGGAGAGGAGGGAACAACCCACCTGGCAAGGCTGGATGGGGCTTGGAGCAAACAATTCTTCTGATATTACAGAATCTGATATCACAAATCACACAATCCTCAAGGCTGCTCTCAGACCATCGAGTCCAGCCGTTCCCCCAGCAGTGCCCAACCCACCCCCAAACCACGTCCCCCAGGTGCCACATCCACGCGTTTTCTGAACGCGTCCAGGGATGGAGGCTCCACCACTGCCTGGGCAGCCTGTGCCAGTGCCTGACCACCCTTTCCGTGGAGAAGTTTTTCCTGATAATCCAACCTAAACTTCCCCTGGCGCTTCCCTAGGTTTGAACATTAAACGTGTAAAAAAGGTGGGATAAAGGAGCACAGGCTGATGGCGGAATTTCAGCTCAATGAGAAAAACAGAACGGTTTGGGTTAGAAGGGATCTTAAAGCCCATCTCATCCCACCCTTGACACCTTCCACTACCCCAGGGTGCTCTAGGCCCCGTCAAACCTGGCCTTGGGCACTGCCAGGGATCCGGGGACAGCCCCAGCTACTCTGAGGATTATTCTCATTATTTTTAAGTGAAACAACGTATTTTTTCTCGGTGGCCTTCCTGGAAACAGCAAGACTTGTTTTGGCTGCAGTGCCCTCAAAAATTTCATCTGCTGCAGACACCTAACAGGGAATGTTTAGGGCCAGAGTCTCAAAGTTTGGAAAAATCACATGGAACTCAGAAGAGCCTTATTTAGGAGTACATAAACATATAAAACACTTCGGGAGTATTATTTACGGGAAATCCGCGAATAAAAAAATTAACAGGCAGTGCTATTGGTCCTGTTAATAATTAAATAATCTGTCCTTTTATTTTTAGTCGTGCCCTTAACTCTCCTCTACACACGAGGGTCCTAAAATATCCCCACATCTGGGAAAAGTCTTTTTCCATGTCAGCACTTGGATGCTGTCCCATGGGACAAATCCGCCACACGCACGCAGCGCGAGCACCAAAGCGATTTCAACTCGTGACTCCTATAAATCAAACACAGGGAAACCGCCCCCCCTGCCATCGCTTTGATTAAACCCTCTCCGCCTTTGCCGTGGAGAGAGATGGGTCCTGGCTCTGACAAAGCTGGAATTCAGAGTGCTCCAGTGGCTCTCCGGCTCCTGGGAGGTCCGGGAGAAAGTCTGAATGAGCTCAGCGGATACGTCACGGCCGAGGCTTTGGGAAAGCTTTCAAAACCTCCACGCAAAAAAAATCCCTCCAGCTGACCCTTCCCTGAACAAAGAACCCCAGCTCACTGCCCCGGTCCCGAGGAGCGTGCGGAGGGGGCAGGAAATGGGATCCCTCTGGAGCAGTGGCTCCCTGTGTGCGGGGCTGACCCAGGGCCAGGGCTGGCACCCGCGGTGGCAGCGCTCCAGGAGGACAGCATTGACGTCAGCCACTTGTGTAACCATCCTGCCTCAGCCCTGGCCCATAAACACGGCTTTGGGGGTGTTGTGTGTGTGTGTGTAGGGGAGGGGGTTGTGGCTTCTTTCCCTCTTTGATCCAGCCCTCGGCGGTTGTGTTTTCTCACAGGACTGGAACAGTGGAAACATTTGGAGGAACCTCTGCTGTAAATGAAACCTCCGCGATGTGAACGGGCGCCTGCCATGGGCTGGGCCTGAGCCCCAAACCTGCTGCTGGAACTGCTGCTGGAACTGCTGCTTTCCTGAGGAAAGGCACCACTGGAACTCCTTGGGAGGTGTGTTCAGAGAGCCTCAGAATTGGACAAATCCCAGGATGGTTTGAGCGGGAAGGGACCTTAAAGTGATGCAGTTCCTCACCCTGCCATGGGCAGGGACACCTCCCACTGTCCCAGGCTGCTCCAGCCTGACCTTGGGCACTGCCAGGGATCCAGGGGCAGCCACAGCTGCTCTGGGCACCCTGTGCCAGGGCCTGCCCACCCTCCCAGGGAACAATTCCTTCCCAATATCCCACCTCAATCTACCCTCTTTTAGCTTAAAGTCATTCCCTGTGTCTTGTCCCTCCAGCCCTTGTCCCCAGTCCCTCTCCAGCTCTCCTGGAGCCCCTTTAGGCCCCCTGGAAGAGGCTCTGAGCTCTCCCTGGAGCCTTCTCTCCTCCAGGCTGAACACCCTTAAGTCTCTCAGCCTTTCAGCAAACGCTTCAATAAATCTGAATAACTTCCCTCACAAATACTTCCTTCCCAGTGTTGTCATGCCTGAGAGAGATCCAAGGGTGAGAGGTCCAAGGGTGAGAGGTCCAGGGATCAGATGTCCAGGGATCAGAGGTCCAGGGATCAGAGGTCCAGGGATGTTGGAGGTAGAGCCCACACACACTCCCCCCACACCAGGGACCCCGAAATCGCGCGCTTAAAGCTGCTACGGAGGGAAAAAAGGCGTTGAAAGCTTCGTGCCTACCTTGTTGATGTGCAGCTGCTGCTGCTGGAATTGCTGTTTGTGTTTCTCCAGGAACTGCTGGTGCTGCTGCTGGATCACCAGCTGCTGGAGGGCCTGGGCGTTCTGGGGCAGGGGAGCAGACTGGGTGCGCCCGAGCGGGCGGTGCTGCCGCAGCTTGTGGATCGAAGGGGAGACCCTCTCTCCACCCACCAGGGGCTGTGCGTGCAGGGGCAGTCCTGAAAGATACCAGTCTGAAGATAATATGGAGGAAAAAACAGCAGAGGAGAAACAAGAGGAAGAAGAAAGGAAGGGAGAAAACGGCTGTTGAGTAACAGTGCTGACGGTGACAGTGATACCATGTCAAACCCAGCCACCTCGCCATCTACAGCTGGAGCTGCCTTGAGAGAGAGCAGGTAAGTTAATTACCCCTGCACGGGGTGATGCTTTGCTCGGTTTGAGTTCTGTGTCTGCTTGGTGACTCCGAGACCCTCTGGGAACACTGAATTTCTTGAAACCAGCAACACCTCGCAGACCCTTCCCGAGACCACAGGAGCCCAGAGAAGTTTAAACCTCACAGCGTGCCTTGGTTTAGGGACTGATGCCAGGCTCGAGCTGCAGGAACCAGCACTTATCCCTCATGGGGGCTCCCTGGATACTCCCTTGGTGATGATTGAGGAGTACATGGCTGCCCTTGGCTGTGCTCTGCTCCACACCGTGGAAATCAGCAGGGATGGAGAATCCCTGTGATAACCCCCTGGCCAGCTCTGAGCTGGGAAAAGGAGTGTGTCAGGAATTTGGGAGCTGTCAGGCCTCAGTATGTCTGCAGTAGGTTAGAGGCCAAGGTGACAAGGAGCTGGAATTGTTTCCATTGCTGTCCTGGGCAGATGTGCCAGTGAGTTAACAGAACCCAAAAGGTTCTTTTGGGATCACTGGGGTTACTGCCACGCCCTTGGCCATTTGGGTGTCAGTGATGGCAGCCACAGTGAAACACCCCCCGAGCTCTGGGAAGGACACACCTTTAGGAAGTGTCCTCTCTCTTTAGCTGCTCTTGGGGTGAGCCAGTTCCTGCTCTGCTCTTGGAAAACACTCCTTCCCACTCTTCTGAGAGGGCTGGGACACCAGGTACGCCCACCAAAGCCCAGCCCAAGGGTGGAGGAGCTGAGGACACACGTTTACTTTCATCACACCTTGGCACAAAAAGGCACTGCTGGCAACTGCTGCCTCCCCAGCAGGGAGAGGGCTGCAGTCCCTTTTTTTTGGGCAAGAAGCCCTCTGCTCTCCTCAGGCTTTGGTTTAGGAGAGGGTCAAGCTGCCCAGGAGTCTTCGGCCAGCTCGATGCTGAGGATTAGAAGCACCTTGACATTTGTGTGCCGGGATGTGACCTCCTTTGGCAGCGACTCACAGGAGTGCCCTACGCGGAAGGAGCTGACTCATGTGAAAGCCTCTTTTCTCGGAAGAGTTTCTCCCACTCTCTGCTTTTTTTCTGAAAGGAATCGTGTGAGAGGGTATTTGATTCTATAAACGCGTGTCTCTACAGATGTGTACGCACAGAGGTCTGCGTGTGGATGCACAGATGACTGCCAAAGGGGTGCTCCTTTTCCCTGAGAGCACAGCTCCTCCTCCCAAAAGTTCGAATCGACAGCAGAGCTTGCACGGGGTATTTTGGAAGACTACCTTCCTCCAGGGCAATGGCCAAGGTGCTCCTGGGAAAGCTTTCATGAAATCCTGGAATGGTTGGGCTTGGCAGGGACCTTAAAACTCATCCTGTTCTACCCCCTGCCACGGGCAGGGACACCTTCCACTATCCCAGGTTGTTCCAAGCCCTGAGTATGTTCCACGAGGACTATGGAACATCAGGACATGCAGGATACTACCTGGAGTAACCTGTCCCAAAAGGAATGCCCCACCTAAGGAACTCCAGTCTAGCTTCCCAAACTGGCCACGTCTACCTTCCACCACAGAGAGAGCTGGATGATCCTGCAGCTGTCAGGGGCCTATCTCCAGAGCTCAAGGCTCTCAGCAGAATCCTAATAAACCAAGGCATTTCCAAATATTAATGGCAGCTTGGCAGCCGGGCGCACTCGAGGCTTTGGGGAGCACGTGGGAGCTCTCTGTCTCTCAGCTGCTGCCTCTGGAACGTGTGCTTCCCCTCGCTGCCGTGTCCTGACTCCCTCTCCGGAGCACTGGACCGTAACGCGTTGTACTCGCTCGGAAAACACCGCTCGGAGCAGGTGCAGTAGAAGGAATTCGCTGGGAACCGAGGGAAGCGGACGCCACGCTCCTCTGCTTCGGCTCCCCCACATCTACGTGCTCCTAAGCTTATCCCGACCCCGTGGGCATTCCTGGGATTTGGATGTGCGACCAGCCACGAGCTGCGACGCTTCAGGGGCTGATGCGTCCCAAGAACTTCCACCAGAAACGGAAGGGAGGCAAGGAAAACCGGCACGTCGGTGACTGAGGCGGAACATCCTTTGTCCCAGCACCGCACGCTGCGAGCCAGGAACGCGTCCCGGTGGGAACGGCTGCTTTGAATCCAGCCTATTTATAGCCATGGGCCTTCCCACAGGTAGTTCATTCTGAAAATCCAGCACCGGGAGTGACTCAACAGCAATTACCGTCCCGGAGAGGGAAGGCACACAAACAAATGCAATCTGCTGGGAGGCAGCTGATTTTGCCACGGTTTTTGCTGTTTCTATTAAGGGTGGAAAGGAAGCGTTCCGATCCGTGATGTTCTCAGCGCGTGCCTTTCGTGCTGCCATGGGATGGAGAGCATCCATGGGAAACAGGAATTGTAGGAGGCAATGTTTTTGCCTCCACTTTGGTCTGAACCGCTCAGAACTCTAACAACAGAAGTTCTCAACCTCTACCTGCCGACTTTTGCTGTCCCAATGCAACAAACAGCATTTATTTTCATCCCACCAAAACGAGGTGGGAGATGGGATTTGGGAAAAATCACCGCTAATCAATGAATTAACAAACACATCCCCAAGGTTTTAGGTTCTACCTGCGGGGGGGTAGAGGTGAGGCAGGACCCAGAGGCTGCCTTGACAACAACCCCAGGGATCCCTGCCGGTTTCCCTCTCTTTGCCAGGTGCCCGAGTACCGCCCCCGGAGCGCTCACCTGTGACCAGGGGGGTTTGTGCAGTTGGCTGTTCCAGTAAGACCATGTGCTGCAGGAGAGGGTTGTGTGCGGTTCCCCCGTCCCTCTCCAACGTTGTAGTGCTCAGGTAGGGAGTGAGGTGAGTGCCGGGGAACAAGGAGATCCGCTGCTGTAAGGTCGGGATCGCGAGCCTCTCCGCGTCCTGCTGGGCTTGTCCCGCCTGCGAATGCACCACGGCACAGGGTGGGGGTTAAGGGATGTTCCAGAGGGATGTTCCAGAGGCCCATCCCAACCCCACGGACATCCCCGAGGCTGGTCCCAGCCCCACTTACGCTGGAAGGGCCGGTGGCGGGCAGTCCTAGCGTGATGTTGGGCAGGGAGGGCGAGGTGTAGAGCGGGAGCTGCGTCACGGAGCCCTCGCGGTTCACGAGTCTGTGAGCCAGGCTGGTCTGGAAAGGAGAGCGACAACGGGGCCCTGGTGAGAGCCCATCCCCAGAGCCCACCAGGACACGGCACAATCACCAGGACAGCACAGCAGGAGGGGACACAGGGTCTCCAGAGCTGGAGGGAACCCACGAGGATCATCAAATCCTGCACAGACACCCCAACAATCCCACCCTGGGCATCCCTGGGAGCGTTGTCCTGGAGCTCTGGCAGCCTCGGGGCCGTGCCCATTCCCTGGGGAGCCCAGCACCCTCTGGGGGAAGCATCTTCTCCCAGCATCCAACCTAAACCTCCCCTGGAACCACTGCATGCTGTTCCCTTGGTACTTGTCCTTCTCAAGCATTTGCCCTTTAAAAGGTAAAACAGATTATCTTAAAAAAAAAAAAAAAACACCAAAAAAACCCAAAAGCTCTACAATTGGTGTTTTTCTCTTTAGCAAATAACAGACAATTTATGTTATTTACTAGCGCGTGTTAGCATAAATCAGCCTTCAAAATCTCATCCAAAACCCTTAAGGTTGCATTTACGAAGCTATTTCCTGATTTTCAGGGTGAAATGCAAGATTTGCTCAGTTATCTCGCAGGCATTTGAAGCAAGAACACTTTAGCAAAAACACCTTTAATTTCCAAACAAGGCTGATTCGAAACATGCACTAGAAAACCCATTATAAAAATTACAATAAAGTGCCTGATTTTCCTGTTAGGAAACCAGCGTTCTGATCACCCTGAAGTCTCTGCGGGTGATCTTCCAACGTAAATAGAATTTAGGCTTCGAGAAGACTTCTACAGAGGTCTGTTAAACTCAGGTGCTGTTGTGAAAAAGGGGGATTTTAATTAATCCCCTTTTCAATATTTAATATTCTATTATGTTGATGGCAATCTGTACCTAAGTGGCGGCTGTCCCATGCCTGGAAATTGTTCAAGGCCAGGTTGTTCCACCCCCTGCCATGGGCAGGGACACTTTCCACCATGCCAGGGTGCTCCAAACCCAAAATCCAGCCTGACCATGGACACCTCCAGGGATGAGGCAGCCACAGCTTCTCTGGGCAGCCCGTGCCGTTTTTTTTTTAAACAGCCTCATTGTAAAAAAACTTCATTTTTCTCTGTAATCTAAAGTGACTCTCCATGTGATTATTTGTACCCACACACTTCTCCTTCCAAGTGATTTTTGAGCACTCCTGGCAATTTCGCTTTAATTTAAATTACATAATGTCAGCGTGCCACTGAAAATAAGATACTTATTGTCGGCAGAGGAACGAAATATTTTACTGATATCATAAATGAAACAAAACTACATCCATTTTCCCTTTGAGCAATCAATACTCCGGAGCTGTGCCTCAAAGCCTCTCCTGGGGATGATTTGATACAGAAAGCAGAGGAGAGAAGAACACAGCAGCTTGATGCTCTCAGCATATGGGATTTGGCAGCTTTAAGCACACAGCTCCCGTCTCTGGGCTGTGCACGAGCGGGCCTGAACTGCACACAGCCACTTCTGGATGCACAGTTTGCAGCTGCACTCAGGCAGTTCTCACAGTCTGGTATCAACTGCAGTGGCAACGAATGGAGCATGCCTTTTGGAGAGGGAAAAACCTTTAAAAACGGTATTTCAAACCAGAAAGTGCCTGTTTTAAAGGAGGCAGGGCTGCAGTCTTTCCCCACTGAAGGCACTCAAATGGGACCTTAAAGACCATTCTTCCAGCACACCTCCTGCAAGGGCTGGTGCAGCAAACTGGGAAGCAGCGAGACAGATTTCTCATTTGAGATAAAACGTGAAGCTAAGAACGAAACACGACTTTTATCTTTTTAGAAACACTCGAATGTTTCTAAAAATTTCACGGTGGGAAGAGGGGAAATCCTGGTGAATTGGTAGTAAAGGAATCTCCAGCACTTGAGCTCCCAGGTCATACAACTCCTACTGAAGAAGAAAGTTTGAAAGACCAAACCCCACTTATTCTTTCCCAAATACGGGCCAGTGGATCAGCTAGGACCACATGACATGAATGCCGAAATAAAGTGCAGAGTTACTGTTCTTTGGGAAAGGGAAAGGCTTCGGCAGGAAAGGGGGTTTTTTCCCAAATCATTTGTGGTGCTCGTGCCTCGGCCTAAGTCACAAAACTGCAGCATTACAAGCAGCTGATGGAAAGGCTTCTTCTTGTGGTCAGTGGCCATTTGATTAGGTGTTGGTGGTCTAGTGCCAGGTGATCAGCTCCAACTATTTAGCTGAAAAATCAAATGGAGGAGGAGAATGCTCCAGCTCCACGTTCGCCTGGAGGAGCTCGCTCCGACTTCACGGAACGGTTTGGGCTGGAAGGGACCTTAAAGACCATCAGGTCCCAACCCCCTGCCGTGGACAGGGACTTGTGGGAAGCTGCCTGCTCTGTTTAGGTCACAAAAACCTGTCAAATCCACTTGTTTTCCCATCAGCAGCAGCTGGGGATTTGCAGTTTGCTAAGGACAGACAAGACTGACAGCTCCTGGATCAGCAAACCCAAAACTCAGTGCTCGTCCTCCCGGGGCAAGTGAAGCTCCACCTCACGCCATCTTAACCTTCACATGGATTACCTAAATCTGTAGGGTTTCCTATGGACTGGAGTGGCTGGGATGTGTGCTGGATAACCTGGCAGGGCAGAGGGTGGAGGAGGAGGCACAGTCCCCCGTATTAAACACTGTTACACTACGTTAGAAATAAAAACAAAGTGAGAATCTGTACAAAACCCGAAAGCAATAAGGGCTGACATTTCCCCCATCAGAAGGCCTTTTCAATTCTAAAGGAATATTTGTGGAGAACAAGCCCAGGCCTGTTTTTGGAGCCCTGGTGTTCAGACAGACTCTATATTCATGGGCAGAACAGCTACTGGGAAGCTGGATAACAAGAAATGCACCAGTAACATCAGACAACCACACCGGTTTTCTACGGGCACAGTTTATAGTGGGAGCCAGCTCCCATGGCCCAGACCCCTTGGAAAAGCTGGGTTCCAGGATTCCTGAACACAGGAGCTGCTGTGCTCAGTCCAACCCCGCCTCACCCAGTCCAACATCCTGCCCTGGACACCCAGCGATGCCTCAAGCGATGGTGAGAGTTTATGGGATTATAAACCAGCACATGGCACCAAGCTTTCAGATCCCCAGCTGCAGGGGAGAAGTTTAAACCCATTCCCTTTAATCCAGTTCTGGCCTGGCCATATTTAGACCAGCCTAGTGCACACAATAAATCCACCCTATATGTAAGAATAAATTCCCCAAACATTAAAATCCTTGCATTTGACCTTGCTGAATCCCTTTATTTTTACTTTCTCCTCGCTCCAAAACCGCTGCAAGTTACCACAGGCTGCCTGTGAGCTGGTTCAAGCCAGATTTAATAAACAGATAAGGCGTCCTGTCAGCCCGGGCTGAGAGGTAATTCCCAAAGTCTGCTCCAAGTCACAAGCCGGGGTTTTCCTTTCGTGTGGTTTAGTCCTAAACCTCTCCCAAAGCTGATGAGGGTTAGAAACCAGAGGGAGGGGAAGGGGAGGGAAGGGAAGGAGGAGGGCTCTGTACCTCTGCTTGGATACTCGTGACTGATCCTGCAATTCCGTTCTCGGTGCTGATGTTGTTGGAGCTGTTGTTCGGAGAGCTGGGACCAGATCCAGGAGCGCTGTTGCATGCAGAGTCTGAAAAACACATCCAAAACCAACTCTGAGCATGAGAAACCCTCTCTGTGACGGGGTTTAGACAGATAACAACCCCTTGAGTTTTGTTTTGGACGAAAGCAGCCCTCCTCCTCCGCCCCTTCTCTCCCCTAAATCTTCCCAGGGCTCTTAAAATACCAACAAACACTTTCAAATGGTTCATCCAAGGACCTACTCAGCATATTTATGTCTTCCCCCCATGGGGATTTCTCTCATAGTGTATTAATAACTTGAAATATGATTGAAAGATAATAAAAGACGTGGAAGGTTTGAAGAGGTCAGAGTGGAGGATGCAGGAGTCGTCCTGCTTTATTTTCCTAGAAGTGCCTCTCTCACCCTCTTTCCCTCTAACCCCAAAGACACCTCCTTGCATCAGACTTCCCTCAGAAGGTCTCTCACCTGCTGCATGGCACAGCTGCCAGCGTTCCTCCTTTCATTTGGGAAGGTCAATAACATTAAAACCTTTTCTTTTGAACTTCCCTCGTCCCCAAGCATTTGCAGCAGGAGAATCTCCCAGCAGCTGCAGTGGCTCAGGCTGCAGCAGGCTCCTCACTGCTCCAGCAGGAATTAAAGCTAATTATTACAAGGGCCTGGAAGGACAGGACACAGGGAATGGCTTCCCGCTGCCAGAGGGCCGGATTAGAGGGAATACTAGGAAGGAATTGTTCCCCGTGAGGGTGATCAGGCCCTGGCACAGGGTGCCCAGAGCAGCTGTGGCTGCCCCTGGATCCCTGGCAGTGCTCAAAGCCAGGTTGGAGCAACCAGGTCAAGTGGAAGGTGTCCCACTAGATAGAACCCCCTGCATTCTTCAGGGGTTAAACATAATTTCTATTCCCTAAAGCAGGACTGTTTAAAAAACTTATTTTCCTATTCAAAAGTCCCCTCTTGCCATGACAACTCAGGTACTTTTCTAGCAGGCTCCAGGCTGGCTTCTCGAGCCACGTCCATGTCAGTGAGAAAGGGGAGCTTCCACTGCCATTTCTGAAGGCATTGCTGGGAGAAATGGTCAGCCAGCAGAGGCTGATTTACCCCAGGAGCCACGTGCCATGGAGCACTGTAGGAGTGAAGGAAACTCGACTTTCGGCTCTGAAAGCCTGCCAGAACTCATGGAGGGCTAGGACAACGCTCTCAGGCACAGGCTGGGATTGTGGGGGTGTCCTGTGCAGGGCCAGGCTTTGGACTGGATGATCCTTGTGGGTGCCTTCCAACTCAGGGTGTTTTATGATTCTTAGCTCTTGAAACCATCCCTCCCCTCTGCAGACAGAGAGGCTGTGTGACACGGAGAAGTGCTGAGCCACCCCAGGGTCTCCCAAAACTGTCTAAAGGGAGCTCCCTTTGAGCTTGACGGAGTGATGATCGCGTGCCTCGGAGCGAGACAGGCCTGGCAAAGCTGTCACCAGGTGGTACTTACCCAGAGACATCCCTAGATGGTGCTAGGAATTAACTTTATGGTAATCTCCTCACGTTCTTCCCTCTGATCCCACTTACAAACTCCCCTCCTGGAAGAACAGGACTTTTCAACGAGACACTGCCAACTGAGTCCTCAAAGCATCAGCTGCACGTATAAAACCCCTGGGTGAAGAACCTTTCCCTGTTTCCCATCCCAGCTGAGGCAGCTCCAGGTGTGTCTCGGGTCACAGGGAGCAGAGATCGGAGCTGCCCCCGGTGAGGAAGCTGCGGATCCGGATGAGGCCTGGCCTCAGCCCTCCCCAGGCTGGACAATCCCAGTGCCCCCAGCTTGGTTCCAGCACCACCGAGGCACACGAAGGAGCCGGGAATGCATTTTGGAAGAGGAGAAGGGGGTGAGGAAGTGAGGAATTGTCGCTTACCCGCCGTACCTGTGACGTCCAGTGGGCGCTTCTTGAGCGCCGTCACCACGGGCCCGTCCTTCCTGCGCAGGAGGGGGCTGCTCCTCCGCTCAGCAACCTTCTGCTTTAGTCTGGAGCGCAGCTTCAGGTTGGGCTCAGAGGCTGGGCGGGACAAGGAAAGAGAGTTTGGGTTAAGGGTGTCTCGGTAGTGTTTTACTCAGCCTGCAGTTGGCTTGAGTTGAGTTGAGTTGAGTTGAGTTGGGTTGGGTTGGGTTGAGCTGAGCTGAGTTGAGTTGGGTTGAACTGAGTTGAATTGAGTTGAGCTGAGTTGAGTTGAGCTGAGTTGAGTTGGGTTGAGCTGAGTTGGGTTGAGTTGAGTTGGCCGCAGTGGAGCATTTGCAGGAGGTTAAATTAAATGAAGTCATTTGCTAACAAATATTTGGAACACAGACTTTTTAATGCAACAAGCAGGTGCTCCCGTTGCCCGTGCAACATCTGAACTCAACAACAGCGACGGGAGTTTGAACTGAAAGTGTAACAATCATCCTGCAAAGTCTTCTCTGAACCATGACACGGACACACAAACTGCTCACAACTCATCGGGATTAGTGCAGGGCTCCCCACCTCCGCCCGACTCGCTCCCAACCCAGCGGCAAGCCCAACTGGTGGCATCCAGGGAATCCGCAGAGGAATGGGTGAGCCAGCTGAGGTGCTGCTGCTGGTTATCTCTGATGTGCTGCTGGAACGGGCAGCTCCACACCCTTGGAGTCATCCGACCCCAGGGTGAGCTGGCTGAGGGAGGGACGCCGGGGCAGGGGGAAGGAAAACGCCAACATCAAACCCCACAAGTGAACCAGGTGATCGTCTCCCTGCTGCTTCACCCTCAAGCTGCAGGCAGATGAGCCTGTGGCAGCTGGAGCCAGCGTCAACTCGAGGGAAAGGGCATGAGAGCGTGGCCAAGGAGAGCCAAGGCCAGGGAGGAGGAGGAGGAGGAGGTTTGTTTATTTGGGAAGCACCTTGGGTTACATCATCCCAGCCCCACCGCCCAACCCTATCTAAGAGCACATCAGACACTTGGGAAGGTCCGGCCTGCCCAGGGCAGGTGTGGATGCATTTCCTGCGACCACAGCCTTGTGTACAGCACGCTTTCAAGAGACTCCCCCCAGATCCCAAATCCCGAGATCCCAAAAGTCTCCCAAAAGTCAGAGCAGAGCTCCTGGGAAGCCCCGGCGCCCCTGGGGCCAGGACAGCCGGTGACAGCGCACGCATTATCGAGTCTCCACCCAGTCCTGAAGCTTCAATTCGAGACTCCTCCTGCGAGATGATTTCCCCGGACGCTTTCTGATCTCTGGAGTGCTGAGTGAAACACCTGCTGTGGGGTTTGAGGGCTCCTGACAGAGCTGAGAGGCGTGGGCCGGCCCCATCCTCTCCCTTCCCCAACCTCCCAACAACTCCGCCGCTTAATCCCTCTGAACCAGCAAATCCTGCGCTCATTCCATTACCGACCGACACACTCCAGGGCCAATAATCTACGTTTCTTTGGAAGAATTAAAACAGGGTTTACAAACTGATTTGAATTAACTCGGTCTGGCTGCAGCTACGTTTCCCTACGGTTGGCTTTGACCACTGGGTCACGTCAAAGATCAAGCCTGTCGACGTTAATTGCAGGGCTCAAAAAATCAGAAGGCTGATGAATTCGAGATCAAATGCTTGAAGTTAAGCCATCAAAACAGTGCTTTGATGGAATTTTTGGGAGGAAGAAAAAAAAAAAGAAAGGAAAGAGCTTTTCATGAATGTTTTGGACAGAAGAACGCCAGCAAGAGATAAAGGGAGCACTAAAAGAAAAAAAGTGCTTCCTCAAGATGATGCTTCAAATGCTGAATGAAGTGCATTAGCAAGGGGGGAATTATCTTAGAGAGAGAATTTGCATATAAAATGGCAGGGGACTGAATGCAAATCTGCTCCCAGGGCAGTACTGAAGAGTGGACCAGCTCAAATATGAGCTCAGGCTCCGAGCAGCAACTTCTCCAAGTTCTCCTCGAAACAGAAGCTGACTTAGGATTGTAAAAGCAGTCTTTGGGTACACACCTCATCCCACCTCATCCTTACATTCACAGCTTTCATTTGTCCCAATTTCTGAGCATTAACAGCTGCCTGGGTGCCAGACTCATGGCTGGAACGAGATGATCTTTAAGGTCCCTTCCAACAAAACCACTCTGGGATTCTGTGGAAGGGGAAGGTGTCCCAGCTGGATGCTGATAGAGCCATTTTAAATCAAGGAAATCTAAGCCTGTGCCACAGCTGTTGGAGGAATCCGTCCTCTGACAGAGGAAAACGTGACAATAAAAACTGTATTTCAGCCCAGTTTTTTTATTCCTGGTGCTCAGCTGAGGGATGCCTTCTGTTGGGAACACACAAGTCATTAGGTGGCTTTCAAACATAGGGAAGGAATGGGTTTGAAACACCTTAAAATGGGCAGGGAGATGACAGATTTGGGGTCACAGATTACCCAACACGTCCCATATTTAAAGCCACAATAAAAACCTCCTTCCATATAACAAAAAGTGAACAAACATAGGAAATGACAGCCTCAAAGGAGAAAATACCCTCCAGCACAAGTGATTGCCAAAGCAACGTATTGGAATTTGTCAGATTAAACTATTTTAAGGCAAAATCACTCCGTGTTCTGCTCCCTCAGCGGGGGGATCGAGTTTCGAAGCTCTGAAAGGTCTATTTAAAGCGCTGCTCTGATTCTGTTGTTTATCCCTCGGATATAATCCCAAATCTAACATGGCATCAGGACCTCCGAGAGCATAATCCCCACGCGGATTTAATTGGGTGCTCCGGAGCCCAAAGGAGGCGAATTAAAATTCAGCGCGGGCAGCGCGGCACAGCCTCGAACTCCCAGAATTTACATCAAACCTCGGTTATAGTAAAAGATGGGAGCTTCCAGCAGAGGCCTTTCCAAAGCTCAGACCAAGAATTTGGGCTTGTTCAGATGGTTTTTCAACTATTACATAATGAGAATATTCTGAAGCTGAAGAGAGCTGTCTTTCACGAGAATTTAAACAGCACAGAAACCTCGACACCTGACAGTCAATGCAGGTTCAGTGCTGTCTCAGGAACACCAATTCCACTGGAAATCTCCCCAAATTCACCCTGCCAGGCAATATGCCCAAACGAGGCCTCGCTAACGAGAGCAAATTTAAAAACTGGAGACTAAATTACAAAACCTGAGTTTAAAAATCACTGCCCCTCTGCGTCTCCAGGTGAAATATTTAAGGCGAATGCCGTGAAATTATCAAAATTACCCTCCAGCAAACAAATGAAGCCCATGCCCAAATCTGAGTCAGCTCCCACAAAGCCAGTGGGATTTCTCAAGCACTGACATACTTAATTTGGCCTATCATAAGGATTTATACAAAGAATATTTTGTTTTCCTCCGAGTAAATGAATAACCAGAACGTAAGCCAAAAGCTTCCCTCGTTTTCACAGGCTCCAGCCCAAGTTACCCCTCTTGGACGTCACTGAGTGCAGCAGGACCCGTGTAATCCAATTCTTCCAACATTTATGTCATTCCCATTGTTTTTTTCCTAGAACTGCAGCCCCCGAGCTGCTGAACTAATCGGACATTAAGTCTGTGGAAGTCAAAACCCCACCACGTCCCGGGCAGAGTCTGCCCTGTTCCCACTGCCCGCACACATTTGTGGGATAAAAGCAAGCAATGCAGCATGAAACCCCTGCTCCCAGTCCTTGAACATCTTCATTTCAGCAGGTGGGGACTGCAAAGGGATGTTATTCACTTATTATTATTATTATTATTATTATTAAGCTTCAGACTAAGCTTTACCAGTCAGGCAAAGGCCAACAGAATTATCTTGCCTCCCTTCGAACATCCATGAGAAAACTCCATGAGGAGAGGGAGCTTAAGCTGAAGGAGGGAAAGGTTAGATGGGATATTGGGAAGGAATCGTTCCCTGGGAGGGTGGGCAGGCCCTGGCACAGGGTGCCCAGAGCAGCTGGGGCTGCCCCTGGATCCCTGGCAGTGCCCAAGGCCAGGCTGGACATTGGGGCTGGGAGCAGCCTGGGACAGTGGGAGGTGTCCCTGCCCATGGCAGGGGTGGCACTGGACGGGCTTTGAGGTCCCCTCTAGCCCAACCCTGGGATTCTATGAGCAGTGCAGGCCTCTGGCAGTCCCTGGGAAGCAGAGATGGAGCTGGAAGGACCGAAGAGGAGGAGGAGGGGGGGTTCCCTGAGTGACTGAGGTCCCCCAAAGGTGACACTAAACCACAAGATTTTGTTTGGTCTCCTACTGGAGGAGGTTTCTCTTTTGGTGCACCTCTGATGGGACCCCTCAAGAGGTGTCTTCATCATTCCACTATCGTTCAGGCTGGAGAAGACCTCTGAGGTGTCCAAGTCCGACCATCAATCCAGCGCCACCACAAACCACGTCCCCCAGTGCCACATCCCATTTTCTGAACACTTCTGGGGATGGTGATTCCACCCCTGCCACGGGCAGCCTGTCCCAGTGCCTGACCAACCTTTCAGCCAAGGAATTTTCCCCAATATCCAAGCGGAATGTTATTTTTGGATCAGACAGACTGACGTCCTCCAGCTGGAGCGGGCCAGGGTATTTCCAGCAGGGATTTCTCTGGTGGGTCAGGGCCTCCTCTCAGTGCGTGGGTCTGTGGGAAGCCAGGCTTCCAACCGTGCCGGCTGGAGGGACAGCGTGGGCGGGAAGGCAAAGATGCTCTCGAACTGGAGCACCGCTCCGTGCCACACAGAGCTCCCAGACTTCCTCTGGATTATACTCCCACGTTACACCAGGGTTCCTGACTGGTGTCTGTTTTCCTCCAAAAAAACCTCCTGTCCTAAACCAAACCACTCCAACCTCTCCAGTAATCAGAACCAGCTCAGAGGGACATTACGTTGCCCTTGACAAACGCGGCGTTGTAATTGTTGACGAATCCTTTCATTTTCCCTTTTATTTCCCTTTTCATTTTCCCTTTCATTTCTTTTTGAAAGCAACGGGTTCCCACCAGTTTCACCTGCTTGGCTGCAAATAATCCCCAACAGCTCCCTGCTTCTGCAACACCAACACCATCACGGGATGCTGGATCCTCTCTCAGGCTCCTCTCTTTTGCACGGAAAAAGAATCACGGAGTCACGGAATCATTTAGGTTGGAAAAGCCCTCTAAGATCCAATGCAACCATCAACCCAGCACCGCCAAACCCACCACGAAGCCATTTTTCGCCCAAAAACATCCCACAGGCACATCCACAGTGACTATCTAGGCAGGGAATTCAGAGATGCACCAGCCAAAGGCGTCTCTGAAAGCTCCCACTCCGGCATTCAACGGAGAATCCCAGAATAGGTTGGGTTGGAAGGAACATCAAAGCTCATCCAGCTCCACCCAGCTGTGCTACTGGAGGGGGAGGAAAAGCCAGGATCCTGAGCCTCAGTAATCCTCCACAAAACAGGGCCCTGGGCAGCCTGGCCCAGTGGAAGGTGTCCCTGCCCAGGGCAGGGGGTGGGACTGGATGAGCTTTAAGGTCCCTTCCAACCCAAACCATTCCAGGATCCTGTGACATGGTCCAGCTCTCCATGGGATTTAACACAACCCCAAAACAACCAAAAAACCCAAGAGGAGAAGCACGTTCAGAAGTGAAATAACTGCCTTTAAGTCTGCACGGTGGCGGTGGTGTCAGCTTTTGAGGAGCGGTGTGTTTTAATATACCCACCGCTCGGATTTCAGAGAGCTGGGAATGCCACCGACGACCTCGTTCCCGGGGAGAAAACGAGGACAGGATTCCTTAGAAATGCAAAACTGGAAAGCTCTGCTAAAACCCACTTTAGCAGCTCCAAGAAAGGTGTTGACAAACAACTCTTGGGGTTATCAAAACAGGCTGTCCCAACCCAGAGCTTAAAGTCGCTCCGCAAGGATTCTCCAGAGATTCTCCTTAGAGGACCCCGGCGCAGCACGTAACGAACATTATTAAATTTGGGAGACCCAACCCTGGTCTGGGAGCAGAAAAGGTCACTTAGAATCTCCCCCCCCCTCAAAAGCAGCCAATAAAACTCCGACACCAAATCCTACGCGGAACAAAGGAAACTCCCCAAAAGGGGAAATAAAAATCCTTGTGCTAATCCAGGTATTTAACAGCAAAGGCAGGAGCAGCACCAACCAAACCGATCTCAGTTCAGTGAAAAAAAAAAAAGGAAGAGCCCCAAAAGTGCTTGGAGAGAGGGAGCAGAGTGAAATTAATCCCCCAGCCAGGCTAAGAACAGGATTCAAGCAATTAGCAGCTGCACCAGGAAAACAAATTTCACGCTGAAACCAAACAGCCAAGAAACTGGAACATAATTTAGGAAAACAAATCAGAAGAGAGTTGGATTTCGGGGCACGGGAGGCATCAGGAGCAGGCTGCAGGAGCTGACTGTTCCCCCTGCTGAAGGCTTTCAAGCACTCTTAGGAGATCATTCCTGCACATCCTCCCTCTCCCATAACCCGAGACCATCGGGATGCTTGGAATCAGAGTAAAAACACGGAGTATTGCTAAAAGGCAGTGAAATGACCAGTTTCATGGAATCATGGAATGGTTTAGGCTGCGAGGGACCTCAAAGCTCACCTTGTTCCAACCCCCTGCCACGGGCAGGGACACCTTCCACTATCCCAGGCTGCTCCAAGCCCTGTCCAACCTGGCCTGGGACACTTCCAGGGATCCAGGGGAATATTTATTCTTCCCAAAAACGTCTCAACCTGCGGGACACGCGCCCGGCTCCGCAAACTGGGAGAAATGATAATTCCAACTGCCTTCCCACCGCCCCCTGAGCCACCCTCTCCCCAGCAACGGTGCTGGTTGGATTCCAGCCCTGGTAATCAGAGCTGTATTGTGATGGGCTCTGTTATTTGAGCTGCAAATATTTAATCAAATTTAATAAAATTGGACTACACGATATGGCGGTTTTAAATTACCAACACAAAGCCAGAGCGTTGCCTGGTGCCAAAAATCTGAAAAGCTCGCCCGTAATAAAGAACTTTATTTAGGATGGGCTCCAGCCTTCCCTGCCTTTTGTTTACACCAGACTGTTCAGGAGCCTTTCTTCTCCAAGCAACTTAACATTCTTGGCACTGGGAATTCTGCAGGATATTGCTGTGCCAGAGCCTGACGTGCTGTTGCGTTGAAAGGAAAATAAAAGAAAACAATGACAAAAAAAAAAAAAAACAAAAAAAATTTCTCCCCTGAACCTCACAAAAGTGAACTCGTTTGTATCCCAGAGCAGTGCCCAGGAGATTAATGCTAGTGCCCAAAAAGAACGAGCGCCGGCGTTCTGGAAAACCAAGATCGGCTGAACGTCCTCCTGTTGGAAAACAACCACGGGTTTGGTTGCTTCCACTCTTTAATAACGTGATTAGCTCCATTTATCATCCTTAATTCCCCCTGTCTGACAGCAGGAGTCTGTTCGGCAGGAGCCTTGGTGAGATCCCAGTTTGGGATGCGGCACAGGGTGAGATGTGCAGATGTCTCCCTCTCCCTGCAGAAATTCCCTCCCAGGGCACTGGGAGCAAGAAGGGCGACTGCTCCTCACGGCCGCTCTGACAAGGAGCCCCGAGGTGATGAGCCAGGCAGGTTTGGGAGCATGGAAAACCCCTTTTTCACCATGGGAATGCTAACGGGGTGGGAACGGATCACCTGGCATCACAAGGCATAGGACAGAGCTAAACATCTCTTGGAATCGGGCTGCCCACAGGCCCTGAGAGATAGGTATGGTGCCAAGGGATGCTTCCCTGCGTGGAAACGCTGCAGTTCCCCAGGGCAGCCTGGAAGCTCCTCCATTACCCAGAAGTGCAGAGGAGAGGACGCCCTGTCCTTCAGCAAATCTGGGCTTTTGGAGTCCTCCTCAAAGGGCACAATCCAAAGTACCACCCCCAAAGCCACGGGGCGGGGGCACCTTTCCCAGGGAAAACCCACATCTTGGAGGCAATTTTTGACTGGGTTCCTGTGCAGCTGAAGTGTTTGTTACTCGTCAGCCAACCGAGCCACCATGCTCGGGGAGGGGGAAGAGAGACAACTGCACTGAGGGAATCCCCCCAGCAGGCCAGGTGCTATGGCCCATAGTGAGAAATTCCCAAAAGGGGAAAATTCCCTCCCTGAAAGGATGGTCAGGCATTGGAACAGGCTGACCAGGGCAGTGGTGGAGTCACCATCACCGGAAGTGGTCAAAAAACCTGTGGATGTGGCACTTGGGGCCATGGGTTAGAGGCGGCCTTGGCAGTGCTGGTTAATGGCTGGATGATCTGAGAGGGCTTTTCCAGCCTTAATGACTGTGTGATCTTTCCTGAGCAGCTTTTTTTGCTGTCCCGAAGCGATTCCCAGCAAGGGCAGCGAGCAGAACTGCTCCCTGAGCGAGGCTGAGCTCCCTGAGCCGTTCCCCGAAGGCAGCGGCCCCGAGCTGGCCGGGTTGGGAGCCCGGGCTGCGCTGGCTCGGGCATGTGATACGGAGCTGAGGAGCACAGCCAACCCAAACAACCTGGTTTACATAACGCAGGCTTGAGGAGTGACTGACCTGCTCAGCCACCGTGCAGGGAGAAGCCAAACTGAGGGAGAACTGTCTAGGTGTGAAGCAAACCCTCGCAGGAAGCCCCGGCGCTCTCCCTGGCACAAACCCCCTTATTTACCTCAGGCACCAACTCGTACATAAAATGCAAATCCCCCAAGAACTGAACTTTTTCTCGGTACTTTTCTCACTCTTGGGCTGGAGACACGCGGATCTCTGTGCGAGCTCTGGAGCTGGGAAAACATCTCCCGAGCTTTGACGCACGGCTCCGCCACGTGCCGCGCTCCTCGCACACCCCGGAGCGGCCCCGGCCTCCCCGGAACGCCGGGAGCACGGCGACAGGCCAGGGGGGAGCAGGTGGGGAGGGGGCTTGGTAAATAAAGCACGGCCTGGAATCCAGATTTTGGCACAACACGCCTTTTTTTTTTTCAGGAAAAGCAGATCAGAGGGCCGAGCGTGACGGCAGGGACAGCGGCGAGGGGAGGACGACGGGGACAGCAGCAGCAGGGTGAGGGGAGGATGGCCCTACCTGTTTTTCTGAGTGGGAAGTCGTCTTTGGAATCGTACATCCCCAGGACTGGGTGGTTGTAGGTGCCGGAGACGCCGCTTTGGGGTGGGGAGCTCTGGTCCAGAGAGCTGTGCTGGGTCTTCCTGCACAGGAGAGAAGGAGAAGGGACAAGCTTCACACAGGTGACACACAGAGGGGACGAGCGCAGTGCCTGCCGCCTCAGGGAGCAGGGAACGGGGCACAGGCAAAGCTTTCTCCTCCCAGGCACTCCTGCAAAAAACCCCACTAAAATCCAATACACAGGAAGGCAATTAACTCGATTAACTTCGTTTTCAGTGTAAGACTCCGCCTCGGCTCAGTCAACCATGAGCACAAACTCTAAGCCTGTAACCTGGGCCGGGTTTTGCTAAGGCACGTTCCTGAATCTCAGCACAGGTGGTGTTTACCCCCTCCCTCCTCAACTCCAGCACAAGTGAAGCGTTTCCCTCCCTAAAATAAACTCCAGGCTTAGCAGGCAAAGTCCGAGGCTGAAACGAAGAACCTGGCCAGCAGCAGCCACGCCACACAGGTGGCCCCTGCCTCTCCTCCTGCCTTTCCTCCTGCCTGTCCTCCCATCCCAGGAGCTCAGCAGAGACGGGGCCAAAGCACTCAGCACCTTTCCAGCTGAACTTCTCCGAGCTGATAATTTATGGCTTTGTTTGAGCAGGCTGCTGGAAGTAAATTACAGTCTGTTTGCTGAGGATATTAAATAATGAATGAGTTTTCTCAGCCTCCTACCAGTTTGTTGGCTGCATCTTTCCTGCTTAATGACTTGTGCCCAGCTTTGCTGTTTCTCGGGAGCTCCACCAGCCTGGGAGAAGCCTCCAGTCAGCAGAGCAGCTCCATCAGCAGAATGACTGATTTAGCCATGCAGGTGGCACTCACTGGGCTCTCACGACTTAACTTTCAATAAATAGAATTTAAACCCTGTATTTCTTCTAAAAACTAAAGGATTTGGGACAACAGAAAGCAAGCGTTTTGTAAAAAAAAAAAAAAA
>VZTA01009830.1:73985-92944 GCA_013398855.1 Mohoua ochrocephala
GTGAATATTTGAAATTTTATATTGCCTAAAAACCAAGCTGGAAATATTGTCCTACAAAAGGTTCTTCACGGAACCAAAACGAGCCATTTCCAGCTGAAAATTGCACAAATTCATGCCATTTCTCGAGCAGCACCAATCCCTCGAGTGCAAGCTCAGCTCACAAGCTGGCTGTTTGCTGAGATCCAGAGCATCAATTCCACTGCAAGTTAAAGCCTTCAAAAAAACAAGGGGCTAATGAAATACCAGGAAAACGCACTGAATTTTCTACTTAATTTTACTACCAAAAAAAAACCCCAAACCCAACAAAACCTCTGCAAATTTCATTTGAACACCTACTTCAACATTTTCCATTGCCACAGACCTTCCCACAGTGGGAGGGAGGCGTCCCTGCCCGTGGCAGGGGGTGGAAGGGGATGGGCTTTAGGGTCCCTTCAACCCAAACCCTTCTGGGATTCTCTGGTGGGATGAATGACTGTGGTTTGCCAATGCTCCCTGCTCGTATCCCGGATTTCTCGGTACACAAATGACTTTTGGGGCTCTTGCAGGGCTGTGTTTCCCACTGCCATCCACACCTGCCCTGTCCTGTGCCACATCCCCACCCCTAAATGCCCCCACAGGCACTTCAGTCTTCACCTGCAATCCAAACAAACCCAAACTGAAAAATGGTTTGAGCCCCTCCTGGGAAGAGAGACGTGGCTTTTCCTGCTGGGATCTGCTCATTCCATGGGAAGGCAGCACACAGAGATGTTTCACTCCCAGGAACCCTGGACGCTGTGATCCAAGAGCCCCATCGAGTCACACAATGACATTTTTGGCTCTAGATGAGCAACAGACTTTTTTTTTTTTAACCCCCCTCCTTTTTCTTTCTTTTTTTTTTTTTTTTAAACTGTGACCTAAGCAGCACAATCGGGCACATTGAAGCTATTTTCACCACTTTGTCAGGGAACGAGCAGGAATTCAAAGGGCCTGTTTAGATGTGCTCCGGGGCTGCTGAATGACAGATATTGAGCTCTGCAAACAGGAACACATTCCCTGGCTCCAGGACTGGGAGCTGACGCTGCTTCCAGCAACAGGCGCTGCTCTGCGTGCCCCTTCAGGAATTCCGGAGCTCTGGAAGGAGAGGGAACCGGACACTCCGTGGAGCTCGCAGGCATTCCTGAAAGCACATCCCTTCACTCGGGGCATGCCCCGCTCCCCGAGCTCCTTCAGACACCCACGGGCACGGACAGAAAGGTTGGAGGGATGATCCTGGAGGTCTTTCCCAACCTTAAGGATTCCATGATTCCATAGATCATCCTTCAGACGTGTTCACCAAGGTGCACTGGACGGACACTCAGACACGTGTACCCACGCTGGAATGTTCTGTGCCCACACCTATGGGTGCTGGGATCACTGATGGATAATTTACAGTACAATTGCACCTCTCTACCCCCTCACCTCGCAAACGCTCAGTTAAACTCCCTTCCGTGGCTGTTAGCACACGGAGAGGCTGCTTCCCGAGCACTGCTGACAGCTTCCCAGGGAGACCACAGGGAGCAAAAATTCCCGGGAGCTGGGCTGCCCAGCGGGTTCAGAACCCACGGGAGGGACAGCCTGCCACTGCAGTGCCACAGAACCTCCTCTGCTGTCGCCTGGCACGAAATCCCAGAGTGGTTTGGGCTAGAAGGGACATTAAAGACCACCTCGTTCACGCCTTTCCCCTCTCCCACGTTGCTCCAAGCCCTGTCCAACCCGGCCGTGAGCATTTCCAGGGATGGGACATCATCCTAGAGGTCTCTTCCAACTCTAACACCTCTGTGGGTCTGTGTCAGCAGAACATTTTCCCTGCCACGGCCACTGACGTCAGACCATCACGGTGTTCAATACCCTCAGGAGAGGGGTTTTTTTCCAAGCAACGCTTTCCATTTTTTATAAAAAATAAAAAAAAAGGAATTCACAAACCTTAATAAGACCAAGGGAAGTGCTTAAAAGCAGGCGTGGTGTTTCGAGAGGCTCTTCCAGCATCTGTTCCCACTTAATTGCCTCGCCTGCTCACAGTGGGAGCGTGGAGTGCATCTCCTGCGAGCCCCGCTCGCGTGTGCTCAACCCAACCACCACCCAACTGCCTCACACCACAGCTATGTGGGGACAGGAATGTCTCCAGAGCTCGGCTGGTAACCTATGAGATGCCATATAAATAAATACTAATATCTCAGGAATTTTAAGGCTGTTTCTCTTCTCGAAAAAAAAAAAAAAATTAATAATAATTTTTTTTTTAAATAAAATGGAAAGAGAAAAAATCCTCAACTTCTGCCTTAACAAGTGAAGGGTGCATTTAAAAAATCCTGCACTGCTGCCCTCCTGGAATGCTGAGCAGGACAACTCAGCACCTGAGAAAGAGCCTGGGAGGCCCCAAGGCTTTGTCCATCTTGGGTTGGGATCCAGAACACCAATCCTCACCCCACCACAAAACAGAGGGCAAACGAGGGGAGGGCGTGACCTTAAACCCTCGTGCAGTGGTCTGTGTGTTGTCTCTGCCTGCTGGCACCCCTGCAGCATCACAGGAAAGGGGTGCTTGGATTATTCAGTGCCACCACAAACCCAAACCACACATTGGTGCTCAGAAAGTTCTCAGCATCAGCTGAGGGAACATCCTGAAACCCCGAACACGACGTGGCTAAAAACCTGCAGCACCCCTGGCCCTGCTTCACGAAGAATCCTGGGATGGTTTGGGTGGGAAGGGTCCTTAAATCCCATCCCATCCCACTCCACCCCATCCCATCCCACCCCCTGCCAAGGACAGGGACACCTCCCACTATCCCAGGCTGCTCCGAGCCCCGTCCAGCCTGGCCTTGGACACTGCCAGGGATCCAGGGGCAGCCACAGCTGCTCTGGGCAGCCTGAATTCTAACTGACCTCGTGCCACTCCTGCATTAACTGCAATTTTAACCAGCTTTTAAAGAAATGGAGGCTCAGAGCGTTCGACCACCTTTAATGAAATCCCCAAGTCTCAGATTAGATTTTCAGAGCCGTCTTAAAACTGCTCAATCTCACTTTGCTTCCAATAACATCTGAATTCTTCTGCCAACTCCACTTCAGCATTTCTGTCCTGGCTCAGAGCTGGGAGAGCTTTCAAATTTCATTTCAGCTTAGTTTCTGGAATTTGGAAACATCTTCTGGCTATGACCTCATCCTCCCTGTACACACGTTCGTTTCTTAAGACTTAAAACACTGTCAGTGCCTCAGCTTGAACACGAGTTTCGTGGCAAAATGAGATGACTTTTGTGACTCAAAATCTCACAGATTTTAAGGTCACTAAAGCCAACATCCGAAGCACTTTGGTTTTTTATTTGATATAGACAGTGACGAAGTCATGGCAGTGGAAACTTTCGAGGCACACCAAATTTTCTGATGGTCTTTTGTACAGTGAAAAAGTTAAATTTCTGAAATTGAAACTGGAGATCAACAGCTGAACATTTGCAGTTCAAAATGGAGCTGTTGGGGCAATTGTGATTAAAAGTGCAGACTGGACCCACTGGATGTTTCCAGTAAGAGCCAAGGAAACAAAACTTCCAACTTTGAGAGATCAGGAAGAGCAGTAAGTGTTAAAGGCTTTAAAATGCAAAGCTTAACAACTCAGCTTATCCTGAGTTGCAGGAATTCACTGAATCATAGAATATCCTGAGTTGGAAGGCACCCACGAGCATCGTTGAATTCCAGTTCCTGGACATGAAAACTTACTCCTCATTTGACTAAAGTTCAAGTTTTATAACACCGGGCAGGATCAAACCCGGGGTGAAAAGCTGGAGGACTCCTAAAAGCTGATCTCTGACTTGCAGAACCTGTGAGATTGAGTAACTGTGGATCAAGGATGGCAGCAAAGACATCTCTCCACACAGAGAGCACCGCGGCCATCGCAGCAGACACGAAAACCACCCACAGCGGAACCCTCTGGAAAACGCATTTTGGGAACACCCAGCGTTCCTGCTGCTGCTCTGCCTCACCCCACGAGCACGTGGGGTCTGCTCCCTCAGGGAATCGGGCACCAAGGTGGCACTGGCTGGACCCTGAGGAAGGCCCAGCACCACTTACCCGTACCAGAAGCGAGGGTCGCTGGATATGCAGTGGTTGAGATTCCGGTGGGCCAGAGCCTTCTTCTTGTTTAACACAAATTCCTGCAATTTCATCTTCACTTCTGTGCTTGCCACTGCACCTGCAATAAAAAAAAAAAAAAAAAAAAAAGGCATTAAAAAAGGTTATTAAATCAATTCACACATTCGAAGGAATTTTAAATTCCTAAAAAAGATTCCGAATCAAATCTTTCATTGCCAGCCTGAAAAAAAAAAAAAAGAACTTTGCTTTCAAAGAGAGAAGAACAAAGTGCCTCCAGAAAGGAGCTCTCCCTTTTTATCCCCTTAGCTTGGCATATATTCACAAGTAATGCTGGAAAACACAGATGAAATCGGGTTCATTTCACTGGAAGAGGATGTTACACTTGCACAGAAGCACACTCAGAATAAAGCACTTGTCCGGGGTACCCCGGCTCTCTTTGAACCACAGCTGTTTAAGAAAAGGGGTCTTGTGCACCCTCACGTTGTTAAATGTCACGTCTAAAAGCAGCAGGGGGAATGAGCCCAGTGGCTCATGTGTAGGTTTTGTCTTAAAAACTCCTGTAAACAGGGCCCTCTTTGTTCCCCAGTCTCTGTGTACACCGCGGCCGACGCAACATCTCGCTTCGTTTACGGGCGTGCAAATCCCTCGCTGCCAACAGAAAATCCAACAAAAAGAGAAAAAAAGGGAGTCGGTGATTCTGCAGAGCTGAAATGCCAACTGCGTAATCCCCGATCGTGATTCCCTGCACAATGGAGAGCAGGCTGTTTCCCCTGCCATGATGGATCCCAGTGATCATCGCCTTGACAGCCCGGGCTCCCGGGCAGGGCTCCTGACGGAGCGACGCGTCCCAGGTTTGGCAAGGGGACACGTGGAAAATGATGCTTCATCCACACCGTGGCGTGAGGCGGGAGCTCCGACGGAAAATATCCGGGCTGGGAGGAAAGGAAAAGGCCAGGAGAGCTGCCTGCCCCGCCGTGTCCTCGTCTCCCGCGCCCTGCTCCACGACGTGGGGACATTTGACACGCTGGGGGAACGATTCCCTGAGAGCAGGGAGCTGCAGCGTTCCCACAAGGCTCTGCCTGAAGGTGTAAAACTGTTCGAACACCAAAGCGAGAAAATTCCCTTTCCTTGGAGCCCTGCATTTCTCACCAGCTCTACCAACACAGGCTCGGTGAAAAGTTCAAGCAAAGAGCTGGAGATAAATTCCTGAGCAGCAGAAGAGGTGACAAACCCGTGCTTGAAAGCCTCCTCTCTCCAGAATGTGCCATCCTTAATCCATTGGCATCCTTAGAACAACCAAACCTGGCTGTGTTCTGTCACTTTGGGATAAACCTGGTATTTAGAAGGCCCAATGTCCAGCCTGGCCTTGGACACTGCCAGGGATCCAGGGGCAGCCACAGCTGCTCTGGGAATTCCAGCCCAGCCCCTCCTCCCCCCCCCAGGGAACAATTCCTTCCCAAGATCCCATCCAGCCCTGCCCTCTGGCAGTGGGAAGCCATTCCCTGTGTCCTGTCCCTCCATCCTTTGTCCCCAGTCCCTCTCCAGCTCTCCTGGAGCCCCTTCAGGCCCTGCAAGGGGCTCTGAGCTCTCCCTGGAACCTTCCCTTCTCCAGGTGAGCACCCCCAGCTCTCCCAGCCTGGCTCCAGAGCAGAGGTGTTAACAAAGAGGGAGAACAAACTCTACTTCTCTCACACTCTCTTCATATTTCAGATCAGGACAATTTTAGCTTCTCCTCGCCAAATTTTGTGATGTGAGAAAAATAACTTAAGTGTCCTTAAGAGCTGAGGTGCGATAATGATTCTACACCACAGCACTTCTTAAATAAAAAGTAATTTAAAAATAAAACCGTAGCCATGGGAACAGGATCTTCAACTTAGCATCCCCAAATTCTGGGTTTTTTCCTCCACACCTCTGTGCTTCACCCAAAAGATGCCTTGATCCCATTTTCCAGGCATTCAGGCCTTTTTTATTCCTTTTCAGGTTACTTTAACCAGGATGGGCAGGCGTCAGTTCTGAGGAGAGGCCCAGCAAAACACGGATCAAACATCCAACAGCTGATGGGAGCAGCAGGGAGAAGGGGAAACGCTTTGGGATTCTGCACCTCTGGCCTTTCCAGGACTTAGAAAGGTCTCCCAGACCCCGGTCTTTTCCTACTAAAGTTCTTGGAGCTCTGTCTCATTCCTGGTTCCCAGCCAGCATCCCATCTTCCTTCCATCAGGAAACCAAACCAGATCTGAGGAGCTGATGGCACAACTTGGCGAGGTATTTTTCCCCCCATTCACTGGCAAAAGAAGCCCGAACAAGCGGCCCCGAGTGTCTCTGATAAGGGACATTGTCAGGCCACAATGATCCCCTCAAGTGCATAATGACACGTGGTGGGGGAAGGCACCCACAAGCTGTCACCTCCCGAAGGAAAAAAAAAAAAGCTCCGGCTGAATGGAAATGCTTCAAAAAAGGGGAGAGCTGAGAACTCGGGCTACGTCTTAAAAGGAGTGAAATTCAGAGCAGCAGAAAGAGAAAAGGAGCGCAGCGTGCATCTGGTGTATTTTATGGGCTTAATATTCTGCCTCCATTAGGAATGCTGCCAAAAATACTTCAAAAAATGTTAAATCAAGGGAAGAGAGGATACGCTTCCTTTTGAAAAACGCTAAAATGGCATTTAGTGAGACAAAAATGAAGATGAAGCGGAGAAATACATTTCCCTCTTCCCCTCAATCCCCCCGATGAGTCCTCACAAGCTCCCCGTGCCCTCAAGGAGGTTCCTCCAGCTTTCTGAGGCTCCTCCATGGCTCCCATCCACCTGTCACCACCCAAACGAGGGAGCTCTGGCCACTTACTCTCCTTCCCTTTCTCTTTGTTTTTCAGCTGCTGCAGTTTCTGCTCTCGGTGCTGCTTCTCCAGCTCCTGCTCCTGTCGGTGCTGCTCCAACTTCCTCTGGTGCTCCAGCAGCTCCTGCTGATGCTTCATGGCCAGCATCTCCTGCTGCTGCTGCGGAGAAGGGGACAGGGAAAAGGAGCAGATTAACACCACCAGCCTTCCCAGAGCCAAAGCAGAGGCTGCGGGCAGGTGACAAAGACAGGGCTTGACTCATGGCTTCCTTTTATCTCCGCCACCCGTTGTAGATAAAACCCCACTAGGGCACCTTCGATATTATTTCCTGCACAGAGAAGTTGTAGAAATTGTGGCTGCCCCTGGATCCCTGGAAGTGCCCAAGGCCAGGGTGGACATTGGGGCTTGGAGCAACCTGGGATAGTGGAAGGTGTCCCTGCCCATGGCATGGGGTGGAATGAGATGGAATTTAATGTCCCACCTAACTCAAACCACGCCGAGGCGCTGTGATTAATTATAAAAAGAATTGCCTCAATATATAAAAAAATAATTCCCCCAATAATTTCTCCAGGAAGGATTTACCCTGACCCTCTCGATTCGCCCATATCCATGGGAATAATCAGGAGATGTGACATCTAATTAAGGCAAACATTTGCAAAGCTTCCATCAAATGGGACGTTCGAGACTTGAAGCACCAAAGGCCCCTGCCCCAGTGCACGTCCCCAAGTCCCAGCAGCTGGAAGGTGTCAGCGTCCCCACCACCCCACTGGGCACTTTGGGGTGCATCCCCCCGTGCCAGAGCACCCCGTTTGGGTGCCGAGGGGGGCGGTTTGATGTGCTGTGCCCTGTGAGGGAATGCTCCGTGTCCTGAGGGCCGGGAGCACGCCAGGCTGTGGAAAAGCAGCTGACAAACGACACATCCCGGCAGCCTGAGGAGGTGTGGAGGGATCCCTCACCTCCGGGGATCTCTGTGGGGCTAAAAACTGCTTTTTCTTCAAAAAGCAGAGCCAAAACGCCGATTTCTCTCCTCCTGGTTGGATCTGGGCCCTCCCCAGCGAGGCGCAGGCCGCGGCCGAGCGCGTGGGCCGCTCCCCAAACCCCCGGAATGCCGGAGCCCTCCGGAGCCCTCCGGAGGGACCTCAGCGCGGCGCCCATCCCGCGCTCTTTACGTTGGCAGCTTATAAACCGAGGGATTGATGGGGAGCTGGCAGCCTCCAGCCTCGGAGCCCCGACCCTTAATGGGGGGCCTGTGCTCGGATACCACCCACCGCTGCCGAGAGGGAGCGGGAGCACGGAGCTGCGGAACGGTTTGGGTTGGAAGGGACCTCAAAGATCACCTCGTTCCAAGCCCCTGCTGTGGGCAGGGTCCAAGCCGTGGCTGTTGAGACAGGGAACCTGCTCTCTTTCCAAGAACATCCCAATCCATCCTTCTCCGGACCCTGCCGGCTCCTGCAGACACGAGACTCCCACCCCACAGGTTTTCCCTTCTCCCTGAGTTCGTTTTCCTTTTAATCCCTTTAATTGTGATTCTTGGGGTGTCCTGTGCAGGGCCAGGAGTTGGACTTGATGATCCTTGTCCAGACCCTTCCAGCTCTGGATATTCCAGGATCCTCTGATTAATTTGTGGCATTGCACACTCGCCCCGCTCGATGCTTGAGCCACGGACGTGCCACAGACACAAATAAAACCACACCATTCTATTTGGAGATGCAAAAAAAAAACCCCCGATCTAAGAGGTATTTACAATCTGCCTGGCTATCTGCTGGAAACTCTCCACGGAGGAATCCCTGCTGCTGCCTGTTCCAAGCAGGCAGGCTGTTGTAAACCACCAAAATCCGGTTATTTGCAGCGACTGCACCTATGCTTCCCCTCCTAATTCCATTGAATTACGTGTAAACAACCGAAAATCCACACTCACAAAAAAAAAAAAAACAAACCTAGAAAAGGAGGAAAAAAATAGAGAAAACCAGCTATTTTTGTTTTCTAATTAAGCAGCAGCTTCTACTAACACGTCTCCATTTGGGGAAAGAGTCTCTTTTCCGACTTCCAACAAGTCCACCACATGGTGGGCTTTGAGAACCTCGCCATGGAAAGTATGCAAATGAACAATATTTAATGCACAATATGGTAAAACAGGTTTTGTTATTTTTATGGAATCAGGAGCCTTTTCTCTCCATCTGCAGTCTCCTAGGCTCTGCGGGCTCTGCTTCCTGCAATGGTTTACATACATTAGGCTGCTTTAGAAGGAGCTGTGCTTTCATTGACATCTGGAGCGAAATGGGAATGAAAAGCCCAATTTGTAGCTGGATGGTTTAGGGAAGTTTCATTAGGGATGTATTGTCTCTGCTCATTTTGACCCCAGTTTCCACAAAGCCTATTCTTAATATAGTTTTTCAAATCGTTTCGAAGTTGAAAAAAAAAAACCCAAAACCTTAAAAAAATAAAATAATGAAGCCACGTCTTTGATTGTATCCATGAGAAATGAAAAGAAATCACTGTTGGTGTCTGCTGTAGCCTGGGAAAACGAGAGAAGAAAACCCATCCGGGTGTCTTCTCAGGGCATGAGTATTTCTCCACACTTATTGAGAATGTTATGGGGAAGCAGAAATTTAGGCTGGATATCAGGGAAAGGTTCTTCCCCCAGAGGGTGCTGGGCACTGCCCAGGCTCCCCAGGGAATGGGCACGGCCCCGAGGCTGCCAGAGCTCCAGGAGCGTTGGGGTGTCAGAAAAAACATCAGAAAAACATCAGGTTTTGGTTCATTTAAAGCAATCGAGGCCAGTTTGAACAGGCACTGCCTGCTCAGCCCCTGTGTGCTCATCCAACGCGGCTGGGCCGGGGGGGTTCATTCCCCAACTGCACTTCCCAAGCACCGGAATTTCCCTACAATTCCAGGGAAACCCCTGGATCTGAGACTATCTCAGCCCCGAGCTGGAGGAGCACCGCGTGACAGACACACAACGCTGCATTAGGGAGCTCAGAACATCTGAATTAGGTGCTCCTGCCAAAATCAATATTTGTAAATATTCATAACTATGGGGATTCCTGCATATGTTTAATGTCACTGCTCCCACCGCTTCTGAAAACTGCACAAATGTTCAACTGTACCTGCAGTCGGTGCTGCTGGTGCTCCTTTAGCATATATTAATATTAATAAAGGTAACAAGGAGAATGCAGAGCATTTCCAGGTATTTATCAACTGTCAGCCCGCCGTGAGGACTCGGGGATCCAGGGGATTTTGCCATCGCATTCCTCCATTGTCTTCGGTGCTCCCAGCTTGTCTGCCTGGGAGGGGGACTGACACCTTATCAGCGGGGAAACTGTCACAGAGAAACTTCTTTTTAAGGGAAACGGAGCTAAAATGGTTCCCTTCAGTCATCACAAGTGGAAAGGTAATGCTCCAAAACCCTCTGGCAACCAGGCAGTGCCCTCCCAGGAAGCGTGGAGGGCTGACACCGAGATCCCATTTCCCAGAGAGAACCGGGATATATTTCATGGAGACTTTCACAACCACTCCTCCAGCTGCCAAACAAGAAGCCGAGCACAGAGATCCTTCCTGCCCCCCCAGCTCAGACTAGCTCCTGGGTGTTTATAAGAGATATTCTGAATAGCTGCAATTAGTGGAAGGGAGAGCAAAATAATCCGTGCCCAGACAGCTCGTGGAGATGAGCACAAGCCTGGGTGAACAGCAGCTGGGACACTTCTGGCTGATAAATATTCCCTGCCATCCCAAGTAGCTGTGTCCAGATCCCAACCTGCATCTCCATCCACACCTGAGATCAGCTCCAGCACAGGGGGGAGATCAGGGAAAGGTTCTTCCCCCAGAGGGTGCTGGGCACTGCCCAGGCTCCCCAGGGAATGGGCACGGCCCCGAGGCTGCCAGAGCTCCAGGAGCGTTTGGACAGCGCTCCCAGGGATGCCCAGGGTGGGGTTGGTGGGGTGTCTGTGCAGGGCCAGGACTTGGACTCCATGATCCTTGAGGGATTGCCTGGAAGAACTCCTCAGACTGCAAGCTCCAAGACTTGGCACAACCATTTCACCTGCCACCCTTGAAGCAGAGGTTGCCTCTGATGGAGGCAAGAGCATCCAAGAATTTCTAAGGATCTAAATAAGGATGCAAGTTAAAAACTGCTTCAATCCCAACAACTTAATGCCAGATGAGACCAGAAAAACCCAGCAAAGCAGGAGACAGCGGCACTCCCTGAACTTGTCCTCTTGAGGGCTGAGGTAAGGCATGACCCAGCAAACGCTTGCAGAAGCTGTGACTGACTCTCCTCTCCCCCAGCAGGCACCAGGCTCTCGGTTTGGTTTGAAGGGTTTTTTTACCTGCCACCTGTTTTGGCAAAATCTTACAGTTTTGAGGTTCAAATCAGGCATTCAAAATGACCTTTGGGCTCAGGCTCTGTAAAAATAAAGCCAAATCGTAGGTGAGGATGAAGAAAAACTCGCCAAGAACGCCAAACCACCCCCCGAAAAATCCTTGGCTGCGGGTGGGAGCAAAGCTGGGATTTCTGGGAGATGGATTTCTGGGAGCACTGCTCTGCTGGGATGTTTTACAGCGATCCCAACACCGGCTGGGCTCCCTGCCTCACGTCCCCCCCATGCTGTTTACTGAAGTCTCAGGCCGTGGCTCCGGTTTCAGGACCCGCTCTCTTGGCTCCGTGGCGGCGTGTTTGGGATATCTCCTGGAGCACCGGGGGCCGGGCAGAACAAATCAGCTGCGCTGGGAGACGCGGAGGGGGGGAACATCGCGGCTTCCAGCAGCAGCCGGGACACAAAGATCTGGCACAACGAGCACCCCTCGTCTCTTTCCCGGGACACGCATCCCGCGTGCCCCCTTCCCGCCATCGGGCAGCTGACAGCCGGCAATCCCGTGCCGGAAATTCCCACGGGCTGGGGATTTTCCGCAGGGAAAAGATCCCTCCCTGGGCAAGAGGCTGATCTCGGTCAGACACGTCCTACTGAGGACGTATGGTGCTCAGGTTTACGGGGCTAAACCGTCTCCAGGACCGGGAACGGCAGGGAGGGAACCTCAGGTGATGAGATCCCATGGCTTTACTTTGGCAGCTTATCCATGGATATGGAATTTTGCATCCCAGTCTCCTTCCATGCCATTACCTCTCCTGAAAGGCTGGAAGCCCTCGGAGTCCTGAATACCTGCAAAGGTTCAGCACTGGGAATGCTCTTGTATGAGCCTCTTGCTCCCTGATTCCCGCTCCAGCCTAACTTTTCCCTTTCTCCAGAAGCAGAATATCCAACAGCCTTTCCAGAAAGCAGTAAGCTCCGTTTGTAGTATCCAGCACATTCAGCTCCTTCTCCAATTTTCCCCTTTAAAGGTGAGGAAGACTCCTTTGAGTTTGCCTCTGCTGGGCTTTATTATTTAAGGGGAGGGAATCAGGAGCAGGGAACGCCCACCCCAGCTTGGATGGCAACAAGCAAATCAGAGAATTTGACTTGAACCAAGCCCTGTAAACCAAAGAACCACATAAATTCCTGAAAAGGAGGAGCCCCAGATGTTTAATGCTAACTAAGAGATGAGACCTCGGTCCTTGGAGGAGCAGCTACATCCTCTGTGAATTGTTTTACAGGAACTCCACGTTTCTGGATGTGAATGGATCAGCAGTGGTGTGCACTAACAGGTCAGTATTCCTGGCGTAACAGCAGGATCCAGTGGGGTATTTCTTTACTCCTGCCCTGATTCTCCGTGTTCTCTTTGACTACTTCCAATTATTTTGTGAGTTCAAAAATAAGATGAAACCAGAGTCGAACATTCGGGTGTGGGAACTGCCAAAACATCCCTTCGGCTGCCGCTTCCGTCGAAATTCCAGACGGACAAAAAAATAATCATGGCACCCCACACGTATTTCCCTCCAGAAAGATCTGGAAGTTCTCACTGTGCTCCTTCCAGCCAACCAACCGCGGCCCATCTCGGAAGGAACCAAAAGGAAACGCTTCTTTCACCGGTTTCCAGGAGGTCTGTAAGGACCAGGGCAGACAAACTTCCCCGGATGAGCATTCCAGCTTCACTCCTGACACCGCCAACAGTGCTTGGATGGCAGGGAGACGCCTGAATTATCCCAGCCTGCCACAGGACTCCTTCAACCGAGAGGTGGGGTAAAAGGTGTCCGAGCTGCTCCGTGGATTTGTTGACAGAACCCACCCCTCCGTGGGCAGGCTTGTCCTCACCGCTCTCGGAAAAGATCCCTGACTTTGAGGCTGAGGAGAAGTCACCGCCCACCCCCTTCAAAGGGAGCGAACGCTCTGATCTTCCAAAAGTTTTCCCCAGGGTTGCTTCCATCAGAAGTTAAGTTTTGCAGGATCTAAGGTGTAAGTTTGGGAGTGGGCTCGGCGTGCCAGAAAAGCGAGGCGAGGTCACCGAGAAAGAACAGGAAGCCGTCTGGAAATAGCGCGAGTTCCAAGGCGCTCGAGTGGTAACGAGGCACAAAATGTTCAGTCTGGTCTTTTACCACCGACTGTACCCAGCTGCAGCTTCCTAAGATGAATAATCCTCTCATCCCGGAATCCAGACAGAGGCGGACACCTGGTATCTCCGGGCTTTTCAAGTTCCTCTTGAAAAGGACGCGGGCTGCGAGGAGCGGGCGCGCCGCGGAAGAGCCGCGCGAAAACGAGCGGAGGGAGCCCCTCCGCGCCGGCTGCTGTGGGAAGAGAGCACGGAGCAGACAGGCCCAGGAACGGGAGCTGGGGTGTCGGGGGCTGAGATGGAAGTCTGTCCTTCTGGAGTCCAAGGTGCTGCCGGCAGTGTCCCTGGGGACACGGAGAAGGTGCCACAGGGGATCAGCAGGTGACACCGGCCCCGCGGCAGCAGAACTGAAACCATGCCCAGCTTTCCCTGCTGAGTAGGAATCGACGTGGAGAGGCCACCAAGGAGAAGCTCTGGGCACTGTCAGGGCTATGCTGAGAGCAGCCCCACTAAAAGATGATGTGATCTGGGCCCACTGAGCTGCCACGGAGTCATGGAATGGGTTGGGTTGGGTTGGGTTGGGTTGGGTTGGGTCGGGAAGGACCTTAAAGATGATCCAGTTCCACCCCCTGCCATGGGCAGGGACACCTTCCACCACAACCCCGTCCAGCCTGGCTTTGAGCAGCTCCAGGGGCATCCTGCAGGCAAACCTGCCATTCCACGGGCAGGTGGCTCCACATGAAAGCAAGGAGCAGTTTCTCCCCTCAGCAGCAGCATGACAGCTATCAGGTCTAGACATCTTTGGGAAAGAATTACATTTCTTTATAGCACAGCAAAATCTGTCTGGAAGATTCCCTGCAAGATTTTCACTCTCTGTAACCAAAGGAATGGCCCGAGAGTTCCACTCCGTGTCTCTGAACAAGGCTGAGCCCTCGGACGTGTTACCACCCCTCACTCAATGCAGGAATTCATTCTGTCAAGGGAAAGAGAACAATTTCAGGATCACTGCACAGCAAACGTCCTCTCAAAGCTCCTTTCCCTGTTGCTGCTTCCCTGCCCATCCCCTCTACGCTGGATGCACAGCCCAGCACTCTTGCTACTGATGCACACAGTCCTTTCCCAGGCGGTGGGAAACCTGGGAATGGGATTGCACATCCGCAGGTGAGGGTTTCAGGCCCACGAGGAGCCAGGAGGCTCAGCTGCTGTTATCCCATCACCACCAGGACACTGCTCCCTGACGTGCGTCAGCATCCCCGAGACGTTTCCGGCTGTGGCTATAAAACAGCCAGAGCTGGGAAGAGCCCTGCTCCAAGCTCGGACAGAGCAGATGAACCACATTCCCCACGACGTCCTTCCCTTCCCTTCCCTTCCCGCTGAGCTCACAGCGCCCGAGGTGCCTCTGGCCCTGCCAGAGCGCCCATCCTGCCCCTCTTCCATCGCCCCGCTCCAGCCCTTGACCAGAAGGGCAAACGGAAAAGCTTTTGGTAACTTCCAGCTGATCTTGGCTGGGAACGAGTGACTCACGGAGGAAAAAATTCCCTGCCAGTTCCTCCGCAACCAAAGGTCAGGCAAAGCTCACAATGGGACCTGCGGAGAGGCTTTCCACCATCTCACCCCAGAGCCAGGCTCCTTGTTCCATCCTTGGTTTTGTTCAGGAAGGCGGATCTGAAGGCCATAAATATCGTCCCACATCTGGCGAGGCACAGAGGAGCGGAAAACCCGCCTGGCTGAAGGTGAGTGGCTACAGGAGAGAGGAGCTGGCTGGTGCCACCAGCCCCCGGCGCTCGCCGCAGCCGGGCCTGGGCAATCTGCAGAGCTGCTCCGGAGCTGTGAAAGAAGCAGCCTGCCCTGCTCCGTATGGTGTGAAGCCTTCAAAAGGCTCCGCTTATTTTCCCCAAACATGTCAGGCTTTTCACAGAATCGCCACACAACGGTTTGAGTTGGAAGGGACCTTAAAGCTCATCCCACTCCAACCCCCTGCTGCGGGCAGGGACACCTCCCACTGGACCAGTTTGCTCCGAGCCCTGTCCCTCCTCACTCGTTTCTTCCCAATATCCAACCTAAACTTACTCTCCTTCAGTTTAAAGCCGTTCCCCCTTCTCCCATCTCCCTCTCCACGCCTGTGTTTTCTCCTTACCCTCCCACTCACCCCCTGTGCTGAGCTCTGTGTCCATCATAGAGCCTCTCCACAAATATTTTTTCGCTCATTTCCTGGCTCCCTCCAAACTGCACCATCGTGGGGAATTTGGCACTTTGATGTGAAGGCCAAAACACAATGTCTGTAAAAGCAAGGACTGGGACACACCAGGGAAAGGATCACATGCTCGGGCAGTCATCGTCTTCTCCTCCTGCACTAGGTCAGATGATTAAAACTGAGCTGATGGAAGCAATTCCAAGCTCTGGAAAAAGCCAGAACTTCAGCTCTCAATAGGAAAAAGTTATCTACTGGGATAGAAAAACAGGCAAGTCATGCCAGCGTTCTCCAGGCCAAACTTCGCTCACTTAAGTGTTCCTCACACTCCTGCTTTGTTTGGGAGGTGGGATGGAGGGATGTTCCCCCCTTCTTAGTTCCTGTCAGGTCAGACCAGTTCCTCTGTTCCCACCAATACCACGGCAATAAAAGGAAATAAAACAACCACAACAAGCCACGATTTCCCCTGTACCAGCAGAGGAATCAGCACTGGAAACAAAGGAGCTGCTTGAAAGCTTCACCAGCTGGGAGAGCTGGGGGTGCTCACCTGGCGAGGAGAAGGCTCCAGGGAGAGCTCAGAGCCCCTTGCAGGGCCTAAAGGGGCTCCAGGAGAGCTGGAGAGGGACTGGGGACAAGGCATGGAGGAACAGGACACAGGGAATGGCTTCCCACTGCCAGAGGGCAGGGCTGGATGGGATATTGGGCAGGAATTGTTCCCTGGGAGGGTGGGGAGGCCCTGGCACAGGGTGCCCAGAGCAGCTGTGGCTGCCCCTGGATCCCTGGCAGTGTCCAAAGCCAGGCTGGACATTGGGGCTTGGAGCACCCTGGGACAGTGGAAGGTGTCCCCGCCCATGGCAGGGGGTTGGAAGTCGATGATCCTTAGGGTCCCTTCCAACCCAAAGCATTTGGGGGTTCTATGAAAGCTCTGCGCTCGTTGGTTAAAATGGTGGATGCCAGGCTGTAAAAAGCCAAATTAATCCATTCTAGGCAGCACCAGACACACAGAACAGAGTAAAATGCAGAAATTCTTCCTCCTTCACAGAAGCAGTTTCCAAAGCAATTGTGGGTTTAACATCACCAAGGAATCACAGAATGGTTTGGATTGGGAGGGACCCTAAAGCTCATCCCCTTCCCAACCCCTGCCATGGGGGGTGTCCATGCCTGTGTGGACACGGGATTAAAAAAAAACCCAGAAAACAACTAAATTTCTCCAAAAAGAGCTCTGCATCTTCACTCAGGACTATTTCCATACCAAATTTCACAGCTCACGTGCTTCTCTTGCAGAAGATAAATGGGTTTTATTTGCTTTAACATCCCCGCCCTGCTTTCTTCATGAGCTGGGCAGCTCCGAGCCCAAATTCAAAGTTCTATATTTTAATTCTCTGGGCACAATAATCGCTTCCCCGCACTCACAGCCCCTGGACTTCACACAGCTGCCAGTTCTAAGAGTCACCTAAATGTGGGCTGGCTTCTGCACACGGAGACAAGTGGGATGTTCCCCCAAAGAAAACACACCGCGGTCACACGCTGGGGCAGGGTTTGGGGTTATTCCCTTTGCAAGGCACCACGGGGTTTATTTCAATAAGGTGCTGCTTGATTTTTAAAGCAACTCTGGTCCCACTGACACACTTCCTACTCTCAGAGATCACCTTGCAGGCCACCCTTTTCGCACAGGATTATATCATCCCTATTTTAAGGCTCCCGTTCAGCCAAGCTTACACACGAGATGAAGAGCTTCATTACCTAATGGGCTGGATGCGCTGTGGCGCCTCAAAATTAGAGCTCAGCTTCCTCCCAGCACAGATTTCGAGCAGAGCTGGTCGGAGCTTTAACATAAACACGTTCCTATCACCAGTGCTTTGAGCCTGGCCATTAAATGGGAACGAGCCCGCCTGATCTTCCACAGACAGATAACTACGGGCACGGGCAGTTACAAGGGAATGATGGAAATATTCGCCACAGGAGTTCCCCATCCTTGCCCACCGAGGGCTTGTGCCATCCGTGGGCAAACGTGTGACTAGAGAAACGTGGGGACACACAAACATTCCACACACACGCCCCCAGAGATGCACACGTGATGCACCCACGTGTAAACACGTTTACACCTCCTCACCTCTGCCCTGGCGACCCCACAGAGGACACACCAAGGGACAGGGCTGTTTGCTGTTAATCCAACCTCAAACAGGGACACTTCTCACAAACCCCAGCTCCTCTCTGTACTGAAAAGTCTGTAAATAACACCCCATTAACTTTTAATCCCATCTTCCCCGCTCTGACATGCATTGTGTATTAAAATGAAAGTTATATAAGGTTGAATCGAGGTTGCTTTTTAATATTACATTAAGGCTATTTACCATGTGCAGCACTAATCCCCCTTTGAAAAAAGGAGCCTATTAGCAATTCGGAAAGCTTACGTTGCCATAGCAATAGTCCAGCACTGGGAAATATTTATATAATGCCTCATGTTTTCACTCTGCCACAGCCATCTTCCACACCGGGCTGCCCACTGACCCTGCCCGGTGTTTCCTGCCTGTCCCACGTGGGGTGCAGCTCCTGCTCGGTGCCGAGCTCTGGAAAAGCTGCACTGCCTCTGCGCTCCCTGCTCCCGCCCTCCCACCACGGCCCACGCCCTCGGCGTGCAGCTTGTGCCCATGGCAAACGTCCAACGGGAAGGTCCCCGTGCCACCCCGCTCCCAAACGTGCCACCACAGGAGCAGGTGACCTCCTGTGGGGTTCAGTTCCAGTGGAACTTCCCAGATGGGGCATTTTTTGTGCCCAGGGAAGGGAACTGAGCTGGGGAAGGGGCTGGAGCACTGGGACCGGCTGAGGGAGCTGGGAAAGGGGCTCGGCCTGGAGAAAAGGAGGCTTGGGAGGGACCTTGTGGCTCTGCACAAGTCCCTGCCAGGAGGGTGGAGAGCAAGGGACAGGACAAGAGGAAACGGTGTCGAGCTGTGCCGGGGAAAGTTTAGGCTGGAGATCAGGGAAAATATCGTCCCTGAAACGGTGGCCAGGCATTGGAACAGGTTCCCCAGGGCAGTGGTGGAGTCACCACGCCTGGAATTGTTCAGAAGGTGTGTGGGATGCAGCGTGGTGGTGCTGCTGGGTTGGTGGCTGGACTCCGTGATCTTGGAGCACTTTTCCAACCCCAACAATTCCAGAGTCCTCCGGTCCCCGGCCGCCCTTACCTTGATGTGCTCGTGCAGCTGCGCCTCGTGCTGCCGGGAGAGCTGCTCGTGCTGCCGCTGGAACTCGGCGATCAGGATCTGCCTCTGGATCTGCTGCTTCTGCTTGAGGGCCAGCAGCTCCTGCTGCAGCTGCTGCTCGCGCAGCGTGGGCTCCGTCACCGGCATGGAGAACTGGTGGTCCAGCCGCAGGTCCATGGGCACCGAGCTCGGCGCCACTTGCAAGGGCAGGGCTGTGCTCACGT
>VZTA01009831.1:0-49847 GCA_013398855.1 Mohoua ochrocephala
ATAATAATATAATAAATATAATAGAATATAATACAATTAATATAAATAATATAATACAATTAATAGAATAAATAGAGTAGAATATTATTAGCAGTGGAAATTGCACTTAAATATAAGAAAACCTTCTTGACTGTAAGAGTAGTTAAACACTGGAACAAGTTTCCCAGAAATATTGTGATGTCTCCATTCTTGGTGATACTCAAAATCTCTCTGGACTTGGCCCTGAGCAGACAGCTCCACCTGAAACAATTTTGGACAGGCAGGTTGAACTAAAGATTACTGGGATCCCTAGCAACCCCAATGATTTTCTCTTTTTAAACATGTAGGGTATTGTCACCTTCTCCTGCACAAAATAAATTTATTTAAACATGAAAATCAAAAGAAACAGGCCATCTTCCAAACCAATTAGCTAAATGAATTACCTGGAACACACCATGCTTTAAATAGTCAGTCACTATTTTCCCTTTCATGAAAGTTCCTGTTGCAAATTTAGAATCAAGCTGCTCAACCCCCTCAGTTTATTTACAGAAAGCAATATTTTGAAGAGTATACTTATGAACAGGTTGTAAGGCCTGTTTTGGAGTGCTTAATTGATCTTGGAGTGTTTCAGAGGTGCTCTACTAAGACTGAAGAGGGAAAGAGGATAACATATTAGCAAGGTGCTCACGTGAACACCCTCTAATCATTCCTTTATTGCATATCATAACCAAATGTAATACCGGTAATCAGTAGCTCTTAAGAGACCTCAATGCAATATTTTTTACATGTGTAAACAAGGAAATGACTCAATACTGATGATGTTTATGATGCTGGTAATACAGAAAACTCATACTACAATAGCATTTTATAGAAAAACTGATTAGAAGGTATTGACCTACTGGATGAACTGAACGTTAATTTAATTTTTTTTTTTAAATGAGAAGACATTAATAAGTCCAATCACATCTCTGTTTAAAGAAAAAAGGAAAAAAAAAGAAAATTAAAGGAATCACTTTGTCTATGATTATTAATCTGATGACTTTCCAACCCCAACAAGAAAGGATGGAATCTATCTTGTATCCCTATTAACATCCCAAGAGACGTCTTATACTAAATATCAAATGAGACTCCAAAATAAGTTCTTCACCTTTTCTGTATGTCCCTTTACCTTCCCCTAGGGCATAGAAGTATCTGGATTTTCAAAACCACCTGCATGAAACCTGACTCATTAAAAACACTCCACTAGTCAATAATGGAAGTGATGGGACTGTTATTAAATAGCTATTCTCTCTTAATAGTCAGCATATGATTACACACAGTGTGATATTCATGCTTTTTCATGAAACTATAAATAAAGATTTTCAATTCTGTCTTTTCCACAATCAGCTGCCCTACTGCTGTCATAATCCATGATTCCAGGAATATATATCATTGCCACACATATACTTGAACACTAGTTATAATTATTCTCTTTGCAGGCACAAAGATCTCTATGTTTCTAGAAGATATGAAATCTATTATGTACATAAAGATCAGGTTTGAATATATAGAGGTTTTGAGAAAGCACTAGGTCATTATTACATTTTCGGAAATGTTTTCAGGTGTGTCTCAATATTAACTTCAATATCACTGATGCATATGATGTGGCTTATAGTTTCAACAGTTCAACAATTACAATGGTCACAAGATCATAAGAGAGTCACAGTATCTACAAATTTCAGTTCTTTTTAACTGACTGAGTTTTCTAATACATACTCTGTTCTTTTCATCCTTTTGTGTTGCCTTGGCTGGACACTGGCATCCACCAAGCCACTCTATCAGTCCCCTCCTCAGCAGGACAGGGAAGGGAGAAAATAAAATGAAAAAAACCCTCATGGGGCAAGATAAAGGCAGTTTAATAAAGCAAAGAAAAAGGTCACATATAAAAGCAAAGGAAAACAAAAGATTTTATTTGCTACTTCCAATCAGCAGGCATTGTTTGGCCACTTTCCACAAAGCAGAGCTTTAGGATATGTAGAAGTTGCCCCAAAAGACAAACAATGTAATAACAAATACCCCTGCTTTCTCCTCCTTTCTCATACCTTTTATTGCTGAGCAGACATCATATGGTATGGAATAACTCTTTGGTCAGTTTGGGTCAGCTATCTTGCCTAATTCACGGCCCAACATCTTTCCTACCCCCAGCCCCAGCCTACTGGTGAGGGGGGAATGTTGGAGAGACAGCCCTGATGCTTTGCCAGCACCGCTCAGCAGGAGCCAAATCAGTTGGGTGTTATCAGCTCCTTTCAGGTACCAGTGCAAAGCACAGCACGGTGGGGGCTGCTGTGGGGAAAATGAACTCCATCTCAGCCAGACCCAATACAATGCTCTCTGCTATTGATTTTCCCTAGTGTTAGTGAGAAAGTGAAATAATCAACATATATGAGAGCATTGTAGTCAGCTATATAATGCTAAAAACAGCACAGGGAAAACAGGGTGTAATTAAAACACAGAATTCCCCTTGCACTGGCAAGTGATTAAGAGCTGTGTTGTCGAAAGAGCAAAGATAAAGGTATTCCTAAGAAAGAGAGCAAAAGATGGTTCTGCTTATTACACTAGAGAATTTTTTTATCCGTAAGTAATGACTATCCTGCTAGTAATCCCATGCTGACAGGGTTGCCTGGGTTTTTTTAAGCAGTCCCTAGAAATGGATGTTAGATGTGTGAAAATATAAAAATATCAATCCACCTGTCCAAGTTTTTGTACTAAAATTTCAAGGTGGTATTATTTCCTTTTGGAAGTCTTCTGGATGGCTAGTCAGAAATCAGCACCCTCCATTGAAAAGATGTAGTTTTTCATTTGGGGTGTAATCATTGTGATTTGCTCATAGTGCCTGAAATTCAAGTTTGACATTTCAATAAAAAAATCTAAAATTGGACATCCAAATACACTCAGATATTCTGATCTAATAAATGGTGAGCTGGTATAGAGTTCCCTCTTGGATTTTGCTAAGGTAAAAGTCTAGTTTCAAGTTTCCCTTTACACATTACTGTACCATGGAGTCTGACTGAAAGTACTGCTAAGGTGATTGAGGCTTCTAACTACACCTGCACAACTCTACTTTGAAACAGAAAGTTGTCCTCCTTCTATGTTTATGATCTTTACTAAATAAAAACCTAAAATTTATACCAGTGAGTAAAGTGATTTTATTTTTTGCCACCACCTCAACCTAAATTCCCCCATGATGTAGATCATAAAGAAATAAACAGATCTCCGTATGAAAATTCAGGGACTGACAGCCTTAACATATCAGCTAATTCCTTTGTTAAAGTCCAAAGATAAAACTGAACAACTACTTACATTAGACCACGGAGTAGTTAACATTAGAATGAGCACCTGAATTTGCAGGAGAAAACAAAATGGAGGCCCCCATGTAACGTGATCGTGGGTGAAACCTACACTTCATCCTTAAATTCCACTAAGCCAGCACAAAGATAGCTATTGTGCATTGGCTAAATAATGCAATTTGTTAATTGATGTGGTCTATATTTCAGGTGCACACTCTGAAGTTAAAGGGGGGGATCGCTTTCATAAAATCCACACTTTAAAAAAGGTCACTTGGATCAGGTCACTTTGCTTCATTTGATGCTAGTTTTGAGGATCTCAGCTTCATAGTTCATAGCTTTTACTCATTCCTGTTATGGGGTCTGGCATGCTTTCTAAAACTACAAGCTTCCCAATTATGGGGTTGCAAAATAAAAATAAATTTAAAAAAATTTAAAAAAAATTATAAAAAAGGATAACAGGAAAGAAACAAAATATCAATGCTTCTATTCAAATCAGTATAAGCCTGTTATCTCTGAAAGAATAACTACCATTTTTCCTCACTGCCTTTTCCTCTGTCCAAAGCTTTTTCTCCAGTTGCAGTTTGATTACAGTCAGTTTTACTACAGGGAAATGAAAACACTACACCAAAAATCAGGTGCACCTACATGATGCAATTTTAGGATTTTCCAATGACCTGCAGTGACTGAAAGCAGGTGCTATCATCCTTCCAAGATCTTATTTTAAACTGGATTCACACATGGAAGCACTTGAGAAAAACCTAAGACCTTTGGCCTTAGTGCTCCCAGTAGGCAATCAGGAAACCATACAGTATCGCCACCAGGTCACTTCTCAGCAGAAGAACAAGGCTAATTGCATGTGGGTTTCTGTGTTTAAACCATGAAAACCTCCACAAAGTATAGAAACCTTTTTAATTTCAGTTTGGATTAGTCCTGTAAAACCTGACACTTCAATCGTCCTCCATTAAAAGAAAAAGGCTTCCAGCATGGGTTAATTTCAGCTTTTTGGGAACTCTAACACTAAAACTGGATGAGAAAACAGATATTAAGTTTGTATCTGTCACATTGCTAATTTTTTTTAAAAACTAAGACAATCTAATCATTAACCTTTCCTTCAACTTATTCTTAGCAACCTTAGTTGATTTAAGGTGTCAATAGTTTAAATGAATCACAATTGTTTTTTCACAATTTGTGTTGTGACTTTGCCAGGCTTGTCATTTTTACACAACATCACAGAACAGCCTGAACTGATACACCCATGTCTTGAGATTTCAATAAACTACTCTTTCTTTATAATCCTCATTTGGGACTAGAGATAAGGTAGTGACCATTTTCAAGTTTTGGGAAAAAAAAAAAGTTTCTTGGCCTGTTCATTGTCTACAGATATAATGTGGAGAAAATCTAATATCCAGTGTCCCTTGTTAAGTTAAATAATTTTTCTTTTTAACTCAGTTACCTAAACCTGAGCAGCTTAGTGCCCTTCACACGTATTTGGACTTATATCTTCTTTACTTTCTGTGACCAATTCAAAAGGTTGTAGGTCTCCAGAAGATCTTTTGTCATATCTTCTGTGCCCTTGCAGATATTTTTGCTATAATCAAATATTTCAAATGGCGATATGTGTTTAAATTTAAGTAACTGAACATTATCTCAGGAGTCAGATCCTAATTCAAACTGAGAATTTACAGATCTAATGCAAATTCTGTGACCTATTTATGTTCTGTTTTGAGAAACTTCTAAAGAAACATGAAGTATAGAAGAATCTTTTTCAATCTTAGAGGATATATGAAAATTTAAAAATACACTACTGACTGTAAACTTCAGTGGTTAAACACAGTAAACACCTAGGAAGGATTCCTTTAATGTCACAGACCAGATCAATAAAATAAGTACATCATAATCTTCACTAAAACTTACATCAGGTAGAGTTTTGCCCTCAGATGAGAGTGTCTTCAAAAATGGAATTGCAAATGCAAACATTGTATTTATAACAGAATATAGTAAAGGTAAAACAGCAAGAATCGTGTTTCATTTAATATTTCAAGTAAACAATATTCTTCACTAGTATTTGGAATTTTTAGTGGCTTTCTGCAGTAGTCAGTGTATAAGATGTCATGGTCAGGTAACATATTTGTGAGTTTTCATGTCCTTGCTTAACATCAGTGGAATATGCAGAGGGACATCAGGAGACAAATTAAGCTCATTCATTCCTGAAAGAGGCAACATATGATTAACAGCACTTGCTAATATTAAAATGACTGGGAAGAGCACTGAGAGAAATTGGGAAGGTAGTTGATAATCATATTTACTATTGAAGGAAAAAGTGCAATCTATGTGGCAAGGAAATACGAGAAGCATCCTCAAAGAAAAATGGCATAGTTCCAGTGATATCTTCAGCTTCTGTCTGTGTCTTTTTGAGTATCCTTCCAAGTAACATGTCTGGCACCTGCATGTCTTGGAATGGTATCACATGTTCCATTCCATTTGTAGAAAGAGGTTTATATTTGTAAAATGTCTCTAAAAATTAGTTTTTTCAGCTGTTTGTGTTCGAAGCTCCTGGAAACTGCAAAGAGCATGAAAAGCAATACCCATGATGATTTTCTTTTTTTTTTTTCTGCTAAACTGTAGTTATTTCACTACTAGAAACAAATACTTAAATAAAATAATATCTACAATATTGGTATGAATCATGGAGGCATATTATCTGAGCAATGTATTTTATATTTCCTTAAAATAAATAAATAAACTATGTACTTTCTGGATATGATCTATTTTATTTCAGTACCTATAGTTAGATGAGCAGAATCTCACATACTCAAAACTTTGCACTGCCATAAGGTCCCTGATGAGAGCTCCAGACTGCTGGGAAAACAGCAACACTCCATTTCTTTGCAGTTAAGCACTTACATTACCTTTGTCAATCTTTTGTTTTACCTGATTGTATCAGCTATTCTGGCTTTTCAGAAAAGGGGGAAAAAAAACCAAACCAAAACAAAAAATAACACAGACATAAAAAAATACCCACAAAAAAAGTCCCTAAAATTAGCTAACTCTGATTCAAAGCAACAAATAGATTTGTAGGTGCCAAATAAAGAGATGTGCACAGTGAAAATAATTACATCAGTACTATATACCTATTAAAAACAAAGCTTGAAAGTTTTTTTGTAATTGACCACACAAATATTCTTAATGAAGGCAGAGTCTTACAGGGAACAGAATTAATAAAATGAATGCAAAAAATGAACAATAAAGTTCATGTAGTCATGTTGATTTTTCAAAACAGATCCACCCCCTCGTGGATTTCGAAAGGAATTATTTAAGACTTTCTGGATGTTAAACATTTCTGACCACCAGGTTATTTATTTAGGATGCTATTTAGAAATTACCTTTTGTACTGATTCCCTTTTTAAACAGTTCATCAAGCATTCATATTTGCTATCATTGTCATAGCATTTATAAATGACTCTGCTTTTTTCAACTCTGTGGCTGATGCACTCACTCCTCATAGACAGTAACAGCATTCTCAAAAGCTCTGATGTCCTCCATTTCGGTGTTCACAAAATGGTACAAGTGTGTGAACCTCCAAATTTATTTGTTTTCTGCTCATACTATTGTTAAGATTTCCTTGAGGAGGTTAGAATTCAGTAATATGTTTTTGGTCTGGATGTACACAACGTGTTCCTGGGGAGGCTATTTTAAAATGCTTTCCATTAAAATGAAAAATGTCAAAATACTTATATTTTAAAACTTAGACTTAGACAGCTACACAGCAACTCCAAAAAATAGCACACTAAGTTTTTGGACTTCCTGTTTTATATTTAATGCACTTTCTGAAAGGAAGAGTCACAATAATCCAATCACAGTTTCCTTGTCCTCAAAACTTCAAACTTTCAGGTTTTCACTGTCATAAATGCTCCTGAATGGAGGCTAGAACTTCACAGAAATCAGAAAGATTTAGGCCTTTCTGACAGCCTTTTCCTCAGTGATGTTGTTGTCCTGCAAATTCCTATACGCTGAAACTAGTACATACACAGAAAATACAGAACAGATTTAGCAAATATCTGTTTTCCAACTCAGCATATTCTGTGATTCAGTGATTCTGTGATCCAGACTTTATGATAGATGTTTTTGAACGTCATGGGTAATGGCTCTGACCTTATAATGAAATCATGAAAACCTTACTGAGGAAAAAATAATGCAAATTTTAAAATCTTAATCTGAATCTTTATATATTTCTAAGACATCTTCTTGGATTCTGAGGTTTTCTGAAACACATTTAGGCAGAAAAAATATTGTCACTTATACCTATTGTCACTTAAGATTCAAACTAAGATGTGAATACTGACATCAGGGAAAGGTGATGTTTCTAACAATATACTGCAAGCAGAAAACACATAGAATTAAAATGTTTTGGGCCCCATTGGAGAATATTTTTTTTTTCTTATGCCTGAAGGAACACAAAAATTATGCTTAATGATCTGAAGTCACATTACACTATCTACACAATGCTTATGCAGTATAAAGGAAGGACGGAAAAGCAAAACCACTAAGAGTTGTTTCTCCTAGTATTCTTGTGTATATAGTACTAACCAGATTTTGAATTTTCTTTTAATTTAACAAGCCAGGAAAAGCCATTCAATTTGACCTGATTATGCCAAATTTATACCAATAAAGAATTTACAGTGTGGAATCATTGTCTCTTGCTCTCTGTCATGCAGAAACTAAGGGTCATTTTAAAACTGACATCAAAGTACTGTTTTCAATTTCCTTAATCTATAGCACAAATCCACTATACACTATGGAAGCAAATTAACTAGACCTCAATGGGGATAAACAAAAATGCAAGGTTTTTCGACAAATATCATTCAGGTTTGAATCATTCACTGCTGCAGATTATTCAGTAGGATATTTTGAAGAATGGTGAACTTGAATTCAGTAAGAATAGTTAATGTACCCTTTCAACAAAGGTTTTTAGTTTTAGACACTGTGTGCACAGCCTCACCTTTCTCATAAATTTATCTTGTTAACCATTTCAAAATGGCAATAAAATGTACTGTGAAAGTTCAAATTACTACAACAAAACAAAACAAAAAGAGGCCCTTCTCTTTTTCTTTTTAATTCATGAAGAGAGTCAATTGCTCGACCAATCATGTTTCCAAGCCTGGTCTCTTTTTCATCTCTTCCTTTTATTTTTTCACTTTGGAGTTACCATTTTTGAACAAGAGCTCTGGGAAGTTGTATATAAAAACTGATGCTTAGTTCTGAATTTCTTCAGTGGAGATAACTGAAACATTTACACCAAACATTTTCTGAGGGCTTCTGGGACAAATGGGCAATGTTACAAAAAAATAGCTACAGTGTGAAATCTTCCTGACTTCTCCTATTAACGAGAACATTTTACAATGACATTGTTATGTGCAAAAGATATTTCTAAGTAAATTTAATTCCAACTTTTTTCTGTTTCTTGTAAACCAAGGTGTAAAATTCATCACAGGACTGTTTATTCAAAGTTCTGAGTGAAAGACTCTGGCTATGGGCGAGTGGATGTGTTTGAAGTTTCAGAAGGTATTACAATTTCTGTTTTATGGATGGAACCGTTATTCAAGGAAATGAAACTGCAGTCCAAAACAGACAGAAAAAAGTTTGGGTTCTTTACGGTCAGGAGTGTCTGGGGGAAAAAAAGATATATGCACACTTCCTTAAAAATATGTAATAAATTTTAAAATAAACTATGATTTTTAAAAAATATATCTCCCAAGCACTGGAATTTACTTTAAAATAAACTGTACAGAATTGTTCTAAACTACACAAGTTTTACTTAAATAAACAGAAGACTTGGACAACTAATTTAAGTTGTCTGCCTTGAAGATGAGATTTCAACATTATAATGATGAATTTTACAGCTTTTTCCCTTTTAGCACTGGGAAAACATCTTCCAACCCTAAGTCTAGGCTATAATACCAGGAAATTTGACTAAAACACTGCACTGTAAATTTAAATACAACATATTGTAGATATGGCTAAAACGATTAAATGTTCCTATCGATCATTAAAAAGTAACCATATTTTTTGTAGTGTCTTGTCAACATCAAAGGAATATTCTGAATGATGATGTCCTTAATAGAATAATTTAAGGAACAGAAATATTGGATAAAAGATTCTAATGTGACAGGTAAATAGTCAATAAATTTTGTGTTCTTAAAATAATTTTACATCTGAATGTGATTCATAGTTTTTTGTTTTGTTGGGGTTTTTATCTGCTTTACGTAGACCACAGTAATTATCTTCATGTCCATGGCTGAGTGCAAGTAGCATACCTCACTCTTCGGTCTAAAATTTCAGATAGACAACCTCCAGCAACAGTCACAGGATTGATTCTCTGAATCCTTTTCCCGTCGAGCTCAGTTAGGTCTTAAATATCTGGGAATGTGTAGGCTACACATGAAGTAAAGCTCCAAAGTTTAGATTTAGATCAAATTCTTCTAAATCAAACTCTACTTACATTTGTGGGGTTTTTTTCTGAGTTCATTTGATGGAGAAAGGAATGCGGTTTGAGTGGAAATGTAGAATTCTACATAAGCTAGAAAGGCATGTTTTGTGCCTTTCCATTAGATGAAAATACAAGGATGCAATATTAATGTAAGAAATTGGCATGTCTTTTTCCTATATGAAACAAAAAGAGGTACAGAAAAAATTTGTGACTTCCCCCAGTATGGAGCCTGCAAATTTAACCTTAGCAAATATACTTTTAATGCAAGAATGTAAAAAATAGTCACCTCAGACACAAAGTTGATACACATCAAGGTTGGAGTAGAGATGCTTAACAGCCCTGACAATTTGGCTATGAGGTGGTTAAAAGCCCATCAGTTAGGCAGCCCTGCCATTAATGCTACAAGTGGTATCTCTTTGGCCTGTATCCTGCTTTTGGTCTAGCACCAGCCATGAATTTCTTAAAGAAATCACTAGATACGGCCTTCTTTTATAGGACTATTCTTCCTGTGAACAGTTATAGCCCAGCAAGAGTCCCTGGAGTCAGAATCTACCACTGCTTAGTCCAGCACTGTTCTTGAACAGGTCCTCCTGTCTTGCTCACTGGACTTTGGAGATACTTCCCAAAAGAAACTATAGGGAAACATTATAAAAACAAACTCGTAAAAAAATATTCATCTACATCAAGTCTTTTCTTAAACTATGCTGATTACTCTCAGTTTATGAACATATGGTGTTAATATTTTTTTTTGTTACCATTTATGCTATTTCCCTTGTCCACACATACTTTTTTTTTTTTTTAATTAATAATCTGTTCATTTGCAGGAATACGAATAATCTCAGTACTGCTTGGTACCATGTAAAGTGAAGTTTCCTCTGTGTGTTCACAATTGTCCTGTACATCATGAGGCTATTTTCAGTTCCCTCCTGAAGACAGCTGGTATACAAAATTTTTTCAGTTGGCATCTAATAGAGCTGTTACTCTAGCTGTTCATAAGTGCTACAGGTCAGTTATTTTTAGAAGAGGGGGCAGTATTTAAACTTCCTCTGTTTGTCTATGGATACTGACAACCACAGTGTTTGTATGTCTGCCTTAAGAAGTTATTTTTATACAAAAATATAGACCCCCTGGCAACAATTAAGTTTTAATAAATCACTTTGTTCAAAATCTTAAGTTTCTGCTTTAGCTCCATTTGTGCTTGAATATGATTAAAATAAAAAAAAAGAAATTAAACCCCAAAAGAAATTAGAAAAAAAACCGAAACAAAAAACCACAAACCCGCAAAAGACCAACAACAAAATAAGCCACAACAACCACCAAACAATAACTAGAGGAAATAGTGCATTAAGGAAGAACTTTTGGTGGATTTCTGTTCTTTGTCTATCTGCTATGATATATATCAAGAAGAATATTGCTTTCCTAAAGTTATTTGCTTTCTAGCTTCCATTTCCTATAAAGGCCATTAAAGAAAGATAAATAATTTGTCTAAATAAAGAGTCCCAGTTCTATACTATACAGGAATAGGAAGCCATAAGCCATTTCAGGAATTACTAGAAAAGGTCAGAGCATTTTCTTGGAAACTCAATCATAAAGAAGTAGTCTTAATAAGAGTCACACATAAATTACTGCAGAATTATGCCAATGCTAAAATGTATTTGTAAAAGTGCATGCAATAAGTACTGCATATCTAATGAAATAAATGCTATTGCATGCAAGCTCTCTGCTTATGACAATATATTTATTACTCTGCTGAAGAAAGCTAAGTGTTCTGGGCATTGATCACTGCAGAACTTCATTGTCTTGAACAGCTTTCCTTTAAAAACAATTCTGTTTCTTTAAAAGTAAGCATTAATGACAAATGCTAAATGCATGAATAGTCAATACCTAAGACAGCATTGCAGACTTGAGAGTGAAATGTTGGTGCAGCTTCTGACTTACCATTGCAAAGTATTAAGAAATATCCTTTCAAGAGTATTGCTGAAGAGTCTCGTGAAAAAAAATTTCTATGGCAAAACTAAGATCACCTGCGAAAAACATGGTCTCACTTGGGAAAAAAATGGTATTGAACATAGCATTAGGTTTAACACAATTCTGTCAGAGTGTGCATCTCTATAAAGAATGGTTTGGGTTGGAAGGGACTTTAAAGATCCTCTAGTTCTATATTGCAGGAACTACTAATGGCCTTCAGTATCAGTGTAAAATGATTAGAACTTCATAGAACTTCTGTTAGGAATTGTATTTCTATTACTTATAAGCAATAGGAAAAGCCATTTAATGATCAATTGCTTGTACATATTGTTACATCATAAATCTCATAAATATTCCTTTCTGTTTAACTTTTTTAATGAAAATCTATGTTGTTTTACACCTATGTCATTGAATTTGAACAATTCTCAGAAGAGGAGGCATGACCAACTTTCAGATGACGAGAGTAAAATATAAGTCTACAGCCAAAAAGATTTAGTCAATGTAGTCACTGATGCCTTCTTGGCTATTCAACTGACCATGTACCAGGGAGAAAATTTAATTTCTTGTGAATAAGTTGATTAGTGCCCTGGTATCCAAAACATCTGCTCAAGACTAATAGATGCAGTGCAGGAATTATACCTTACATGTTAGACACCTACGGTAAGGTAACTAAATTCTCTTCTGGAAAAAAATCTTGATTCAGCTGACTAAAAATAACATTTAGAGACATTTTAATTTCTAGGGGCATCCTATCTGGTCTTCAGCTTATGGTCTGGAATTGCACAGGATCTTTCAAATTTCTTGTGTGGTGTCTTGGGGTGATTTTATGATAATACTGTATTGCCCTATGGTCTGCTTTATGCCCAGAAATGGGTCCCGCAGGTTTAAGTTGGGTCCAGGAGAGGGGGGAGAGAAGCCAGGTGAATTCTGCAGCTCGATTTGTGTTCAAGGACTCACACACTCTCCCCCCGTGTTCTCACTGCTGCAGAGCCGAGGGAGCACCTTCCTGCTTTTAGCCAGCCTGTGAGCTGAGGCAAGAAATGTTCCCATACTGGATTACTGAAATCCTCCGGAATTACTTCTTCCTCTTCTGGAGCTGTTCGGCCTAGCTGTGACCCGAGAACCAGATCATTGGACCCCGTGGACCGGCAGGGAGGCTGCGGGGACACCGCATCCTGGCCTCGGACCTTGGGAGGGGCTGAGCCACCTACAGAGGGAACTCAGAATCCACCAGCTTTCTCTGCAGAGAGGAGGTTTATTATATGACATTACTTATACTTATCCTGTGCCCTGTGCTGGCACTCTCCTTGATAAATAAATAGTTTTTTCCACTTTCATCCAAGAAATTCCTTTCATATTGGTGGGGGAGGGAGTGCTGAAATCTGTCTTCTGTGGAGGAGATGTCCCTTCCAGGGCGTTTCCCCCTAAACTTGTCTCAAACCATGACGTGTGGTATTTAAAATTAAAAATTCCTTTGCAAATTCTCTATACAAGCACTGGACATGTATGTTAACAAGTGGATATATTCCAAATAATGCGCTTTAACATGAGTCAAATCATTCCATATCTCCATTCTATCTCCAGCTCAGAATTAGCTTCATCTCCGTTGCCTATAATGTGGGAACTTACACTCCTTTTTAGCTAGGTTGACACTCGTATACATATCTTTCTTAGTCTAGAAGTAAGTCTCACTTGAACAATGAAATAGAATTTAAACCTGACCTCCTATTTTTCCCCTTAACAATGTCTAATCTGTGATAATTTACAGCATGATAGTTATGTCAAGTTCTTTATGGTACATACTCAAAATTCAATTAATTGCTATAACAGTCTATAAATAAGACTGGCATAAATTTCCAACTTTTTATATTTTGATTTTTTTCTGCCGATTTAGGTACAAGTATTTTTAGTGGTCTACATGAAATATACAGAACCATGAAGTTCATCCTATCCAAAGGAATACTATATTTGGAACTTCAGTATGGCAACACATGATCACAAATGGTAAGATGCTTACCCAAAATCACTCTCTCTCCTTCTGTTACCAGTTTATTTCCCACTCAGGGTTAGTAGAGCTCCCTCAGTTCAAATAAAGTCCTTCCCATTAAAGAAAATTTATGAACTTCAGTAATTTGTGCAAGCATAAATAGTCCTCCTGTAAGTCCAAAATGAGTAACACTCAATTTCAATCTTTCCGCAGTATGTTATGCTAGGTTGAAAGTACTCTTCACAAAGTTTTTTGGAAGAAGTATGACTAATCAGAAAGATTTAATGTCACTTGAGATGAAGAATGATCTTAAACATTGTTGGTTTTTGTTTTCACAGTATAATGAGAATATAAAATTTGCTCAAAGTGCTGCTCTTGCATATAATCAACTCTGTTCTTTCACAACTGTGTAAGTAATTTTTTTAATCAGAATCAATCACAAAGTTCCATGCTTAGAAGTAGACATAAACATTCTATTTTTCACATGTGTTGGAATTCCTGAGTTCAGTGGATGTTACGGGTGTGTAACACCTCTATGAAACACTCACTTAAGTACCTAACGAAAGGTGACCTTACTCTCACAGGAGGCTGAGCACTCGTATTGAAGCTAATGAAGCAACAGTACTTACTACATCTGAAAATTAGATTAAATTTAACTGCATAACTTTAAACTTAAAAGCAAGCCAATTTCTGATTAACATGGAGAGAATTTTCATTTTCTTGCCCTGTCATTACCCTCCTAACTGTCATCCATCTGTCTGCTTTTTTTCTTTCCTGGATGTGGATCACAAGGGAGGGGGTGTGTGTGTGTCTGTGTGGATGGGTGGATTTTGCTTGTTTGGGTTTTTTTTTGTCTTTTAAACTTTTCCAGCCTTGACAATTTTGCGATAGCTTGTCTTTTAACCGTATTTGTTGTTGAGTAATTCAGAAAGACAAGCATATTCCTGGCTCCCTTGAATAACCTGACAGTAGACCTAAAGTGAAAGCTAGAAAAAGATGGTACATATCCCCTCTGGTGAGTGTCTAGTCAAACTCTGTTAAAAGCAGAATCATCTAGAGTAGGTTGGGTGAAGCCCGATTTTGAGTGTCTGCAAGGATGGAGGATCCACAACCATTCTGGGCAAACTCTTCCATTGCTCAAACCCCCTCAGAGCAATTTTTTTCTGATGAAGTTTAAATGGAATTTCCTGTATTTCAGTTTGTGCCAACTACCTCTTACTGTGTCACTAGATATTTAATGTAAGTGTACTTAAAAATCTGTAAATCAAGGATTCCATGGATTATGTTACACAATGGATCAAGCAATACAAGCAGGTAAAGAAACTCCTGGAAATATTTCTTAAGCAAATGCTTCCAGACAGCCCGTACAAAGGAAAGAAGGTACATTTATTTTGAGCTGCTGCTGTGCCTGAATACATGAAGTCTCACACTGTGTGGCAGTGTACGAGTTCAAAAAAATTCTTTGATCCTTACCTATTAACGTATACTCCTTTTCCCTTTGATCCTTTCCTACGTGATGATCTTAAGAAATTGTATTTAAAATGCCACAGTTGTCAAAAAAGCTGTGTCTTACCTAAATCTGTAGGTAGATCTTCTCCTTCATGCACTGTGGATTGCTCAATGCTCTCTGGATGGAGCTTTCCATAAACATCTGACAGGCTTCTGCAGAATTTTGCTGTTCTGTTGTATCAGTATTTTAGTGTACTGGGACACTGTCAAGCACCTAGTGTGTTGGAATCTAAAGACTCTTTTCACCTAAGATAAAAGATAGCTCTGAGTCCATGCTGATATTCAATCTTAAGAAAATCCATTTTGGGGGAAAAACATTTTTCTTTCCCTGTAGCTGTGAATTTCCCATTTGAAGCTGAAAGAAAGTGCAAAGATTTCATATTTATTGTTCCACATTCCCCTCTTGAACATCAAAAAGACCTTCAAATTCGACTTCAATTTTACAATTAAGAGTGTAGTATAAAATCATGGCTTACTAGCAAAATGGTACAGAAAATCTCTGTTAATACAGAGTCTGGTAATGAAACTTAAAGTTACGACTGATGTCATGATTTAAATGGAAATATATTATAAAATGATGGTATACAGTGAAGTATTGCCACATAATGACTATGGAGACTATACAAATTATTTGTATTGTGATCCTGTGCAATTTTGATTTTGGATGGCACCTGTCACAGGAGTTTGGTCTAAGAGCCTCTCTAGACAATCTCTAGGAATGATTTGTGCAAGAATACACAAATTGATGCAAATGCAAATGCAAATTCCTGACATTAGGATTTCGTACTCTTCTATAATGCAGAAGAAATAAATTTATTTTTGTTCTGTTCTAAAGTCTTTGAGGCAGAGCTCCTAAGGCACTGTTAGAGAGTCAGAAAGAAAACAACCAACCAACATAAACACAAGCAACAATAAAAACAAACAAAAACAAAAAGAAAAACAAACAAACAAAAAACTAAACCAAAATCACCAAGGCAACAAAAAAACCCCAAAATAAATAAACCCCAAACCATTTGTCTTCAAGTTCTTAAACACACTCCACCCCTGCAGCCTTCACACTACCAAAATCTTGCCAGATAACCCAATACATTACACTTCTCATCTCTGTGAACCACACATTTAAGAATTATCATTACAGTCCACATTTATTACACAATCCTCACAATTTTCACAAACTTCACTCACATTAAAAAAACAACCAAAACTCCCACACCAAAATCAAAACAACATTATCACAACACCAATTGAAAGTGGAAAATTTATGCACAATCCACTAATTTCTTCACCACAATGGCAACAACCAAAATTCCCCATCATCAGTCCGCTGTTCACTGTCTAGCTGTGTCCAGTCCATGTTTTACCCATTGGCTCTCCCAATTACTTATCCTTATCTCAAGCTCCTCATGCCCTGTATTGTGCACCAAAAAGAACAGGCTGACATTGTCTAGGCGCCTGGTGCCCACCAAGCTGCTCTATCCCTTCACCTCCTCAGCAGAAGAGGGGGGCAGAACATAAGGGGAAAAGAACCTCATGGGTCAAGGTAAAGGCAGCTTAATAATGCAAAAGCAAAGGCTGTGCACAGTCTGGATGTTGACTGTAAAAGTAAATAAAGCTCTGTAGAGATCCTTTTCTATGGAATACTGGAATTATTGTTTCAATTTAAATGTGAATACAAGTTTTAACAATGTAAGCGCTTTGATTCCCTAGGCCGAAGGGATTATATAAGTTAAAGAATACAAGAGCATCTGAACCAAATATGTTTCTTTGGTCTATTTTATATCTAAAGAAAATACACATCTCTTGACCTTGCACATGCAGACCTGAGAAAGTTCCCTGCGAACATATTTCTCTGAATGTACAATTATCTATTTTCAACTGCAGAGAGTAATGAGTCCCATTTTAAATTATGCAAGTCTAAATTGCAAGGGGCATTAAAAGGTCATATCCTGTCCCTCAAGATAAGATAATTAACAATGTTCTGTACTTGTGGTACAGTCTAAGAAGCATGTTATGCCTCTGTATTGTGATTCCACATTTGAGCATTTGCAAGGCAGTTTCCATGTTGACCCATACGGATTTTTCCAGTGTTGAATACATTGAAAACAAGCGTGATTTATACGATATCACAGCAGTTCAAGTTCTCTGAGCATATCTAGTTCGAGAACTGGGTTTTTTCTCGTGCAAAAGTATGGCATCACTCACAAGCAACAGTATTTTCACCCTTTGCTGTATTTATCATTCTTGGTGACAGGACTGGAACAAGTTTACCAGAGATATTGTAGAGTCTACATATTCAAAAGCTGTCTGTACACAGTCCTGGGCAACCTGCTGTAGGTTACTCTGCTCAGTCAGAGGGGTTGGATTAAAGGACCTCCACAGGTCCTTTAGCCCTGTTTAATTCCAACATCAAGCATTCAGTGATACTGTGGTTCTCCGCTACCGTTGCATTCCACTTCTATTTGCTCATTCAGTCAAGGCTACTGAGAATGTAGAGGGCTTGTCCATCTGCTCCATTTTGGGGTCCTTCATGGGCTGAAATGTGAATATTTGCTCAGACATGATCTTCCATGGGCTGGAAGACAACCTCATCACCAAAGATTTCCCCACAGGCTACAGAAGAATTGCTGTTCTTGCACCTGGAGCACCATCTCCTTTCCTTCTTCATAGACCTTGAAATCTGTGGGGCTGTTTTCCATATTTTTTCTTACTCCTTTCTCAGCTCCTGCACAACATTTTTTATAATTTCTTAAATGTGTTGTCACAGAGGGGCCACCAGCATCACTGATGGGCTCAGCTTTGGCCAGCAGTGGGTCTGGTTTGGAGCCATCTGAAAGGTCTGAGGTGTGAGGCACTGCGCAGTCCCTGGTTTCTTCTCACAGAAGCCACCTCTGCAGCCTCCTGGCTACCAAAACCTTGCCACACAAACCCAATAAAAGGGAATTGTTTTAAACCTACATATACTCTTCTCTGTAAAAGCAATGAGCTTATTTACCTGGACATCACAAACAGTATCCTGGTTTCTGGCCTGTTTCTGGGTATATTTAAGAATGTATAATGATGTTTTTACCATCTGATTTCAGCTACTGCTACCAGATATGCATGTACAGTCTCTATGCCTTAGGTCAGAAAGATTTTACTCTTTTTGCTATTTAACCTCTAGTTTATGTGCTAAGTAAAACTATTTTCTACTGGATGGCATTTGACCTTCAGTTGTCTCTTTTCTTTGCTGTGGAGCCTGGGGAAGTAGGGCATTCATGCTTTTGTGCAAAGCCTATCTGTTTCTTCAGTTTTGTTTTCATTGTGATGTCACCTAATTATTCTCTGCCTTCAAGTCCTATGTGTTTTTGTTTTCATTCGTTCCTAAACAATTAAGCTCAATGCAGGTTTGTTTCTTTCTTGGTTGATCCGGGTATTGTTTTAAGTTTATACATTTGAAAGAATTTTTGCACAATACAAATATGTGGAAAGGGTACAACGCAAAAACATAGATTTCCAGTAAAGAACTGGCAGTAGGTTGGGCATCTAAGGGCAGAAAACTGTTGACTCTAAGGGTTAGGATCAAACACAAGGTCCAGCTGGAGGCCAGTTACAAATGCTTTGTCCCAAGGGTTAATATTGTAGCCAGCAGCGTTTAACGCCTTCACTGATCACATGGATGATGGGACAGACTGCACCCTCAGCATGTTTGTAGATGATACATCTACATGAGGAGTGTCTGATCTATCAGAGCAGTGAGATGACATTCACTGGAACCTACAGAGGTTACACACAGGAATCTCATTAAATTCAACAAAGGGAAATACACCAGAGGAAGAACAATTCCAAACACCAGGACACTCTAGGGTCAATCAGCTGAAAAGCAGCTTGGCAGGGGAGGACCTGGAAGTCGGGGCTGCCAGCAAACTGACCGTGAGCCCGCAATGTGCCCTTGCAGCAAAAAAGGCTCACAGCCTCCAGAGCTCCATCAGGCAGAGTGTTGCCAGCAAGTTGAGGGAGGTGAACTTCCCCTGCCCCGTTGCTTTACCCAGCCCTGGTGAGAAACATCTGCAGTGAGAAACATCTGCACGGCTTCATGCAGTGCTGGATGTGATTCTGTGATTCAGTAAGGCACAGAATTCTGTGATTCTGTGCCTTACTGAAGCAAGTCTAGCACAATACCAAAAAGATGACTAAGATCCTGAAACACCTAACACACAAGGAGAGGATGAGAGAGTTGGGAGTGTTCAGCCTGGAGAAGAGAAGGCTCAGGGGGATCTTAACACTGTGTTCAAATACTTGATGGCAGTGGTGGGTAAAGAAGATGGAATCAGGCATGTTTCATGATGCACAGCGACAAGACCAGAGGCAAAGTCATAAACCAAAACACAGGAAATTGCACTTAAGCACGAGGAAAAGCTTTCTATTTTTTCATGAGAGGGTGATTGAGTACTGGAGCAGGTTTACCAGGGGGTGTAGTGTCTCCATCCTTGGAGACAATGAAAACCTGATTGGACATGGCCCGAAATAACCTGCTGTAGGTGACCCTGATTGACCAAGGTGGTTGAACTAGATGGTCTCCAGAGCTACCTGACAACCTCAGCCACCCTATGATTCTATGCACAAATATTTCTGGTTGTCTAATATTTAGGGTATTGAAAATACTGTGGTTGGGAGGAATTCCCTGTTTATTTAAAAAAGTCATAGTTTCCAATGTCTTTGATACAGTAGGGCTATTTTTTTTATACTACACTTTATACTATAGTTTATACTATTGCAGAACAAGCTTGCCTTACAGACCAGTGATTCACTTGGAAGACTCACCTATGTACTGCAATTATAACTTCTTTGTTTTTTTTTTTATTTTAGCAAAAATGTCCAAAGAGCATTATTTTTTTCACTTTAGTCCCATATAAGACTTCATACTCTGGAGGCAGTTGCTGCAATAGAAGCAGCACTCATAAGCAAATAAGATAGAAGACAAAACCAGAAATAATAATAATCAGACTCAAGGACAGCCTTATCTAGGAAAAAGATCATCTTTGAAACTCTGATTTAGGTTGATTCTCTTGTGAAGCTTCCCACTTAGCAAACTAAGCAACAGGTCACAGCTGATGTCACTATTTCTTCTACAAGCATCTAATATTTTTATTGTTATTCTTCTCAGCTCCTTGTTATTAATAATTTCACCCAACTACTTCAGGCTCAATATCTTCATCCTGATGCTGCAGATGTTGTTGATTCTCAGTCATCTTTCAAGTTTAGCTACTTGTACAATTCATTTGCACAGAAGCAGCAAATTAGTAATGCTCCACTACAGTAGTTTATTGGAGTTTAATGTACAAGTTCCTCTACATTGGCTTAGTGAAACTATTTCAGATAATATTTAGCAATAGCTTTACTTTTGCAAGTATCAGTCACTTTGCATCTGTTGTACTGTTCTGTGTGGCGTTTCAATAGATGTGATTTACTGAAGTTCCATAATGTTCTATTTAAAATCTACTGAAGTGACATTAATTTTCTTCTTTTTTTTTTAAACTATGAAAATCAAAGTGCTAAAGTCGAGAGCAGCAGCAGTTGTGTTTTTTCTTACAAGCGGATAGAATTTCTGCTGATTAGTCCTGCACTAGAGCTCACAAGGGATGTTGTGATGCCTAATGGCTAGAGAAGGACTGTGAATCAAAACCAAATATATAGATTTAAACTGCTGAATATTCAGACAGCATTTTGTCACGTCCTGTTTTCATATCCAAATAATTCAAATGATGAGGAATAATTTTATCTTGACTTATGCTGAGATTAATCCACGACATCTTAATTACAATCATGAACTGATCAGCAATTTTCCTTCAAATTCATTTTCCCATGTCCATTTCTTTGAAAACAGGACGAGCTTTTGCAGTCATGCTTGCTGTCAGTGTTGCTTGTTAGAAAATATATCAAGGGCTGGATTAATCACATGCAACATTAGAAATCTATCACAGAAACATCTTTATCTATGGTTTTCCCTCTAGGCTGTCTTTATAATCAATGGGAAAAGAGCAGCATTTTTCAGAGTATGACTCATCTGACCTATTTTAGCTGTCTATTTTAGGTCGAGATGAATCATGATCTAGAAGTGCTTATTTCTCATCACTGACCAAACTAGAAATGGCGATATCAATGGGATCAAATGAATCCTTGCAATGTGTTTGATTTAATTTTACCTGAGATTACCTCACTGCATAAAGGCAGGACAGAACAGATCAAAACATTTTTTAGCTAAATGGGGAAGATAGTTCACAGTGGTCATATAACTCCATGCACAAAGTCTGTACAGAAACCTGAAATTCCAGTTGAATGCTCAGGATGTACCAAAGTTCCACATGTCATAGCTTTATTGTGTTAAACAAATGGTTAACACCTTGAATTTTAGGATGGTAGATTCTTATAGATTTAAGGAAAGCTATGAGCTAGATTTCCTAACCATGAAGACCGGATTAAGAAGGTGAAATCTTTCTACTAATTCAGGGAAATGCTATAAGCAGTGGATATTATCACATTGCCAGATTCAGAACAAGTTATCGGGAAAGAGAACATGGAGTTTTATTCAAGATGAGAAACAGACTGAGAAAAACGTCAGAGAAATGCTGTGAAGAAATATGAAATCTTTAAAAAATATCTTCATTAATTAAAATACTTTCAAGTATTCAGTAATTTTTTTTCACACATTTTTTGTGCTCTGTGTCTTTGGAAAACATACAGCTCCTTTTTATTTGCACACACTTTCCCCTCATAACATGTTTTTTCTTGTTAATGATGTGTTTGGGTACAAGAGAACACACACTTTCCCTTCTACAAGATACAAAGAATTTAAAAACCAATCTCCTATCTTTCTATGTATAATTGAACTAGAATTTATTTTGCTTTCTTTTTCTGTACTTCTCTTTGACAGCTTAACTGGCTGCGTGAAATAGTCTAGCTACCTCCAAACTAGTAATCCAGCATTTTACAATTCAAATATCTTTGAGTTCCTGGTATATATAAAAATAGGTGTGTCTTCTTATCGGCCATATTTGTCCACATGCACACACAGACAGACACACATACAGCTGAACTATCCCAAACAGGACTCCAGGACCAATATTTTACTTTATTTGTTTTTCTGTCGAACCTGAACTCCTCACAAATAATACAATAAAAATATTTGTAAGTCAAAAAAATCTAGTTTGAAAAAAAATATAAAAGTGTGAGATGTGTAAAGAAATAGAAGAAATTCTTGCTATTGAGAGCACTTTATCAGGATTAAGAGATGAATTCAGTCCCTTTCCAGGAGAAACAGCATTTTTAAGAAGTGTCTTGACTGTTGCTGTAGGGATATAATGACAAAGGTGATCCTTTTCCATTGCTATAGACACTGATCCACCTTAGTCCCAAAAATCTGCTTAAATAATGAAATATTGATGAACATGTTGAAAGATTGTCAAAAGGAATATAACTGTATAAAATCTTAAAGGACGGGAATGCAATTTAGATTAAAATAATATTCTCAATGTCTGTGATGTAGGAAGGAGACCATTCTTGTAAAGGGGAAAAAGAAGAAAAGATTATCACAACTAATACAACTGAAGATTATCCCAATTCTAGTGGTTAGAGCAATCATCTGAGAAATAAATGTTTGTGATCCATTCTCCTACATATGGATATTTTTTCCAATGAATTTAAGAAAAGTAGAGTGCTTGGATAAGCATGTGAGAAGATGGCTTTTGAGATCAAACTGTGTGTGCTTTTCCTCACTAAACTTTCGGTTTCAAGTCTTGATCTTCACGGTGGTAATTTATGTAAGTGCAGCCTTTAATTTAAGGTAAAAGTAAAAATTATCACAAGGACTTGGATAAGTTAGGTAATGAAATTTTCCTTTTTTTCTGAGAGAAAATCTCCCTTCTCAGTCTACATTGTACAGTAGAAAATCTTTCTAAACTACATTAAACGTTTTCTCTGTAATTAAATCTCACTCCTAATCCACCTGTTATTATTAATACATTGCACCTTTTCCTAATTGTTTTATGTAAGATCTTTATCCTGCATTCATTGTTGGGGGAGGGAGGGGGGGGTTTCTTTTTACAGGTCTGTTTTCCTCACGCTCCTTTGATTTTTCCTGAGGAACAGATTGAACAGCTTTACTGCATTCAAAAATTCATTTGCCTTTTACATTGACTATTTTATTTTAGTAGTTCCTGTTATCTCAGCACTCTTGTGTATTTTGAATTAGATATTACACGTAGAATTCAAAAACCTCTTAGTACAGGTTGTAATTTCGTTACCATGTTCCAGACAAGTTTCAAGATGGAGGAAAGCAGAGAGAACTTGGATCTTTTGGAGAGATATTCAAGTAATGTTTTCTCAGTGTCACAGATGGAGTCATGCACTTCACTCGTGAGAGAGAAGCATCAATATACTTTATTGTTGTAACAAAACCCAGCAGTAAATGCAATGGTGGTGTCATGAGATTTGATGGCAAGTTACGCAAGCATTTACTGCACAGAGGACAAGGTGAGACAAAACTGTGAGAGAGATCCTCCTGTGGAGTCAAGAGGTTCAGAAAGGACCCCCTTGCATTCTAAACTCCTTCTCAGCGAAGAGCCTAGGTGCAGCTGGATTCACTCCGAGTCCTAGACTTGCAATGTTTTTTGTGTAAAGGATGATATAAGCACAATCTGTCCTTTACATCACTTAGCAAAGATTTCAAAATTTCAGCTTGCTTGTTCCCAATTCACTTACTGAGTATCTGATGCAATAAAGAATCTATCACACTGAGGGAATAACCTTGAGAGGTGTCCCTGCTCCAGGGGAGATCCTGGCATGCAGCCTGCAGCCGTGCAGGAGACTTAAATGGGCCCAGGGCCCTTACTATTTATGGATTAAGATGATTGTCTTATATTTGCATACAAGCCATATTTTATTTGGCACATGCTCAAATTGACCCTTGGCTATTGTGTTTTCGCTCTCCCCCAAATCCACTTCAAGGGGGATGCAGCCATCATGACAAGTCACATCCATTAGGACTGGCACTGGTAGTTATCACTCGAGCAGGGTTATGGGAAATAAAGGTCTGGTCGGGGGGCAGGGAGCACACCATCACACTGAACAGGTGCAGGGTGTGTGGTACAAAGTCCTTCCAGACTGAATCTGTGCACAAAAGGTGAGACCAGGACTTGCAAAGCAAGATTTGTTGAAGTCTATTTAATAGTTTCTGTAATCCTTTGATTTGCAGAAGCTACTGTCACAGCACGACTGCTGAAGAAAAAAGCAAAATTCATTTCACAAGGCATTTCAAAGAATGAAGAAAGCATTATTTTTTTTACTAAGTTTCTGCACTTCTAAATGAAAAAATATGTTTGTATTACAAGGAGGGAAAAAAACAATCTCAATTTCCTCAGATCCAAAAGACAAGTATTAAAATTAAAGTATGGAAAACAATAGTATTTTTTCCACTAAAACAAATCTAAAGCAAATCTTTAGTTAAATATGAAAACATTTTTTTCTGTAATACTCAACCCCGCTAATTTTCTCATGGAGGCGTAATGTTTTATGTAATGCAGATGTATTTTGTTATATCATCAATGTTTTAATAAAATTCTCACCAGGAACAAAAAAATAAACAAAAAATCCCCAAACCCCAAGGCAGAAAGAAACAATTTTCCTAAAAGTTTGCATCTTTCCAATGGGATAAGAGCTGAAGAGAAGTGTAGAAATGGGAGAGAGGTTTATTGGTTCCTCCTCTCCTCAACCTAGAGCCCAGAAGCAGAGACCATCATATCTTGATGATTCTAGCTTTGAACTACTGTAATTTTTGTTTTGTTTTTACCTTGAAATTTTCAGTCAGATTTGAAGAAAGGGTTACAGAAACATTTTCTTTGTCTTCTCCCTTTCTGGAGCTAGACAGACTGTCTCCATCTTCACCCAAAGACTCTATACATTACCCTTTATATAGATTTAAGCATTCTTAAAAATGAGCTGAAGTTTTTTTTTGTTTTTCCATTTTTATTCCTGGTATTTTGCCCTCCAAACTCCTCAAAATCACCCACAGAAACACAAAAAGAACCCGGAGAGTAATAGATTTGTCTAAAATATCTTTTTTCATGGTATCAGTATTGGAACCAAGACCGATGGATAAATAATCTTTATTTTAACATGTTGATAGGTTCTAACTGGAAATTATTTTCATGTACTTCTTGAAATGAATCTTTTCAATGTTCACACTGAAGGGAGTTTAAGAACAGCAGGGCTATTTCTTTCCAGAACTCTGTAACTATGTATCAAGCAACGCAGAAATGTAAATGAAAGGCAAATTAAAGACTAATTTCCTGATTTTTAAATTTAACTAGGAAACTGCTTCAGCAAGAAAGAACTAGAGCTTCATTAATAAAATATGAAGGAGGAAAGCAAGGAGGAAATACTCAAATTTTTTTTTTCCTGATACATGCTTGAAAAATAAGTGATTTTAATGATCTTACAGCTTTACAGTCATTCTGGCTGCATATTGCTACAGAAGAATATACAGCAAAGTTTAGAAGTAAACTCCAATTCTGAGTGTATTGAGTGGCCTCAAATATACGATATATCTCAGTTCATTGCCATTGTTTCAGGGCTCCATTGACAAAGCTCACCTGGACTGATGACTCTGCTGCTAATGCAGATGTCCATTACTTTATGAGAAAGGGGGTTCTACACAGGTACATTCTATCCTCATAAAGCTAAAAATACGAAAAGCAGTGAGAAAGGAAGACGGGTTTTTTGCTAAATCTAACCAACCCATTCCTAATTAGTTGTGATATTACGATGTATTATTTCTGGACTAGTTAACCAATACATAATGTTCCAGGAGGAAAAAAAAAAAAAAAAGTGGTTAACATGATATCTGTGCATTTGCTGATCTCATAAGATGCAGAAGGTTTTACGAGATTCCTGGAAACAACATTCATCAACGACAATTAAGAATAAAGATGTTGTTGCTGTCATTGCTATAAAGATAGTCCATAGTAGCACTCTACCTGGTGTTTGGGAGAGGGAAAAAGAAGAAGGGAGTACTTCTCTCTGCTTATCATTTTAATATTTTTCTCTAGGACACATGTTTGGTGTTACTGGCAGTTATGGAAAGCAGCTATTGGGCCAAGTGGACCTTTAATCTGACCTGTTACAGCCATTCTTATGTTCATATGTCTTCAGAATCCTATAAGAAAGAGAAGATGCTAGAAGCTAGGAAGGTGTTAATTAATATTTATAATAGAAGAACTTGAGAAAAGGGATGTAAAGAAGTGATACAAGTGTCAAAAGTATCACGGTACAGCCCTGGATGACGATGCGATATCCCGTTGCTTGATAACAACACCTAGTAGAAGACAAAGGAGGGATGTTCTGTACAGCAAATTTAGAGTCTTTATTCAATCTCTTATGCAGCACCAGAAGAAGGGGAAAAAGGAAGAAAGCATCCATTGGAAAATAAAAAGGATAAAAACAAAGGAAAAAAAGTGTTAATTTTAAGTTAGGACTGAAATATCTACAAAGAGAATACAAATGACTGTGATTTGGGGCCTAATCTTAATGAGGCACTTAATTGTTTTCTCTTTTGTAACCTCGTCCTCAAGCTGAATAAGTTTTTTTTTTTGGTACTCACTGAATTTGCTGTACAATAAAAATATGTTTAAATATCATGTAACAGTAAAACTAGCTCCTTGAAGGATGATCTAGAGATTCAGCATTTATCTTCTACTGGTGTGACTAGTAAAATCAAACATACTGAGATGCTCTAGTGGGGACATTTCCTGAGAAATTTGATGCATTTCTACTGACAGGCCTGTATCAGAGTTAGGACCATGAGACCCTGAAAGGGACAAAAAAAAGAAGAAATGTTGCATTTGTACAAATGATAACTACATAACTTTCATAGAATTAACAAAACAAATTTTGAAGGACAAGTCAGAGTGCAGCATTCATGACGGATAATGCTTAAGAAGGGGTGAAAAGGGAAAACGAAATAAAGAGATGCTGATGGCCAAGAATATCACAACTAAATAAGTTTCTTGTTTTTTCCTTTTTTTCACTCACTTGAATTCTGCAAGTTAAACTTCAAAATTTAGTTTAAAGGCTTATTTGCTTCTTTTTAGCATTGATTATTCTGACTTCATTGTTCCTAATTTTTTCCTTGGTTCATAAACAGAAGTTCTGAGCTTGTTAAGCACTTGTTGTTGACCATATTGCCATCCACTTAATTGTAAGGAAATGTGAAGAGACAGGTATACCAGAAGCTTTTATTAAGGTATCAAAAACCAGCAAGCTACCTACACAAGCCAATTAAATGGCACTGCATGTCCCCAAAGTAGAAAGCACACGGTATTACACGTAAGTTGATATTTTATTCAGCAAATAAATCGACCCTTACACAACGCACTCCATAGAACTAATCAAGCACAATATACTCCATAAGGATTAGCAGTCCCTCCACCCCAGGTATATTAAAAAGCATGTGGAAAGCTACTTTAGCACTCTGTAAGCAAACACTGAAAGATGTTCCTTGGTATTTCACAATCCAGTAAACCGCGTGTGCACTAGTAATCTGTCACTCATTGAAACTGCAATATGTGTAATGTATTCAAGCACTTCCTACTTTCCGAGGGTCCCTTGACCATGGATTCATGCAATTTTGCAAAACACTTCCCATCCGTATGAATTGGTAAAGAAGTCCATGAATGTGTAAGAAACTCTGGTAGATCAAATACTTCAACTTTGTAGAGTACTGAAGAACACACATATATAGAGCTGATAAAAAATACAGTTTCTATTACGCAGGATATAATTTTAAATTCAGTTTTGTCCATGAAGAATTATTTTATATCTGGAATCCTGCTTGTGAATGTAAACTAAAGCCAAATGTCTTTAGGGTCCCCAGATGCACAGGCTCCAGAGAGTCATCAGGAGTTCAGGCTAAGTCCTGCCCTGCTGTGGGCTTGAGAAAGCTCTTGAAACATGAGGTGCTTTGAACGATATATATTGGATATAAAAAGCTAGCATTTTCTTTATTGCTTTCAAGTATTTTGTCCTGTCTTATTATAATGAAAGTTATTTCGGATGCAACTCCAACTTCAGCTGTCTAAATAAGCACTCCACCATCACTCTGCAGCTGGAGAGAGGAGAAAACAGTTCTCACTGGGGCCCTTCAAACATTTATAATCTGTATTGGACAAAGAGAGGAATGATTCTTCTATATAAAGAGGAAAAGCAATGGCTACAGTACAATTTTGAAAAGAAAAAAGGACCAAGCAGAATATGCACACGCTAACTCTATTGTCAACACTTTTCACATTATCATTAAAAAAGATGTGCCTAGTGCCCCTTCAAAAGAAGGAAGATTGATACAGAAACTATTTCTTCAGAGGCAGGATGGTGCAGACAGATGATGGCTAACAAAATGGCTCTAGGCCAGCTTGGAAATCTCACTTCCTGCCAGACAAAACTGTCAGGATTCTGAGCACCAAGGACCCTGACTGTCCTACCCTGTCCTCTCACCACCCTGTCCACTTCAGCCCTGTCCCTCCCACGGTCACACTGTGGAATGTTGGTCCTCAGCTCTTCCCAGCCCTGTCCTGCCTGGCCAGCCATGGGCCCCACTGAGCCCATCATCCTCCCCAGGGAGATGGCCGATGTCCAGGGCTGTGTCTGCCTCTGGCACCCTCCTGACTGCCCTGTTCTTGGCTGGGGCAATGCGGCAAATCCTGGCTTCCAGGCCCTGCCATTATGGGGAGACCTTGACCCTGCCAGGGAGCCCTCAGCCCACAAGGAGTCACTGTTCCTCTCTTCTCCCGGTCAAAAATATTATTCCTGGCACATGCCCACAATGACAGGTAAAAAATTCCCAGTAGACCATGACAGTCCTCCAGCACTGCCAGGCAGAGGTGATGTTCCAATGTCAAAATTATTATCATGTGTTTGTGACAATGAGAGATGGCCAGTTTCCATGGAAGGAGTGTGGCTTCTTCATGCAGATGTGCTGGTATCCCACTCACATCGGAGGCACCACGAGGGTCAAGGAAACCAAGACTGTATGGAAGTGTCAGCTCATGCAGAAAATCTGGAGCACTGCTTGTCATTGCAAATTTGGGAAATAATATGATTCCATATTAATTATTCTGTTTCAGAAACCCTGGAGGTTTCAGTTGATAAGTCTGTTTGATATACATCTTTGCATGCAGTATCCTTTGATATTGCAATGACCAGAGGGCCTTCTTTTGCAAAGGTCCACAGACCTTTTCCTGCTTCCTTAGCAGCAGTGCTGTAGTTCAACGTATCTGACCACTCAGTAGCTCCAACCACTGCCATAAACACAAAAGTGAACCACAACATGGGCCACACAAGCCTCCTGCACTAGCAGGAGCTGAATATTGAATCAGAGACTCTTTGCTAAGTGCCCTTTGTTTTGTGTGACATTAAGGAGGCCAATTTGCCTCCCTATATCCTAGCATTAGGGCTTGAATACCAATAAGGTCAGTGCAGGCACAGGTCAGAAACACTTGGAAGGTCTAACAGGCAATTTTCCTGCTGTGATCCGATGGGCTGAACTCCAGAGCATAAGTCTCCCTAATGATACAGAAAATTACTGCCCTTGCCAACATTTCTCCAGCCAGACTGCCGCCTTTTGCAGAACATCCTGCTGCAATGTCAAGGACTTGCCAAATGCCCCAGCAGTGGAAACAAAACAGCTTCAGGATACCACTCCAGGTACTGCCTCTGTATTTTTCCAAGACTTAGCTCTTCCATGCTTTTTGCACAGAAAAGTATCTGAAAGACTACAGAATCTTCCCAGAGCCAGAAGCAGGTAAAGTCAATGTAACAGTCAATAAAAAGCTTACACACTGGCATTTTTTTATTAGCTTCCCCTGTGCTTTGTTTTCACCTATTTTTCTTAGTAATACACTTGTAGCCTCGCCTGACTGAAGCAGGTGATCCATTAATGGTTGTAGTCATTTATTTAAATGCAATGCCAAGAGGATGCAGAGCACACAAGGCAGCAGAAGATCGCTAGGCTAGCAGCTTTCGCAAATCATTCTGACTACGGTAACAAGCAGGCTTTGTTTCTTCCAGCCTGTAAAGATCACAGCTTTTGACTTCACACAGTAAAAAAGCTGGTATTTCAGTTTGTGAATAACTACCATCCTTCCACAGAGAGCAGCCAGAACATACTGGAACATGGAGTTTTACAGCAGGATTTACTTGTGCACTTTGGCAATCACAGGAACACTAGAAAAGAACTGCTGGGATTACAGCTATGAATACAGAAGAAGCAGATGTGAAGAAAATAGCATGTAAATGTATGATGGGTCAAGATGCAAGAACATGCTGCCAGCAATGAAAAGATGCTGTAGGAGAAGAGAAATAGTTTACCCTCTGCATACATTACACACACCGTGGTGAATTAATCATTCCGTGAGAGAAATGATGCTTAAGGAAACTTGCTTGGCTCTGAAATTTGGATTCCATTTTGGCACAGAAGTTTGATATGAATATTTGCAAGGTAATTTATATGGACAAGATTGAGTCACTTTCACTTAAAAAAAAGCAAAAAAAAAAAAAGCAGCATCTGCTATACACAGGTTTTACTGTCTGAAAACATGAACAGGAATCAAAAGAATACAAAACTGCATGTTTTTCAGGTTGTAGCTAGTCTGTGTACCTCGTATGTTACTTGATAAACAAGCAATGGTCATGCTACTTTAGTCACTGAAGGATAATTAACTTTGCTAAAGCGTGTGTGCTTCTGGGTTAATGATGTATTCAACATCAGAGCTAAAGAAGACAGCTCTTGCCCAGCTGCTTGGTGTTCAAAATACTCGAATGGCTGAACATGCTCCGTGTAATCCATTTCTAGTAGTTTGCAGTCTGAGTTGAGCACCACAAATGCTGAGCTTTCTTAAACTACTCAACCTCCTGGACGGAAAATTACTGTCCTTTTTACTCTCTGTGCCATCTCCTCCCCATCTTTAGAAAAGGGACAGCTGTCCTGTAGCCAGGAATAAAAGGCTCTGTTCTATTTTATTATTAACAGAAATTAGTAGCACCCCTCAAGAAGAGAAGTGAAATGCTTCTTGAAGCTAGAGGGTCTATATTTTATTTTTCTATGGCTTGTCAGTACGCTCTTTTTTATACTGCTACATAAATGCTGCTTTAAAAGTTGTGAATTTAACTGTTGCTTTATCTTACCCAATCCAACACTCTTTTCAAGGTGAAACAACAATGCCATTAATGAATGGTTTGCAACTCAGTGCTAATGCTTAACATGACATCTTTCTAGTTTTTATTAACTCTCTGAAGACTGTATGAAAAATTGAGTTGGTTTTCCCAGTAAAAATGCAAAAAAAACCTCATAGATATTCCTCTTAGCTGCATATTTATACACTTTAACTTCTCAAGTTAGAGGTCTCTCAATACATATTTTTTTCCTAGAGCACAAAACAAAGTAATACAAAAACGTAGAGGAATTAAATAAAAATAACATATAATTTTATTATGCTTGAATTATTGAATACAAAGACCAGCCAAATGGCAACACAGAGCAAAGAAAGATTCCAAAAAGCATGTCTTTGTAGAAATGAAAATTTAGAGGGGGAAACAAGAAATACGATTGCAACTAAAAAGTGGACAAATAGCAGCCACTTACTCCACTGACCTACCACTTGTATTCTCTCCCCTGACCTGGAGGTTACACTTACTAAATGCTCTGACAAAACCATCCTCACCTGAAGTTAATGTCTGACATTGCATTCTTGGAGAGTATTTGAAAGTCTGTTATCAGTGTAACTTCTACTGTTTGGTCTCGATGAACAAGGCGCGTAAGCCTCTAAACAGCACCTCGTGCAAAGTGATCTCCGGCTGGCGAAAACCTGAAGTTGTTGAACACCTTTTCTACTACGCAGATCTTGATCTCAAGTACTGAGCTGTTTCTTCTGCCATCAACAGTTTTTTGCAATATCACCATCAATTTAATTAGAGATTTCCATATTTGCAACAGTGTGAGTGTGCAGTAGTGTGAAATTCAATTAGAAGGGAGCTGGAAGTTCATCGCTAATTTAATGATATTTACTGAAAATTCATTAATTACCCTTGAGCTGAACTGACGTGCTACAAAGACCTTTTTTTTTTAATCACTTCCAAATCTGCAGCTTTTATTAGATTGCCACCTGCACAGTTATGAAACATCAAGGAGAGACTTCTATAGAACAAATGGATTGAATGGATTGCAGCACGATTTTCACATGTCCATAGCCATGACAAGAATACAAGAAAAGGACTTGTAGAATCCAGGCCAATAATCCAGGGGAGACTGTTGAGGAAACAGATAAAATATCAGCGTATGATGGATCATACTGAGAAAACACGCTGTTTTCAAGAAAATAAGGCAAAATAAGGTTCTGTGGGGGAAAAAAAACCCCAACAAACCAAACCAAACCAACAACAACAACAAAGAAAATCCTCTGCTCTTTTCTTAAAATTACACAGACACATGGATAGATTAATTATGGGAGAAGGAGAAAGATCAAAAGTTTTTTAAAATATAATGGATGAAATGAGTTGTCATACAGCAAAAGGAGATCAGGCTTGGCATTTGAAAGCAAAAGATAACTAAAAAAAGGGAAAAGCAATTAACATACAGGTTTTTTTAAGAATAATCTTTTAGTAGCTGCACTATGTTAAACAATCATCAGAAGTCCATGTTTTTGAGCTAGCTCTTAAAGAGGAGTTAAGCAGAAAGTCTTACTAGGTTATCTGCCCAAAACTTTCACATGTGACTTCCTTACTGCAGAAGAGCATAGTAATTGACCAGTTTTAGGAGTTACATTGAAAATACTGTGGCTTACAGAAATCTGTGTTCTAGAAGTTTAGGAGTGATAGTCCAGGTAAAGTGAAACACTCTTATATGTAGTTGTTTATACTAAGATCATACGTAAAATTACTTGCATTCAGATTAAGGGGTTTTACTGCCATGACCATTTTGGTAACAATAAGCTAATTTTATATTACCTTTATATGAATCACTTTATATTACCTTTATATGAATTACTTTTATATGAATCACTATGAAATTTATAAATTTACATTTATTATATATTAATTTTATATAATTTATAAAAATATATAATAGATAATTTATATATATCATGTATTTTTATATAATGTATATTCTTATATATTTATTATTCACCTATTTATTTTACATTTCTATTTATGGAATAAGGAATGTGTTTTCCAGTCCAGGTTAATGCTTTTCCAACTCATAGAGCATACAAATCCATACCCCTGTATGTTAACACTAGCAGTTACTCTGTACTTCTGAGTTGGTAGTGTTCATACCTTCTCAACAGACTTGCTGTTTATTGTAGTGTGCTTATTTATAGAAGAGCTTTTATTGATTTTTTTTTTCATTGTCAAACATAGTTCTGGTTGAAACACAGAACCTAAAAGAAAGGAGGAACAATTAATATCTCTTTCTACAACCCTTGCTCTTTTCAAGTAGTGTTAAATAAATTATGATATACTCCAAGATTTAAAGCCCAGCAAGAATCTAAAGCCTTCTACAGTCCTTGTAATGTTGCAGTTTAAAGGCAAACAGCTCTGTCTCCATAGGCAACACTTTTGAAGCTTCTCATCTCAAAGAGAATTTAGCCTTTTAATTGAAAAGGCAAGTTTTATTGAAATATTTTTGATCAAACTGAAGTAAAAGCAGAGCTTTACAAACTGGCCTCTTGTAAGTGGACACATGTCTATATGTATGGTTATGCTTGGGTGACAGGAAATAAAAAAGAAACAGTCTTATAAAAGGCGACTATAATATTTGAAGCATTTAAACAAAAATCCTATGACATATGTTGTGAAGCTGTTCTGTAGGTTTTCTCTAACTGGGTAAATCTCTGACGGCTGCATACACCGTCTGAGTGTATCCACACATAAGTGTTCAAAAAACACTGGCACTCGCGGACATGGCTCAGCGGTAACATGGCAGTGCTGGGGTAACAGTAGGACTTGATCTTTAAAGTCCTTAATGAGTCTATGATTCTGACTCTGTAGCTGTAATTTTAAAGGAAGTTTTCTCTGTTGCAGTTTGTAATGTATAGTTATAGTTACAATTCAGAACTGACACTTGTTTCAAAGAACAAGCTTATAAGGCAACAAAGATCTAAATATGTCTCAGGTATTTTAAATGAATTATATTCTGAAGAAAAGCTAAACAAATAACTTTTGCATCAAGGAATAGTGCCTTAACCACAGACTTTTCCTGGTTGGGGTCAACATTAGAGATTATTGTGTTTTCCAGAGGAAACTTTCAACTTTTGGCAAAAAGAAGGAAACAGGAACTGATTTGATGGCAATATGTCAGCCTTAATCAGTTTGCTACACAACTGTAGAACGGCTGAGCTTGGCAGGCACCACTGGAAATCAAAAAGTCTAACCACCTTGTTCAATCTGAGTCACCCACAGAAGTTTACTCAGGGCTGTATCTGATTGGATTTTAAATTTCTCCAAGTTTGGAGACTCTACAACCTCTTTGTGACACCTATTATAAAATTAAAAAATGTTTTCCTTATATTTACATGGGATTCCTTATTATTCAGTTTGTGCCGTCTACCTCTTGTTTCTCTCATTGGGCACCATTGATAAGAGCCTGGCTTCATCTGTTTTCCTTCCCTCAAAAAGAATTTTTAAATGTTTATGAAATCCCCCTGAGTTTTCTCTTCTCCAGCTGAATAGTCCCAGCTCTCTCAGCCTCTCCATATATGGCAGATGCTCCAAGGTCTTAATCATCTTCATATCCCTTGAGTGGACTCTCTCTGGTATGCCCATGTTTCTTTTGTACTGAGGAGACCAGATCCGGACACAGCACTTCAAATGTGTCTCACCAAGGCTGAGTAGAGGGTGAGAATCATCTCCCAGTAACCCGTAAAGTTGTCATCTGGGGTTTTTAAGAATCTTCCCAGCCAGGTTGTACCACCTGTATGATGCTCCCATGATCTTTAAGGTTTCTTCCAGCCCAAACCATTCTACAATTCCTTTATGAAGTAAGCAGTACAGCAAATGCAACTGTACTTGAAGTATAGAACAATTGCTTGTCCAATTTCTAAACCCATGCCATTGGGCATTTATATAAATCTATGTGAGTTAGGCGGATCCTCCTTTCTTATTCTGTTTTAATTCACAAAACATCTTGGAAGTACTCATGGAAAGAAATAAATTGAAGAACAAATAGGAAATAAATTAATGGCAGAATCATAGGTGTTTGAAAGTCTAATAATGTAAAGGAGATTAAACATTGAAAAGACTATGAATAGGGAGTAATACGAATAGAAGCAAAATCAGAGTTCAGTACATCATCTTTACTATATACCTAAGTGAATTTCAGATTTTTATCTCAATTTTATATGTAAGAGAGAACATAAGGAATTACTGCAAAAATCACCCACTTCCAGAGCAGCTGCAGATTCCTTCTTGCATTATTTATTAATCCCCCAAAATGTGTTTTTATGGTTTTTTTATTTTAGTGATTCTTCTCTCCACATGCTTCAGAAGTCAGTAAAATAAATTCAATCTCTTCTTCTCCATGGGAGTGACATCACTAGCTGCATAGCATTTCCTGAGACTACAAAAATTGTAAAGAAGGTCTTTCTCAATAATCTCTTTTTAACTCATAGGTAGAACAGAGTTGAAACGGTTCCAAGAGAGCCATAAGCATTTTTATTATCATACAGAATGGAGAACCGGAATTGTCAGTGGGGAAAATGAGAGCAATATTATGCACAGGAGTCAGTTTTTAAGGAGAGACAATTACTTGCGAAGTCACTAATTCGATCTATGAGTCTTCTTTCAATCCCAATTTAGGCAACCCTTTGACTCTAATGTATATTGGATGAAAATGCCCTTTCTGCAATCCAATGACTCTGAGAACAATTATTTTGTGAACACTCTTCCTTATAATTTCTAATATGTCTTTTTCTTCATGTCAGTTGTACGAGGATTTATGGAAAAGGAGGTTACAGGAGAAGTATTTCTCCCTTCTCTGGATATTTTCCTCTGTTGAAGAGTCTGTACCTGAGTAGTTCAATACTAATTCTTCCTTCTTAGAGTAGAATATAGAGTCAGAGGGAGAGACCTTTTGTGTTTGTGACCAGTGTAAAACATTATATGTGTTATGTGCGGCAACAAGGGAATGGAGTTTCTAATTTCCAAGTGTTCACCCAAGCCTGAAGTCCTCACATGACCACTACACAATTACTGGCATCACAGTTCCTGATTTAGTACTTCTCAAGTGAATCTTTTAATAACAGATTGAACTTCCTGAATTTCTCTGGGTGTAGTGACTCAAGGCCCAATCAATCTTATTTTGATACAGCTGAAACAAAAGCAGGATTCCAATCTTTTTTTTAATGGTATACCCCCATCTCCATTTTGGTCCTCAATTCAGTTTATGTGACAGCAGAGATTTACCATGAAATGCTGCAAAGATAACTCACTAACTCCCCAGAGATTCTAAGCATGTAAAAACCCAAATAAACAACATTTTGTATGTACCTGTCCCCCTGGCAAATACCATTCAGCTCATCAACATTCTGTTTTGGCCACTTGCCTCTGGTGTTTTGTAACTTAATTCACCACCGCATTCTTACTGACACTTTGAGCAATATTAGATCCTTAACATCTTCTTTTATTCCAAACCTGAGTTTTAAGAGCAGTGAGTTATGCCACAGAAGAGGGAGTTGCACAGTTTTTCCTCTCCCATGTTGGTGGTCAAGTCTCTTTGGAGAGCCTTGCATTTGACCGTTGGTCACATTCCCCTTTAAATTTAATTTTAAAAATCAAGGAAAGAAAATTGGGCAGGGGAAAGCAGAGAAGAGTCATCTTCAGAAATTATGAAAAGGTTTCAGCTTGGCGTAGTAATGCTAGGAAGACCTAGCACAGCTTTCTCTGTGAATGCGTCAGGTTTATGATATGCACAATTCACTGCTTAACTCTAAACTGATGGATATTAACTTACTGATACTGATTACCTAATATATATTAGAATGATTTATAATCTAACTGTATTTTTAATGTGTATCTGTACAGGTCCTAGTACAGTGAATAACAACTGTGATTGAAATCACAATTTTAATACTACTAATAATGATGCTGGTACGTTTAATGGACTTTGTCAAATGGGGATGAGCCTCTTATTTCTGTGGGATGTTATTATCACATTATTGCCTACACCTGAAAAATTTTAATGGTATGTTAATACTGCAGATCTGTTTCACTATTAAACACAGATCTAAAAATCCTCATACAGTTCTAAATAATGGCCTTCATAAAATGTAACTTCACTTTTATAAAGTGAGATCATCCTGGGTTCACTAAAGATAGACAACTAAGAGAGAGAATACAGAGAGTGTTGGAGTACTCCACTCCAGCACCTCACAAAATAAATCCTCGGCAATTTAATCTCAAGAAAGAGAGGAGGTTGTTGATAAGTTCAAAGGGGATGATTTTGACCTTATGAGAAATAGACCCATAATTTATGAAATAGATGGAAACTCTCTACTGCAAAGTGTAGTGTGAATGAATGACTAGATCTAACCCATTTGCAGTCTTGCACCTCTGTACCTCTCTGGAATACAATTCTGCCACCACAAATGGCTGTGAGAGTGGAGTAGCCACACTCTCAGTGCTGTATCACTGCATTTGCAAGAATGACAAGCAGTTTTTTACCAGTAAATAAGAAAATATGTGGATTATTGAGAATCATATGTTGAGCAGGCCTTTATGTGTTTCATTTCAAATTAGTTTTTCACTTTTTAGACATTCCTTTGCTTTTCCAAATGGCTTTCAGGTTTTTGGTTTTTGGGTTTTTTTAAAAAATTTGTATTAAAAAATAGTTCCTTTGTATTTTAGACATGTCAGCAATCATGTTGTACAAGCTGCTGAGCTCTTCTTATGCCCTTTCTTGATATCTCTTGTTTTCTAAAATCCTAGCTTTGATTTTCCACATTTTCAAACACTGTGATCAAGAAATAGATTATTAATTCATCTTCCAAAGACTTTTTTTAATACTAAAGCTTGAAAAAATAAAAAAAACCCCTCCAACCTTTTCTGAAAAACAACAATTCAAATTGTCAATAAACTTCCTTATATGTGTGATGAGAATTTTAGCTTTTGTTAAAAGTTTTCTATTGAAAAAGAAAAGAAAATGCACAGATATCATAAAAACATCTGAAAGTGGAAAGAGAAACTGCACAATAGTTTTTTGATTATGACGGAGAAAATAGTCATCATAAATATTTCCAAAACAAGTGTAGTTAAAATAATTTCATAGCTAAAATGACTCACTAAGTTCTAATTCTCAGACACTTCTTGGAATTCTTGGGAAAGCTTGGCTCTGTGAACTCTTGTCTTCTGCAACAGTGTGACACGACTCAGTCCTCATCAGGGATGCACTTGTTCCTGAGACAGAAATATATAAAGCAGGATAGTGTGATGTGCTCTCGTATATAGTATCTTTCAGGTATAATGTTATCATAGTGCAACTTGTGGCATAAATTGTCAGAAGCAGGAGATAAGCATTCCTAATTTAACTGCATATGACTAAGGCGATAATCAATGATATTTTTATTTTGTGACAACCTAAAAAGAAAGACTTTAAAGGGCATTTTGGGGGTTTGTTTGGTTTTTTTCTGACTCTGTTAACAAATCTGTCACTACTTCAAAACACGAAATATGCAATCATAAAACCGTGTAGGTTGGAAAAGACCTCTGAGATCCCTGAACTAAACCATTAGCCTAACACCGCCATGACCACCACTGAACCACATTTTTAAGCACCACACCTACAGATCTTCCAGGGACAGTGACTTCATCACTTCCCTGGGCAGCCTGCTCCAATGTTTGACAACCCTTTTAGGGAAGAAACTTTTTCTAATATATAAACTAAAGTTCCCGTGGCACAACTTGAGGCCATTTCCTCTTGTCCTGTTGCTTGGTACATGGGAGAAGAGACTGACCCACACCTGGCTGTAACCTCCTTTCAGGCAGTTGTAGAGAGTGATAAGGCCCCCCCCTGAGCCTCCTTTTCTCCGGGATAAACACTCCCAGCTCACTCAGCTGCTCCTCACACTAGACCTGTGCTCTAGACCCCCCCCTCAGCTTCATTGCTCTTCTCTGGACTGTTATGCTAGGTTGTTATGCTCCTACTTCTGAAATTATTTTAGGGTCTGATTATAAAAAAAAGTCTCTGCCTGAATTAGGTGCAAAAGAGACCATATGCCAAAGTCAATAGCAGGGATTTTATTTAACAGTAAATGTGAGGGAGAGAGAGAGTGAACTAGGAAGAGAGAGGGGGAAGAAAAAGATAGAGAGAAAGAGAGACAGATTATAGTCACTATCACATGGATTCCTGCAGCATCCAACCACCCCTCCTTCTTCTGGTCTGCTCAGTGGTGGGGATCCCCAGAGCGTTCTTCTGGAGATATCACTTTTATACAGTCTAAGTCCTGGGTATCCAGAAGCACACATGCTGTTCTCATAACTTGGGATGGCATGTGTACACGGACTTGCTTCCTTTTTTACAGTTTGCCATGGTGGGATATTTTTTTTTTCCAAATAGGTTACCCAGATCTGCCTCACTAGGCCTGGGATCTTGTTGTTACCATCTGTGCTTCTCCCACTCTCTGCACAGTGCTACTATGTCCAGTGTGCTAATTCCAAACCTTTCACCTCTTGTAGGCCTGAAATTAGCGCCTTCCCACTTGCCATCTGTGCCTGTTGTGGTGGCTTATTTTACGGGAACTTCCTTCTCCAACAGTGTTTTGAGACATTTTAATTGCATTCTTTAAGTCCTGACACAGTCTCCAGCACCTCGATGCCTTTCTGTAGTGAGGGGCCCAGAACTGAGCACAGGATTCGAGGTGTGGCCTCAGCAGTGCCGAGTACAGGGGGACGGTCACTGCCCTGGTCCTGCTGGCCACACCATTGCTGATCCAGGCCAGGATGCCATTGGCTTTCCATGCTAGCTCATATTCAGCCCCTGACAACCAGCAGCTCCTGGTCCTTTTCCACTGGGCAGCTTTCCAGCCACTCTTTCTCCAGCCCATAGCATTCCAGAGACTTGTTGTGACTAAAGAGTGGTACCCAACACTTTACTTTGTTGAACATCACACAGGTGGCCTCAGTCCATTGATCCAGCCTGTTCAGATCTCTCTGCAGAACCTTCCTTCCCTCCAGCAGATCAAGTCTCCTGCCCAGTTCGGTGTTGTCAGCAAACTGACAGAGGGGACACCCAATTCCCTTGTGCAAATCATTGATAAAGGTATTAAACAGGACTGGCCCAATACTGACCCTGGGGAACACTGCTATATATTCCATAGCAGGGGAAGATGTGCCCTACCTAGCCTTATAGGCGCATCACTTACCTCCTTTCTTCTGTCTGAGGAAGTAAAAATGTTCCTCTCCTTTCCTTTCACCAGCTACCACCAGAGAGATCAAACTGGAGTTCAACTAATTTCAGGTTTTCCTACTTTTACACAAATATTTACTCAATTCAATAATGCCCGAGTCCATATCTGTTCCTTCTTTTACAAAGTAGAGTAGCAGAACTGACATAAGAGCATGCCTTAAAAAGCTGCAGCATGTTAGTCTGAGGGATTTTTGGTTTGGTTTGGATTGGTTTTGAGGCTTTTTGGTTTTGTTTTTAAAGCATGAGCCTTTGCGTGGCATAGAGGTATTGTGCCAAGCATGGACATTAATCTACCTCTGTCAACATACCCATATTATAATACACAGGGGTGGATATGTAAGTCTACCCTACCATTTAGTTCTCAACAAACCATCAAGTAGAAAGAACATAAACTGGTTCAACTATAGCAAAGGAAGTGTTGAAAACTATTAGCAGAGATTTGTTTGTTTACCAGGTGAAAAGCACAGTGTAATGACTCTGCCTTTAAATCTCATTTTTATGCCTGAAAGGATAAAAATAAATTAAAATTGTTGGGCTTTTTTATTCTTTATACTAATTAATTTTTTGACCATTGGGTTATTGCAGTGATTTGTTGCTCTTAGACTGCACTGTGTTCTCATACCAGGACTGCTGAGAAAATATCTCCTGTATGCTTATAATGAACAGGCTCAAATTGCCCTGTAATGTGACACATCATTGTTTCCCCCTTTACCAACTGAAAGTGGGGACATAAATACATTTAAGGTAAGCTGAGGAGAACTGCTGGCAACCCAAATGCCTTTAGATCAAACCCTTCCCCCACACTTACCCACATCAAATATTACTGCAGCTGAGTAAAATGAAGAAATATTCCTGCTCTTATTACATGGCTATCTAGTGGTATTGAGTTCAAGGCCCACTGTGCTACCCCTGTGAGATTTACAGACTAGGAAAGAAACATCTCCAGAAACAGTGGCTGAAGCTAGATCGATTCAAGCTGGAAACGAGACATTTATTTTTAATCAAAAGCTATCAGAGAAGACAGACTCCATGTCTTATAGTCTTCCAAGAAAACTCAGACCTTTTTTTGTAAGAGGCTACTGTTTATTCAAATGCCAATTATTAGGCTAAATTCAAGAATAATGAATGAATTTTTTCCATACAGAAAGATCAGATATGCTGAACTGTTTGAGCCTCAGGCCTTAAAATCTCTGAATGGGAATTTCACCGTGTAGATAGTGGGCGACAGGGTGAGATTATCATTCCTATTTTACAGATTAGGAAAACAGAAAACAAACTAAGGAGGAAATGTGTTACAGATTTATTTTTTAGCCCAAGAAAATAATTTTTTTCTTCTACATAACATTATTTAAGTTTGCCCTTTAAAAATACATATATATATCTATATATATCTATATATAGATATATATATGTATATACAGCATTTGGGTGTATAGAGGTCTCCTGCATGTATCCTTGTACAGTTTTTTATCTCTCTAGTATTTGAATGTGACACTTGGTACGTAATGTATAAGGAAGGATGTTGAACTGCCACATCTGTGATTTAACCCTTGCTCTTTTTCTTCCCAGATATCTTGCGATTGGTGCTTACTATCGTATCATTACTGTCTGACTTCTCCTTCCTGCAGCGATAGAATCTCATTCGTTTATGGATTTCACCTGCACTGTAGTCAGCAGACTCCCTGTGCTCATTCCTTTTTTAGAAGAATTAGTGTCAACATTCCTCCTGGAAAAGAAGCATAATATTCACGTATAATTGTTCCTGCTGTGTTGAAGATATGTGTGCAACATTTGTTGGAAGGTTCAGCTCAGGAATTTAACTACCACATGTGTGAATTCTGGCCTAATCCCCACAGTCTCTGCCAATACAGCAAGTACAAGTCAGCATTTGCAGGCATACAGCTGTCCAGCAGATAAGATGACACCCTCTGGGTAGCTATTGCCACTAGGGATATTGCAAGTTGAAATCAGCATTTCCACATAGGCCAGGAAGCTGAAGTCTTAGACTCAGGCATGCATTTTTCTTCCACTGTATTTTTTAAATTAATACAAAGACCCAAGGCAGTCCTATTGTTCCTGCTACCATACTCTCAGCTGCTTCTCTGAATCATTTAGTGTTTGGCTACCCCTACTCCCTGCAGGCATAAAACTGATCTATATTGACCCTAATTGGCTTAGAAAGTCTGCCAGGATCACAGCATAATATCACCTACCTATTTGCTTACACTGTGTTATTATATTAGATTGTAGCACAGAGCAAAAACTAATCAAGTGTAAGAATTTACTGTTCAGGTAGTGTAAAAAAAAAGAAGCAAAAAGAAAGAGAGCAGCAATGCTAAATCTAATTTAAGAAAAAGTCCCAGATGGATCCTGATTGACCCAATTAACTGAGGACCTAATTTGGGAGCCTGATTGCTGTAGGCACTGGCTGTTGCAGAGGACAGAGACAAGCCTCTATGGTGGGTTGAGACCATCTTAATTCTGAATTATTACCTCCACCTCTGTGGAGGTGCCTTTCTCTCTCCTTAGCTGTTAACTATACTTACATTTCCAACTTAAGTACCTCTGCTAGGTGCATAAACATGGGTGAGACGAATCAGGGCTTAAGCAGAGGTGAAAAATCAAGAGGAAATAACTGCGTACAGAACATGAACAACAGCAGTATGACTGGATTCTGTTTCATGTGTAGCTGATCCTGAAGTTATTGATGATGCCTATTGGAGACAAGAATTTTCCAATGACCTCTTCACTGTGTCCTCACTAAGCTTGATGTAACTATCCATGCAACTGACTTTCAAGTATTTCAGCAAAACTGAGTCTTCAGTTAGAGGTTTTTGAACAATTTGTTTTTATTGTTTTTGTCAGAGAATGTGAGAGAATGATATGTTAAATGTTAATGACTCAAATAATCAGCCATTTGAAAAAAAACAGAGTGCTTTGCTGGCCGGGTTTGTACCTCCTGTGACTGAAAGGCATGAGGAGAATTTTTAGGTGTGTAGTGACAAAACCTCTGATCTGCACAAGAACAGCCCAGATGCAGAGGGGGTGTGCTCCCACCACCGGAGGATGACCATGATAAACTGACCTGTACTTAGAACGAGCTGGGTTTTGACCCAGACAAGGGAAAAGGACAATAAGAAGTACATCCTGAGGGGTGAGGTTATGCTTTTCATCAAGCCAATGTCCTCCTGATAAGGCTCAGGTGCAAAACTCCCCCTGGAAGACGTATTGGGACGTTTACATGTAGGCTTGAAGGTGTTCATCCAGTCTGATGGGGCATAACTGGCTTGACTACACTGGCATGAGACGTAGCTGTCATGTCTCAGAAGGACTCACAAACTACCAAAGACCCCTCAAGGGTCCCCAGACTCACTTCTGGGGCCTTCCACCAGAGGATTGTGGATGATCCACGGTGTTACATCAGACAGAGTAAAACTCCCCTGCCATGGGAGGTACCTGGGCGTTCCCACCTGTACCTGGGCGTACATAACCCATTGAACTTTGTATTTTGTGGTCTTCCTCCACCACCAACAGATCAAGACTGCAACCATCACCTCAACCAACAGACATCAACATTGCAACAATAAAGCCTTGTCACTGCATCCACAGATGGTGATATCTTTCCACTGTGTGCTCTTCTCCTTTCTTTTTCCTTCTTTCTTTTCCTTATATTCTTAATATTTTATACTTTTATAGTGTTATATTTTTATAGATAATAATCAAAATGGCTACATAGCTCCTTTCAATTGCACCTAAATTGTTCTAAAATAAACGTGCCATATGTATCTAGATGATACAGATATAGTTATAAAAACACTAGTCATTCACTGTCATATCACTCCAATCTGGCCCAAGGGATCTATTAACAAGAACCTGAGTTACCCCATTTCAGGAGCAGGTCATAACAGAGAATGTGCATCCATGTACATCCATTAGAACTGAAAATGCTGGGCTAAAGGTTATTTTTGTTATATGGGTCAGTTCTCTGGTTACCCACACTGGGAAAACACAGATGGGAACCGGTCTCAAATTTTCACTCTTATGTAGGTTTTCAGGCCTCAGAACTTAGGTGTGAGACAGAAATACCTGCATAAGTGTTTGCTTTGGTTTAGGAAATCAGATAGGATTTGAACCAGAAGCCACAATACACACCAGAAACTCAAGTGTTAACAGTAGCTAACCAGTGCAGAGACTATCTTCCACAAAGAGTATGAACCAAGGCATAGATTGATAAAGAAGCCAACTGAAGGTTGTACTTCATTTGACCCCCCTGTTTGGGGTCAAATAGGAATCCTGTTAAATAGGAAGGCAAGACATTAGATTCAAAGAAAAGAGGGTAAAATTTCTAGGTGAGTGGGAGGACTGAAGCTATTTGAATATTTGTCGCGTAATATTGATTTTCTACTGGTTGTTATACTAACCTGGATTCCATATGCTCTGCTCTCACATTAGATTCATAAATGGAGTAACTGTGCTAAGGTGGCTTATGATCCAAAGATGCAAGTGCTGCTAATGCTCCTGCCTGTAAAAACTGCTTTCACTTAGTTACAGACTTATGTTACTTAAAGCACTTTAATTTTAAGGTTGTTTGAACACTTTGAGGACTGGTTTCGCTTAACTGAAAATGACTTTGCACCTCTAGAAGTTCAAATAAGATAAATGACAGTATCTTAAAATGGCAGGAAATTGTTTCCTTGGAAAGCATATTTTCCTGATCCATTAACTAACTAGTGAGAAGTTGGAGAAGTGACTTATTGTGAGCTACTATGCTGAGAGCTGTTTTACGAGCTAACAACATACTGGGGGGAAAAAGCCTTATTTTTAACTCAGTGCTGGGATAGGATCCAAGATACCTTTATCTCACATTCCTTCTCCCTTCTACATTGGCCTGAGGAAGAAAACCAAGAACCATGGGGAAGTGCAGAAGAAGTAGGATGCCTTTGAAAGCCTCAACATAGAGATTCTGACAGGGTAACCAGGGAATCTTCCCTAACTATAGGGAGAATCTCGTCACTGTGTTAGGTGAGAGATGATTCTGAGTCTGTGCACTGAACGGGCAGCTGCTTAGAAGCAGCCACCTCAGTACACTGATAGAAAGGAATGTGTCTGCATAGGTGCTGTAATCACTCAAAGCCACCTGTAGACATAATTTGTTTTCCTTTTCATTACAAGGAAACAAATCTTTTTCTACAGTTTTCATGTGGTTTGCCAAGTCTATTTATCTGTCAGCTAAGAGCAGCTTCAAGAACACACTCAAGAGCAGAAGGATATTATGAGACTGAGTGATCAGACACAGCCCAATTAGGCTCATTTAGCAAATGAGGAAAAAAAAAAAAAAAGAGCCCCAAAAACCACAACCAAACCAAACTCACAAAAACCCAAAAAACCTCCAACCCACAGAATTTCAGCCATCCATGGTCTCCAGAATTGAAATATTTGACTTCACAACCTGAAAGTTCTTTCACCGTGTTCATGTGTGTGTGGTGGGAAGGGTGTTACATAAATATAGATTATTCTATAAACACACTGAATACAGTAAAACAAATGCAAGTTTATGCAAAACTATCTTTAACAGAATGCTTCTGCAGTTCACACAAAACAGAAAACCCTATATTTGGACACAAAGCATCTTCTGCTGCAAGTTACACTGTAATTTACAAAGAACATAATTTTGTGATTTAGAATTGGGAAATCTATTACAGCCTCAAGTACTGAATCTCAAAAATAAATATTCAGCAATGAAATGCAAGTGATTTAACACCATTGATCATGTGGTACAAAATGCAATCAGTTGGCTTTTAATAGGCAAAAATATAATTAAAGGAAATTATATACAATCATTCTGTTTAAGACATCTATACATGCACACACACAATAGGCAGACTGATAACTCTTAACTTATAGCTATCTCTAGAAAATTATGGCACAAATAACTTCTTATTTGTCACATAATGAGAAAACTTAGTGCTTATACAGTGATTTCAGTCTGAAACCTTTCTAAACTGTGCCAGGCAGTGCGTCTATTTTAGATCCTTTGGATGTCAAGGATTTTATAAGACACAGAAAGGCTCGCGATAAGAAGCAAGCAAATGAACACCCCAAAGTAATGTCAGAAGCTGTGACAGAGCCAAGGAGAAAGAAAGTAGTGAAGACATCATCAAGGCACAGGGAGCATCAAACATCTGTCTAGTCACATCTATCCACTGAACTTCAGAAAACCTATCCCCAACACACAACAGTCTAACTCACTCTTAAATGCCTCTAATGACAAAGACTCGACAAACTCCCTAGAAAGCCTTCCTTGTGCTATCAATTAATTAATTATTCAATCTATTAATTATACTAGTACCAGCTTCTGCTAGTCATTTTGTAATTGGTTTTACGTTGTTGTTAATTATATTGGTTAATTTTACCGGAAAATTCTCCAGATCTGATGTTCTCCATCAGGCAGTGACTGAGTTCAGCTTTTCAAACCATTTTGCACCCTCCATGTGACAATTACCGCTGGGCTGTGTTTCTCTGGAATTTGTGTATGACAGTGCCAAATGGGACTGTGTGAAAATGCTTACTAATGTCAAGATATATCAAATCTTTAGCTTCTCCCTTGTCCACTAGGCAATTACCCTGCCACAGGAAGAACTTGGATTGATTTGATATGACTTTTCTTTTTTTTCCTTGACAAATCCATGTCAGCGATTCCCTATCACCTTGTCCGCAGGGTGCATCCAAACTAATTAACAAGCTGTTCCAGAATATTTCTGGTATCGAGGCTAAGCTGATGCACCTAGGTCCTACCTCTTACCTCCTTTTTTAAAAATAAGTACAATGTCTGTCCTTCCTCGTTCCTTAGGGAATTCACCTCTTTTTCATGTGTTTTTTAATCACCAGTGTCTCCTAGATTTTGTCTGCTTCTTTGACTACATAATATGAATTAAGCTAACTTACTTTAATATTGACTGGTTTAAGTCATTGTCAATAATTAGCATTTCCAAACTCAGATGTTCAAAACAATCTGAGTTTAGATTGAAAAACCCACATGTAAATTCTTGTATAACATTAACAGACAGAGCAAATAGTATTTTTCATAAACTCCTGAATACTCTGAACATTGTATTTAAATGACATTCAGTTTTCTAACTGCTAAGGAAAGTGGAACTTGGAGGACTCCTCTCTTGTCTGTTTGCTCCTGCTCCCAAGTGTGTGTGCTGCCAGCACAAGGCTAAGTACACGTTGTACAGATGCAGATACACACACAATGCACAAATACACATGCATCCAGCCACAGTGATCGACAAAGAGAGAGCAGTGCCTTTACTGGAAGCCATAAAAGCACCAGTAGCAGTCTCATCACTGTGAACACCACTGAGGGCTGACCCTGCAGCTCCTCTTCAGGTGAAGGAGGTTGGAGCTTGCTAGCAAACATACAGATGCCTTCACTTTCACAACTCATGGACATATCTGCGGGTCCCTTGGGCCCTGGCTCTGTGGGCATGTCCAGGAAAAATGCCTAGACACAGGTGCATGCCCAAAGGAGGATGTGACCCTCTGGGAAGCCCATGCTGGAGCAGGTTTGCTGGCAGGACTTGTGACCCCACTGGGGACAAATGCTGGAGCAGCCTGTTCCTGAAGGACTGCACCCTGTGGAAGGGACCCATGCTGGAGCAGTTTGTGAAGAACTGCAGCCCCTGGGAAGGACTCACACTGGAGAATTTCATAGAGGGCTGTCTCTTGTGGAAGGGACCACAGAGAAGAATGTGAGGAGTCCTTCCTCTGAGGAGGAAAGAGTGGCAGAGATGGCATGTGATGAACTGACCACAACACCCATTCCACGTCCCCCTGTGACACAGAGGGAAAGGATGTAGAAAAATTGGGAATGAAGTTCAGCCTAGGAAGGAGGAAAGAGTGGGGGGAAGGTGTACTTCCCATTATCTTACTCCAATTTGAGTGTCAGTAAAATAAATTAATTTCCCCAAGTCGAGTCTGTTTTGCCCATGACAGCAACTGGTGAGTGACCTCTCCTTGTCCTTATCTAAACTCATGAGCCACTTGTTATATTTTCTCTCCCCTGACCAGCTGAAGAGGCAAGTGACAGAGCAGCTTTTGTGGGCACCTCGTGTCAAGCCAGGGTAAAACCACCACGAGCAGATGCACATATGGGCCAAGATCCTGCTTTAATGAAACTGGCCTCTTTTATCCTCTGCCTTCCATTTTCCCACACCCACTTTGGACAGATTTTCCTATCCACTTTGATCTTTTCATTTCCCCACCTGTACTCCCTCCCCTAATCCTTGCATGGAAAGGTCCATGTTCTCTCAGTTTCCTCTGAATATTCCACATTTGTTATCTTGCCTGTGAGACCCATGACGATCTCGTTTCCTCAGTGTTATCAGCCTCTAAGCTCTTGTGGTAGGTTGAAACTTAGTTGATGGACAAGTTGCTAACCCAATGAGAAGCCGATGACACTTCTGCAATTTGGACATTTAAAGGCGCGGTAGGCGCAGGAATTCTCTGTTTTGTTCCTGCTCTCCCCCCTCAAGTGGGGGCGGGGGAAGCGGGCCCCAGGCTTCATCCTTGGAGCGGGCCCGGGCCTGGTCCTNTCCTCCTACCAGAGCGGGGGCCCAGGTTTCTGGGAAAACAATCCCAGAACCGCAGGCAGCCAAAAAACAGCTGTGGGCTGCCGCACAGCTGAGATCATCTCACTGCAGCCTCTGGGGCCGATGGGCCCCCAGCCACCCCCCTCCCCCCCCACCACTTCCGCACGGCCTGCGCTGAACCAAAACCACCACACACAGCTGATGGCAAAGACAGGATGGGTTCTTCCCTGGTGCCTGGCCCGAGTGAGATCAGCTTCACAGATCTCGAAAGAAAGGGAAAGTAAGGTCATGTTGGACAAAGTCAACGTGGTGGTGACACTGAAGGTCAGTATGGGAAGGGAAAGAGAGGAGACACTTTCCCAGCGCCAGATCTGAAATTCTTCGTGCAAGCTATGGTAAAGACTGTAATATTACATACTGTTCCTCTATAATTCATTAAAGTGCATAGGGGGATGCAGAAATTCATGTGCAGCCTGAGAAAAGAAGGTGTGTTTCGGTTTGAGAAGTCACCCCAAGA